>CM035808.1:50072066-50110371 GCA_020466095.1 Chlorops oryzae | reverse complement strand
TAAGACAGCGCGGCAGCTAAAGGAAAATTGGTTATTAGTTTGTGGCATGTTCCCATTACAAAGTTGAGAACGAAATTTAATGTATTCCAAAATTCTTTACATAAAAATGTAATCTCTTTAGCAACCATATGTGGACACATCTTAATTTCTTGAGAAATTTTTTACTTGGATAGCGAGAATGTCCACCTGTCCGTCCGTCTGTGTTCGGATCTCCTTAGAAACAGCTGGACCAATCACGTTGAAATTTGGCGCAAAGGTATGTCGGGTACCGAGAAATATTCTAAGTGAAAGCGATATTTGCCCACTGCCACGCCCACAAATGATTTCTTTGTGCACTAGTTGGTTAACAAAAGAGACGTATCGTAGAAAAAAGCGGGGGCTGTCTTTTAACAGCCACGTTCACACATCCGCCCACAAACAATAGTTCATCGTTGCTTGCGCATGTAAAGGCGTAGGAGCTTCAAATTTCAAATATAAATTAACCACGATGTATCAGAGGTGTATCGGAGATATATGCGTGGTCCGCCTACTGCCACGCCCACAAAGGGAGATTTTTCGTAGCTTCCGAAGTGAAAGGCGTAGAGGCTTCAAACTCAGAACATAGTTTGAGCAAGACGAATGAAAGTTGCGAACAAATTTATGTGTTCTGCCCACTGCCACGCAAACGAACATAATTAATATAATTTCCATGCGGAGAGGCACAAGATAGTTCGTCAATATTGCCAAGACGCTGCCCTGCAAACACACTACCTGTTAATTACCAGGAGATTTAACTTATAGCGCTAACTATACTTTTTGGTAGTCAGTATGAAAAAGATTCTATTAGCTCCTTAAGGGCAGTGTGAAAAAACTACCTGAAACAAATGTACGTGTAAGAATTTATCCTTTTCTTTCATATGAACACTCGCATATGTTTTGACATACAGTTGTCTTGCTTCTTCATGGTAGGAATACTGACTGTTTCAGGAGTGAAATACCCAATAATATAAACAACAAAATTCGTTAGACATCACGTATATATCAGTAGTATTATCAGGCAGCCTTTTAGGTAGGTGTATGGAAAGCCTCACGGAAATGCCTTATATGGCATTCAGACGGCATCGAAATCCCGGGATTTCGGCAATTTTGAGGATTTCAGCCGATATCCAGTCGAAATCCAGCGGATTCAGAAATTGAATTTCAACGAAATCCCGAGAGAAATCCTGAACAAACTGAATGCAACTCTGTGTTTTTCGATATGTATCGAAGAAATGCTGCAACACTACTGTCAAATTCTGAAAAAACCAAAGTAAACAAACAGGCAATGCTGCCACACGCAAACGAAAAATTCCCTACAAACTAAACCAAAATCCCCACAATTCTTTATGTTTTTCCCTACCACAAATATTGTTATATTTTTTTTTAAATAAAAGGCCTTTTGCATACAAAAATGTATGAGTAGCCATGAATATGGTAGGCTAATATTTTTGAGAATCTTTCAGGGTAGTGTGGAACTCCGAATCGTACTAAAGTCATTTGAATTTTTTTTTTTTTTTTCAAAAATAAAGTTTATTTCAAAAACTAAGTTTTTTTGTTGTGGTTCAAGTAAAAATGATTTCATTAAAAATATGAATAGGCCATATCTTGTAGCGGTAGATAAAACAGTTTTCAATTTATTCAAAAAAGCCTATACAAATACTATTTCAATTTTCAAATTTGTACACTATCGACGCTTAACGATAGCTTCTACCGAACTTTTCCACATAAACACAGGTTGGCATAGTTTTTATTTTGTCTTTTTAATTTTATGACAACCAAATTTATAGAAAATTTATAAAATTTTTTGGAATACATCACAAATTCCGTACATTGCCGATTTTAAGAAATCTGTCCATTTGTTCCTACAAGGGATATTTTGTTTTAAAAAATCCCTAAAAATTTTTAAGTAAATTTCCCTACAATTGGCAGCACTGCAAACAGATAAATGGCTGTCAAACCAAATCCTCTCAAGTCGATATTGTCCACGATATTGTCGTGTGAACGCTTGGATTTCGATGTGGATTTCACGAAATCCAAGTGCCGAAATCCCGGGATTTCGGTGCTCGTCTGAATGGCATATTAGGCATTCCTTTGAAAAGAGGTATCACTTTTTTGCAAGCCTACCTAACGGTTGAATATTTTAGGGCTAGCGTCAAAATTAAGTAATGCTGTGAAAAAAGACAAAATTCTGTAAAGAGCTGCAAGTCCAAAAACATTGTTTCGACTTAACAATTTTTATTCCATAGTGATGCTTCATCTAGTCCAAAAAAAATTCTTAACAAGTAGTCGGTATTATAGCATGAAAAACTTTACTTTCGTATAGCACAAAGCCACTTACATCAGCCGTCTCTTTTACGCATACGTAATTTAACAAAGGCTTTTATCCTACTCGCTCTCTTTCATATCATACCCTAAACTTTTTATTTTATTTGTATTAGTGTTTATAAAATTTTTTTCAACTGTATTAGTGTTTCGGGTAGGCTTGTCTTGCAGGGTGTGTGTATCAAAGTCGGGCTCGACCGACTTTAGCTTTCTTTCTTGTTCTTAGCTGGAAATGGCTTATGTATACATATTTAGTATCGATTGCTTCATTGAAGGCAGCACGAGATTTATAAGAAGAACTTATAAATTCTTTCAATGAATTTTATTGTCTGATTTGGCATAATAAATAATATCAAATTCCGCTTTAAGCGGAAAACTAAGTACACTGTTTGATACGAATTTCTAAATTCATAAACAAAATGTGATAAATAATTAAATAAAGATCCTGAATGACACAGCGCGAGTGTGTCGGTGTTGAAAATGCTTAAACAAAATTATTTTTGAACCGTTATATTATGTCAAATAGAAACCAAAAACTCTATGGGAAAAAATATTCTTACTCAATTGTTATCGTTAATTTTAAGAAAAGTACAACAAAAGATGAAAATTAAAGTTATTCACAATTGTGTTCGACATAATTAGAGAAAAGTAAATCATAATGAAGTATGCAACGAATGTTTCTTATGTACAACTTTTGAGAGCCCTGATCGGTATGTAGTAGGAAGTATTTCTAAACACATCAAGACAGTGTAAATCTCCTGTGGCAATTTACAATACAAATATGTGCAGTTCATCAAATCAATATTTCCTGTTGAGTGCAATTACATAAGGTAAGAATTATACATACTATTTCTTTATTGTAAGATTTTCTTTCGTGGGAAATTTGTGTAATAATTACAGTTAACCAAGTCCAACGACAGTCAACCAATATATGTGTTAGTATTTGTGTTCAGAACTAATGAATTTTAGTAAAATAAACATTTTGTTTTTAATGTGAGGGCGGTTCAAAAAAATCTTGGCCTTCAAAATGGGCGGCGATTGAAAAATTGTGAAAATTCTGTGTCGAATCCATCTTGTTTCATTAAAATCGGTTCAGTTCAACTGGAGAAATCTTGACCGCCAGTTCAAAAAAAGGTGATTTTCAGATAAATGCGTTTAAAGTTTGAAGCAAGGCAAAAATTACTCGCCTTAGCGCAGAACTTTCTCGACAAAGAAGGAATCCATTTGTAAATTTCGATGATATTAAGCAAAATGTCCGTTACGCACGCGTTACAAAATTTTTCCTTTAGAAATTTTATGTCAGCTTCTATCTGAAATCTCTGTGAATTGACTTCTGAGAGAATTCTCATATTTTTTTACAGCTATAAGAGGTTATCCTAGATTACACTAGTAGCTATGTTATTTGAGAAAAAAAAAATTATAAAACAATTTTTTTTAACTTTAAACTCCGTTACGCACTGTTACACCATAAGTTCAAATGTATTAAAACCTTAAATTCTTTACATTTTCTAATTTTTTTTATAATCTTGGAAATGAAAAAAAAAAAAAACGTTTCGCACTTTCTTGCCATCCAATTTCTACAATTTTCGCACGTTTGTATTGAATATTAGTACTGGGAGCATCTATTTATGCGCACTTGCGTTTTTCTAAATATCTCAAAAAGTAACGATTCAATTTCAATAATTTTGGTTTTAAATAAAAGGTAATACCTAGAGGTATTTTTTTTTTAAATAGCAAGAAAGTGGCGCAAAAACGGTAAAACACTGAAAAAAATTAATTAATTCCTTTTTTTATTTTTGTGGAAAATTTTTTCTCGGTGTAGAATTAATAAAAAAGTTTTTGAATTCTCGGTTAAATTACCCTGTAGAAGATTGGAGTACTCCAGGGTATGGTCTAAAATTACTCGTAAATGCCCCAGTACTACTCGCCATTAATTTCCTCCACAATGCATTCAACTGAAGATTCTGTCATTGAAAAATTTCTACACGCGTTTGAAGTAGTGTAGAAGTAGAGATAACGGGGCCAATCAAGTTCATTTCATATGTTACGTCACTAGCAAAGGCGGCTCGGGCTGAAGTAGCGCATGGGTAGAGCATTTGCCGCACGCCCCGGAAGACCGGAGTTCGATTCTCGCAAAAGCGATTTTTTTTATTTTTTGAATTTTTTATACCCAGCGTAAGCGGGGTATATTAGTTTTGTGCGAATCTTCTAACAGGGAGAACTAAGCTCCGGAGATATAGACATATATATATAGAAATGATCTGGATCAAAAACTGAATCGATTTAGACATGTCCGTCTGTCCGTCCGTCCGTCTGTCCGTCTGTCCGTCCGTCCGTCTGTCCGTCCGTCCGTGGTCGGATCTCCTCCGAAACGGCTGGACCAATCAAGTCGAAATTTGGCACACAGGTAAATCGGGATCCGAGTATGATCCTAAGTAAAAATGGGAGACATCCGCCCACTGACACGCCCACAAATTAATATAATGTTTTTTCAGTAAAATGCTTGTAACTTGCGAACCACTCAACGCATTCCATTGATATTTGGTGTACTGGTAAACTACGATAAGGGACATATCCTTGAAAAAAATGGACGCCGCCTTCTGTGAGCCACGCCCACAAATAAGCCCACAAATAAGGGCTTATCGTAACTTGTGAAGTAAAAGGCGTAGAAGGTTCAAATTCGCAACATAGGTTCGCCAAGGGGAATGAAAGGTGTAGAAAAAAATTTTAATTAGCCCGCCCACTGCCACGCCCAAAAAATGAAGATCTTTCGTAACTTCCGAAGTAAAAGGCGTAGAAGCTTCAAATTCGCAACATAGGTTCACCAAGGCGAATGAAAGGTGTAGGGAAATAATTTATTTTCCCTCCCACTGCCACGCCCACAAATAGAGAAGCAAAACATAGTGCGCTCATAATGTCGGGACGCTGGGTATTTCAAAGTCGGGCTTGACCGACTTTAGCTTTCTTACTTGTTTTGGATTAATTTTTCAAAATTAAATATAAAGAAGAATAAAATGGAAATAAAAAATAAAAAAAGGGTTCTAAATTCATAGAAGTATTTGAACAAGTTCTGAGACGTCAATGCACCAACGGCGAAGTCAGACAACCCGTGAGTATTTTATTTTCAATTTTTTGTTTTACCGTCCTTCCAAATTTTCTTCGCCTACGACGGGGATCGAACTCGTGCCCTCCAGATTTCTAAGCCAAAACTCTTCCATCACACTATCGAGTTATCTGATATTATCTATATATATCTATTATAAATAGTGCTATTTAAACGTTTAAATTTTTTTGTTTAAACATATCGCAAACAAAAAAATTATCCCTTTTTTGAGCTTTCGCTACAAGCTGTTTTTGAATATGTGGCAGCACAAATAGATATCAGCTAAAAGTATGTCATTTTATCTGGTTTGCAGAAAAAGTAGAATGCTTTAGGTTATATGTTGAAATTTTTACAGACGTTTGGAAAGTTAACCTTAGACTGTCACACCCGTTACCGATAAACTACAAAAAGTTAAATTATCTTTTAGCAAAAGAATTTAACAAAGTGTTAACCTGCAGATAGTAAGAAGGTAATTCCGTTTAATAATAAAGCGAAACCTAGTTGGAGTTTGTGTGACAGAGATGGCATTTTTAACATTTAAAACTGTGTCACACCCGTTACTTATTTATTTTTTTGTGTTATATTTTTGGGCCAATTTACCTTACAGTTCATTTATAGTAAATTATAAATATTAAATTTTAAATAATAAATAACATATAATGAATAAATTATTAATAATTAATAAATTATAAATAATAATAAATAATAAATAATAAAAAATTAATAATAAATAATAAATATTAAATATTAAATATTAAATATTAAATAATAAATAAATAGATAAAAAAAATAAATAAACACATAAATAATAAAATTAAATTATATAAAAATATTAATATAGAAGTTTATTATTTATGTATTAATTAATAGTATATTATAAATGTCTTAATTAATACTGTATGCTGACGACTCACACTGATCACCACAAACAAAACCTTATTCTAAAAACCTTATTATCAAAAAAAGTCTATTCAGTAACAGGAAACCAAAATCGTGTGATAAAAAACCAAAAACTTTTAAAAGCAAGTTATTTAACGGAAAACGAATGAAGCTGTTTTTACGAAAATACTACGTTTATATTTTTTATAATAGTTACAATGAAATATATTTTTAAAAACTCGTCTTCCTCATATAACTCTTGTTTCAATTTATATTGTCACACCCGTTACTTTTTTCTGTCACACCCGTTACTTTTGTAAATTGGTATAAAACACATACGAATACCGATACATTATAAGTAAATACTTCTTCATAGTCAGAATACTCCTTAGAACTGTTGGTTAAACATTCTTTTTATATGTTTCCTGGAAAATTTTACAGAATCGATTAATGAACACAAATAACATACAAACCCCCATTTTCTAACGTCACACCCGTTACCCCCTTTTGAAGGTTTTTAAGGCATTAAAAGTAATTTTTACCGGATTCTTTGAAATGGTACACCGAGAGAAAAAGGTAGTTATATTAACTGAAAAAGCAGGTTAAAATAACCGAGTTCACCGTTAATTCTTAGCTTATGTGTAGTAGCGGTCGATTCAACAGTACAAACACAGTCAATAGGGATATAACTACCTAATGGTTGATATAACTGTCTCGCGGTTAAATCAACTGTCACCAGCGACTGGGAAAAAAAAATTTATTTTTTGCTTTGAATTTTTTTTTACCTTCTTTTATTAATATTTTTTTTTTTTATTAAATTATTTTATTTTTTCTTTATTTATTTGTTTCTTTTTAAATCTTTTTCTCTTTCATCTCTTTAAATTTTCTCGCCTCGGCCGAGCCTTGAACCGCAGACCACCACTTCGCTGGGCGAACGTCTTAACCATTACGCTAAATGAACGAATTTAATTTGTTGGTCAAAACGCTCACTTGAGCTTATGGTTGCAAAATTTTTTTGCTTGAAAATGAACCATTAAAAAAAATTAAATAAATTAAAATCTTAAAAATTTAGGAGAAAATTTTTGCCTTAAAAAACAACTACACTCTGAACAAAAAAAAAACTGTAATTAAAAAAAAAAATCCAGAAAAATTCCCGCCGCCAGCAGGGATAGAACCCCGAATCTCACGACGGTCAACTCACAGCTTAAACAACTGAGCTATTGAAAACTCCGGAGACGGTTGATCAGAATGCGAATTTATACGTCTAAGTGAACGGAAGCGAATTTGAACATAAAAAGTGACTATTTTTCAACTGTTGATTTGACTTCCTTTTCCAGTGCATTTAACGGGGAATACAGTAAATTTGACCACTCTTACTTTAACTGTTCTAAGTGGTTGATTTAACAGTTCTTATTTCTCTCGGTGTAGTACTTCGGTGTGAGAGATAATTTAAATTGGATTTATGGTAGTTTGAAAGCATGTTATTTATTTCTATATGTTATTAAATATTTTCTATGTTCTGTTTTTATACCCGACACACTCTGTGTCGAGGGTATATTGCGTTTGTTGGGTTGTGTGTAACACCCAGAACCAGTCGAGATGGACCATACAAAATGTATATAGATATGATCAGCGTCACCAGGAGATTCGATTTAGACATGTCCGTCTGGCCGTCTGTCTGTATACAGTTATCTTATCGAAGGAGTTGAGCTATCTTGACAAAATTTGGTATGCGTGCTCACGGGGACATGAGTAAGAACAAGTTCGAGAATGGACCCGATCGGACCATTTTTAGGGGTACCTCCAGTATTAGGGTCTGTTATGAAAATCACAAAAACTGCTCTAAAACCTGAGTTTTTCAAGATATTTTGATGAAACTTGGTATTTGAACATGTTTAAAGGCAAGTAATATGATTTCAAAAAATTTGAAAAGTGGGCGTGGCATAAGGGCGTTTTTCAAAAATTGTCTCCTACACCCGAAATACCAATGGGACTTGAACGAAAGTTGGCACGTATGCTTCCTTGATAGCCAGTAACGTCCTCCCCAAAAAATTTTTCGATAGAACCATTATTAAGGGTACCTCTAGTACTAGGGTCTGTCACAAAAATCTCAAAAATGCCTCAAAAGCGGACTTTATTGAAATATTTCAATGAAACTTAGAATTTAAGCGTATATATAAGGGTCCGATTAGAATCCCGAAAAAATTGAAAAAGTGGGCGTGGCAAATGGGCGGTTTTTATAAAGAAATTTAACAGAAGTCGGTATATGGGCCCAATATGTCCTTAAACACCTCTTGATACTAAAAATTATTCGATTATAAGTGTCTGTGTCGGGTATTCTATTGTCAGGCTCGCCTGAATATAACACCCTTACTTGTTTTAATTTATATAAGGATGAATTTATAAATACTTTATTTTTTAGTAAAATACTTTATTTTTGTAATTATTAAATAAAAATATACTTTATTTTGCCCTTAGAAAGTTGGCAAGCCTACACACCCGTTACTATGGAAATACCCATATGGGCAATTCCATTTGTTGGTACGTAACATTTTTTTTAGTTTTGGGCACATAACTTCTTAAGTTTTTTAAACACCACGTCGAGCTTTTCCAGTAAATAAAGATAGGCATGAGTTCTAGAAAATACAATATTTAATTTTGAAACAAGTCCATGGGGGATCCTGGTAATGCTGATTAAAAGGCGTTGGTACGTTACAAATTTTTCTAGCTGTTTTGAGAGAGCGGCAGATATTGTGAAAACTCTGCTCTCCTACTGAATGTAGTTTTACAAAATTTTTATGAATTATGTAAAAAATGTTACTTTCGATGATTTGCAATTAAAAAACCCAAGAAATATGTGCTTTATCCAACAAATATAAAAAATCGGGTGTGTGATTGGATTCCCGGGAATTTATTTCTCCGGGAAATTGAAATAAATACTCGGGAATTTAAATATGTTCGAAATTTTTTAATTCGAAAATTTTATAGTATAGCCGCTCTTTTGTTTTTGACAATGTCATTTCTTTCAAAATTGCCATACATTCTTCAAAATATTGGAGGAACGAAATTCCCTTTCCCCTTTCTGTATCGAGGGTATATTGCGTTTGTGTGGTTGTGTGTAACACCCAGAACCAGTCGAGATAGACTATACAAAATGTATATAAAAATGATCAGCGTCACCAGGAGATTCGATTTAGACATGTCCGTCCGTCTGTCCGTCTGTCTGTATACAGTTATCGAAGGAGTTGGGCTATCTCGACAAAATTTGGTATGCGTGCTCACGGGGACATGAGTAAGAACAAATTCGAGAGCGGACCCGATCGGACTATTTTTACGGGGACCTCCAGTACTAGGGTCTGTTACGAAAATCACAAAAACTGCTCTTAAAGCGAAATTTTTCAATATATTAGGTGTAGTAAAAAGAAATTTATTTTTGCATTAAATTGAGGGCTTTATTTAAGATAGTTAGAATGACCCGATTTAGGTCAAATATGCGCCGTTTTGTTCGATAACTTGTTGCCATTTTAAAGGTAATTTCATTATGCCTCTCTCATAGAAGCCCTCGTTCCTATTAGCAAAAAATTGAGACAGTCGAATTTCAGAAGCCTCTCTTGAAGCGAATGTTTCACCAGCAAAATTGTTCGCCATGGACAGGAACAGATGGTAATCACTTGGTGCCAGGTCCGGACTATAAGGTGGATGCAGAAGAACCTCCCAACCAAACTCCCGGAGCTTCTGGCGAGTCACTATCGATGTGTGTGGCCTGGCGTTGTCCTGATGGAACACAATTCCTCTCCTATTGGCCAAAGCTGGCCGCTTATGGGCGATTGCTTCCTTCAGACGGTCCAATTGTTGACAGTAGAGTTCCGAGTTAAGAGTTTTGCCGTATGGGAGCAGCTCATAGTAGATAATTCCCTGCCAATCCCACCAAACACACAGCAAAACCTTCCTGGCCGTCAATCCTGGTTTGGCCACCGTTTCCGCCGGTTCATCGTGTTTTGACCACGACCGTTTTCGCTTGACGTTGTCGTAAGTGACCCACTTTTCATCACCAGTCACCAACCGCTTCAGAAATGGGTCGATTTTGTTGCGGTTCAGCAGCGATTCGCAGATGGAAATTCGGTCTATGAGGTTTTTTTGCGTTAACTCGTGTGGCACCCATACATCGAGCTTCTTTGTGTATCCAGCCTTATTCAAATGGTTCCAAACGGTTTTTTGTGCAATCTTTAGCTCTTTTGCAATCGAAACAGTGCTAACATGACGGTCGGACTCGATAATTTCCATGATTTTATCGACATTTTCGACAATTGGCCTTCCAGTGCGTGGTGCATCCTTGACATCGAAGTTACCGGAACGGAATCGACGAAACCAAAATTGCGCATGATTGGCTGTTACAGTATCAGGTCCATAAACGCTATTCACATTTTCAGCCGCCTGGCTTGCGTTTTCTCCCTTATCGAAGAAAAACTGTAAAATGTAGCGAATTTTCTCTTTGCTGATGTCCATCTTTGACAAGCTCTCAAACAAAACTGAATCAATCAATCAAAAAAGTGTCAAAAAAACTTATTTAGTAGGAACTGTCATCTTTCTAATGCCCCCTAGCGGAACACGATCGGACTTATACAACGCGAGATGCAGATAAATAACGCCATCTATTGGAAAAATAATGGATTTCTTTTTACTACACCTAATATTTTGATGAAATTTGATAGTTGATCATATTTGAAGTCAAGTTATTCAATTTCAAAAAATTATAAAAGTGGGCGTGGCCGAAGGGCGTTATTAGAAAATTGCCTTCTACACCCGAATTTCAAATGGGGCTTGAACGAAATTTGGCACTTATGCTTCCTTTGAAGCCTTAAGCATCCTTCCAAAAAATTTCTTTGATCGGTCCATTTTTAAGGGTACCCCCAGTACTGACCCAAGTAGCAAAATAGGTCGAAAATTGGTAAATTCTTACCTATATTAGGTCAGAATATTTACTTGACCTAACCTAAATAGGTCGAAATTACGTCGATTCGACGTCGAGTCGACGTAAGTGGGGAATAGATTGGAAGTCGATTGGCGGTAATAATAGGTCATAATAGGGCATTTCGACTTCAAAGTCAGGGCGAAAAGAAGTCCGTTTACCTAATATTAGTCGAAAAGAAGTCGCAATGACCAATTTTCGACCTAATTGGACTTATGAGTAAAACGAAAGAGAACGTAAAAGGAAACGAAAAAAGTGAGAGAGAGAGTAACAGAGAAAGATATAAATACATAATATCTTACTCAGTCATTCGTATTACTCGAAAGCAGAAATGAACGAGAGATTTTCTTCTTCGTGTGTCTTAAGAAATAAATAATAAATAAAATATGGACTTCATTAAAATTTAATTTGCGCTTAATAAGTCCCAAAAACATATGCCCGCTGAGATTTTTCGTGAAAGTGTTCCTTCTACTTCTTCATTTTTAAGGGGCTTTCTCATTGATGGAAATTAAATAAATATTGCTTGAAAAAAATTGTTTTTCTTAAAGAAAAAACATATGCAGAAGAATAATTCTCAATTTGCCATTTGAAAAACATGGCGGAGCTCGACCTATTTTGACCTATTTCGACTTTAAAGTCAAACCGACTATGAAGTCCAAAAATCAAGTCCGCTCGACTTTGAAGTCGAAGCATGCAACAAAATAAGTCAACTTTTGACCTTATTTCGCCCTATAAGTCAAACGGTCTTTAAAGTCGAATTTTAGTCAAAAAATTGGTCTGTTTGCCTTGAAAAATTACCTAATTTGGAATTCAAAGTTAAGTCAATTTTAAGTCACTCAATAGGGAATTTTTTTACCTATTTTCGACCAAAAATCGACTTGGAAGTCGAAGCGACTTTGAAGTCATGAAATAGGTATAATAGAGGTAATTTGGACCTTCGAAACGGACTTTTAAGTTAGGTCATATTTAAGGCCGGAAAATAGGTCAGAAATAGGGTATTTTCAACCAAAATAGGTCGATTCGACTTGCTGCTGGTCGAATCGCTCTATTTTGCTGCTTGGGGAGGTCTGTCACAAAAATCCCAAAACTGCCTTAAAATCGGACTTTTTCGAAAAATTTTAATGAAACTTAATACTTGAGGGTATATTTAAGCCTCCAATTATAGTTCAACTAAAATTGGAAAAGTGGGCGTGGCAAAATGGCATTTTTCATAAAGAATTCTTTTAAAAGTCGGTATATGGGGCCCCTTACAACATGTTCCTTTTAAATGTTTACAATACATGTATGTATGTATGTATGTATGTTTGTATGTATGTATGTATGTATGTATCGATGTATGTATGTATGTATGTATCGATGTATGTATGTATGTATGTATGTATGGGCGTTCAATAAATATCAGTTATTAAATTCTTCTTTTTTCATAAAATATGGATGTACATATGGGCATTTCCATGATGTCGAACGCGACATTCGCACGCATTCTCAGTGGAAAAAGAAATATACGAAAATTTTTTTTTATTTGGAAAAATTTCGGAAGTTATAGCTCTTGACTAGCACTGTAATTGGTGCTAAGGTTGATTTCTGGAAATTGTTCCTTTTCAAGATAATTACAAAAAACTAAGGCATTCGCACGCTACAAAAACAGAAGTCAGTTTTGAGGCGAACAGTTCAACCACTGATTTCAGCGAAACTTGAGGCAATATTTTAATGCGACTAATTTTGTAATATTGTACATTGATGAATCTTAGAACTGGTTTTTATTTGATTCAAAAATATTAAACAGTATAGTTTTTTATTTTATTTTAATCACTGTCGCACGCTACATGTCGAATGCTACAATTTGTTGCATCATACGTTTTAATTTTATGTGTACTTTTCATTTAATTGGACATGGAGAAGATGATGATAAATGACTTTTAATGTTTTCAATATATTTATTTTCACAACAAAAATTATAAACTTAAAATATCTTCAACAAAGAAAAAAAAAATAAATAAGAATATTCATCCTTTACATAAAAAATAAAGAACAGAAACTAACTTAGTTGTGAATAGTATTACTTATATTAAATAAAGATTTTTTAATGAAATATGCAGTCCTAGCTCCTTCAGGACTGCCCTCTTAATTTGCCAACCGATGCTTCAAACTGTATTTTTAACATTGGCTTGTCATTGAGGCATTACCACTCCCAAATTTAACTACTCCACGAATAGACCTACTGTGGTGAATTAGAGATCAGTTGCCTTACACAAAATACTCAACATTTTGACTAGTCATGTTCTGGGGTAACTCAGAGTACTCCTTTTCGGTAAGTTGACCTATCGCACCCTTGCTACTAAATCGGTACAACTCAAAATTTCGCATTTCTGGAACAATCATTCATTCTCTATTGAAACTTGCAAAAAATAATTATTTTTCTTAACTTAGTTTATTGTTAATCGACTACTGCATCAGTCTATATAAACATAAATTTTCTAGGTGTTGAGTTGCTTGCAGAAAAATGTGGTTGAAAATAAAAAATTTGAAATGGGTTTAGGAGCAAGGGTGCGAAATTTATAAATTTTACACTTACGATGTCGCACGCTACAAACTTCAAATATGTCTCAGGGCCAAAGCGTTGATTATTTTGCAACAAAATTTTTTTTATTTAATTGCAATACAAATTGCTGTTTGCTGCGAATATTTGAGGCGCGTTGCACAAACACCTTTGACTCAGTGATAACAAATGTTATTTTACAATGTCGCACGCTACAACGAAATAAACGATAAAGTAAAGAAAAAATTTACCGTATTTGGCGATTGCATCGTTCCCTTTGCATTTTTCTTACATTCCTCAAATATAAAAGGATATTTAAAAGTGCAAATATCAAAGCATAGTGGATGGTTTTACGAACATTAATCAAAACAAAACGGGAAGAGAAATATTCAAAACATAACTTTTGCACTTGTGCGACTTTGCATTTGAATATTTCTAAATGTGTTATGAATATATGTGGAATATGTTTAGATTAGTAAAATTTGATCAATTCTTTATAAATATATGTTAAAACAACATACTTTTATAGGCTTTGAATTTTTTGACTGCGGTTGACATTTCTGTGGAAATGCCCATATGCATGTATGTACGAATGGATCGTAAAATGGGAATTTTGTAAATGGGAGATTTGTAGATGGGAATTTTGTAAATGCGAATTTTGGAGATGGGAATTTTGTCATATGGGATTTTGTAAAATGGAATTTTGTAAAAATGGGAATTTTGTAAAAATGGGAATTTTGTAAAAATGGGAATTTTGTCATTGGACATTTTGTTAATGATAATTTTGTACCCTTGGAATTTTGTAAATGGGAATTTAGTACCGCTCCCAAAAAACTATCCACATGTTGAAAAAAGTGCGGTAAATGATTTTTTTTTTTTTAAATAACGGAAAAACTGCCCGATATAGATTTCTTTTCTGTAATTTCGGAATCAGTGAAAAATTTTACTATAGAATAGGCTACTTGACAAGTTTTTAAAAACCATTCTATGTTATTCAGTTTTTTATATTTACTCAATAAAAAGCGAAAATTTTGAATTCTGATACGTATTTAAGTAGAAAACCGCAAATAAAAATTCAATTTTTAGATGTGCAGCGAAAACGCTCATTTCAACAAAGTGACGTCACAGGTGTTCGTAAACAAATAGCCAAGCATGTGTTAAGCCCAGCAAACACAATTCGAAGGTTTAAAAATGTTTGCCATCAAATTTAATTTCGAGTGCGAATCTTAAAAAATTTTAAAATAGACAATTTATGTTTGATAAGTATTAATGCTATCATACTCAAATCAATCTCAAATCGATATGTATTTAGTGTTTGTTACTTTAAAAATATATTATTCAAACCATTATGAAATTGTTCTCGAACCTCCATGTTTACTGGGTACATAAGTGTTGTTGAATAAATACGTCGAAGCAACAGCTGGCTACAAATCAACAGCTGTCAGCAAAGCAGCAGCTAAAATCTTGTTTATGAAAGTGTGACGTCATTTTAAGTTCAGCCAATTTTTTTTTTTTTCCTGATAAATGAATTCGATTCAGAAATTCAGATTTAATACGTTATTCAACAAAAAATAATTTTTTTTGCATACAGTCAAGTACCCTATTCATACCTTTCATACTCAGCGCATGAAAAAAGCTAAAATTTGTCGACTAGTGTTTTTTTTATATGTTCCTTTATTAATAAAGAAAATAACACTAGCAATCAAAACAACATAAGCGGCCTTTACACGTTCATGTTTCCTGCATCACGCAAAGAATTCCAAAAACAATTTCTAAGCGTTCTTGCGTGTCATACATGCATCTTTTGCCTTTACACTATCATGCGTGGCGCATGACTGCAACCCAGCAAAATCTGCTTCCAAATGTTACCAACACAAATGCAAGTATTTTGCTGTTCACTCACACATATGCGATTTCCAACGTGCAAGAGAGGGACAGTTGCTACATATACACAAAATGTTTTCGAATAAACTTCCCGATGCCCATATAGCTTTACCAAAAGACATTCCTGGAATAATTCCCAGAAAATTTGGAGAATTTACCAGAAACGTGATTTGCTGGGAAGTAAACGTGAACGTGTAAAGGCGACTATAAAGCCAAACGTACGTTAGTACCTCTTTAAAACCGTTAGTACCATTTTTAAAACGTTAGTACCAACATCAAAAAGAGTTGTTGAATCATTGCGGACGATAGTACCAATTATGTAGCCAGTTATGATGGGCTGGATATATGTATCTTAGTCCTGATAAAAACAAACAGTTTAAAGGGAATTGTAAAATATGTAAAAGGACTTTCCTGAAAAAGTTGCACCGCCTCGTTAAAAAAAAATATTCACTTCAATTCGATGCTACATAAAATCTACTGTTTGGATTAAGCTCATCCATATGTATCAATTTCCCATATTCGGTTCAAATACATTTTGAACTTCAAGATTCAGCTCTGCCAAAAGTGCAGATTTTGTCAAAATCTTTTTCAAAATAATCGTAAACAAAACGATTTGCTTAAAAGATTTTTTGGTATCCCCCCTTACTACGACACTGGTTGGCGGCTCTCACTAAAACTGTAAACTTCTCAATCTATTGACGTTTTTTTCTTGTTTTCTCCCCCTCAGTAGAGAGGTTTGGTCGGTCGCTTTAAGTTGCTTGCACTACGATCTGAGAAATGGCAGTTGTTGCATAGGTCAACGAACGATCTTGACCCCACAAATAAAGCCGCTTATGAATCCTGCCTTAAGGAGTTTCAGTTTTCTTTCAAAGAGAGAGAGAGAGAGATAGAGAGAGAGAGAGAGAGAGAGAGAGAGAGAATGAGAGAGAGACAGGGAAAAAGAGAGAGAGCAAAATAAGCAGCTTGCATCCCAAACCCATCGATTTCTCGCGTTGTTGATGAGAGCTGCTATTGCATTCACAGTTGATACGTATGTATGTAAGGCGCGCTGCTAGTTCTCACATGAAAATGAAACTCGTTTCATTAGAAATTCGCTGTGTAAAGCGGCGAGATATGTTGTCGATATGTCTGTCTGTAATTGGCGATTTTCTGCACCCCTCTAAGGTCGTCTGCAAAACGGAACCCACAGTGTAGGTCTACGAATGCCAGTCTAACCAGTTTTGTGTTTACGCATTTCCCCGGCTATGGAATGCAGAAATGATCTGATGCGCGCTCTGCACTCTCGTGCTTTTCATAGGCTGTACAGATACCGATTTCCAGTTATGTCCTCTTGAATCTTTCGCAAATGCTGCGTCCATACCCGCTGATGCTGCTCAAAAAACACGCATTCCAAAGCATGGAGCGCGGTGTGGAGGCAATTAATTCTGCTGCTTACAATTCAAGTGAACAATAACAATTGATATAAGGTATCACGAGTTTAGTCAGAATGTATTGAACTTGAACTTTGGACTTGCCTCAAAACTGAGAATTGAGTTACGAAATCGCTGTGCCGATTACACTCATGACGATTCACATTTCGATTTTTAATGAAATCTTCATCTTACTATTTATGTTAATTTAAAAAATTTCATAATTAATTAATGCAAAGTACAAAAAAATTTATGCTGTCAATGAAATAATCATTTAGGGTATGGATGTGCCATTGGAAACCTCCATATAAAAATCTTTTTTTCACGGTTTCGCATTCTATTTACCCCAGCTCAGAGGTTCCCAAACTTTTTTGGACGCGGAGCCCTTCAAAGACATAAAAATTTTTGAGGAGCCCCAACCTAATTTGTTACGTATGGCACTATTCACCGGCAAAACATAGTGCCCATACAATTGGGACCTTCGTGGCATTGATGATGAAAATGTATAACGAAATAAAATAAGGATTACATTTTTTATTTTAAAAGTTAAATTATTTTTAACAATGACCAACAAAATAATGAAAAACTTAAAACATTTTTCTGTTTAGAAACAATAACTTAAACAAAACATAAAAATTATTGAACAAATAACACAAGTAAACACGATTTTTGTCTCTGACTTCTGTATATCAGATTCCGACTACTTATACCTTAGTAATGAAGGAAAATAATTTTTTTTTAAGTTTGATTTTGTGGTCAGGAGGACGATTTTTGAAATTTTCGCGTCAATTTCTAGATTTTTCTCAAAATCTCAGAATGTTTGTATGTATGTGTTTTGCATTTTATGTAGCTTGCTTAAAAGAGGAAGAATGCACCTTTGCAATGTGTATCATGTGTTTCAATTTAAGTTTTACTTCAAGATCTATAGCCATTCAAATTTCAAAAATGTGGATTTTTTTTTAATATTTTCGAAATTTTTTGAATTCATTTTGATATATTTATCCGGTAAAAATTCTGAAAATCTTTTTTTTTTTTGCTTTGAAACAATAACTGCGTATTTTACGTTTTCAAAATGTTATGGTATGCTGAAATTTATAAGTTTTCCGACTCTACTCAAATTCAAAATGCTTCAGGCAAAAATCGTCGAACATGCATTCAAATCGCTGCCTACGTCCGATTTCGATGAAAATTCATATATAGAATAAGGGCCAATATTACCAAACATATTTAACAAAATTTTAAAATTAAATTAAAAATTTTTTTATTTTAAATTTCATTTTCAATATGCAACTTTTTTAAGTATAGCAAAATGTGGCAGCACGCTCCACTGTCAGGGTAGTCAGTCAAATTTACAATTGATTGAAATATTATTTTAGAGCATGGAGCCGTGTGCGCGCGATTTTTCATCAGTTTCATATCGCTGTAGTCCGAATCCATAAATTTAAAGCTTTGCTTCTTTCGTATTGCACAGATTTTTCGGTAAAATTTTAGAATGAATGTAATCAGCTGTTTTTCTACCGCCCAAAACAGGGCTGTTACCACATCTTAAAAAAAAACTTAAACGACCTGCTGAGGTAGTTTAAAATTTTATTAAAAATATTTTAAAAATTTTGTTGGTGAAAATGGAAATCAGATTTTATTTTTAAAATTTTTTTAAATATGCTTGGTAATATTGGCCCTAAGTGAAAAATTCTAAGAATTTTGGCACTTAATCTTTTTCAAAAAACTGATTACAACTAGTCCAGTTTGGGTCTAGTTCCAAGTTTTAAAATAAAAAACGACCAAAAATCAGGGCCATTAAGAAAGAATTTTCTATAGATTTTTAAGGCCGCGAGGGCTTCATGTAGTGCCTTTTGTTCAATTTCTATACGAACCCGTCCCTTAGCCACGCCCAAATTTCCAATTTTTTTGAATTCTAATCGAAGGGCTTAAATATACATATGCTTAAATTCAAAATTTCATTGCAATATGTCGAAAATGGCCGACTTTGTGGCAGTTTAAGGATTTTTTAACATACCCTTGTACTGGAGTTACCTTAGTAATGGACCAATCAAGGAAATTTTTGGGAATAACATTACTGGCCTTTTAAAATGTTCAAATGTAAAATTTCAATAAAATATCTTGAAAAACTCTGATTTTTAAGCAATTTTTGTGAAATTCATAACAGACCCTAGTACTGCAGGAACCCCAAAATTCATGAAGATAGCTCAACTCCTTCGATAAGTAAACTGTATACAAACAGACGGACAGACAGACGCCCAGACGGACATACAGATGGACGGACATGGCTATATCGAATCTCCTGGTGACTATAACGCCAAGTTTCTCATTTCGTAAAGTTTCCGAAGTTGAATGAATCCATATAATGTTGCCCAATTGAGCCCGCACGAGCAAATTCCATATATGAGCAGCTCTGCTGCTCGCGAGCGATCCGGATGAGATGAAAATGTTTGTGAGCCGAAAGAAAAGGAAATTTTTTTACCTCTGAGTTTGACTGCAATGTCAAGGATACAGCGATATTTTTCATTTCAATGTTAAGCTAGGAACAGTCGCCGCGTATCGTATCGTAACGTAACCTAACGGTCGATATACACATTTCCCATATACTGGGTTGAATCAGGCGACACGTCTGGACTTTTCCCGCGTAAGAAAACCCTAATATAATAAACGCGCGGTGAGTGGAATGCTTCTTTGTCCTATGAAAAGGAATTAAGCTTGCAGTCGATTCATTCTGGCATACTGACTGCTTAGGTGGTCGCGTGTTAATCACAATTGAAGAACTAAAGGACGTATCAAAAGAGATTATTGTCTGAGCGTTCTTTCTGGAGCAACTTTTGAATCTCTGGATGACCGTATTATACTACTGGGTTATTTTTTCAATAATCTCTTGATCATCGTTCGAAACTATTCGAACAAACGTTCTAAATCGGCTTTCAAATATTTCCAAAAGCTTCATTCAAAGCAAAGCTTCATTCAAAGCAAAGGGCACATATTATATTACCAAGCTTATTTAAAAAAATTTTAAAATAAAAATCCGCTTTTGGTTTTTGCCATTCCAATTAAAAAAAAAATTTTAAATATTTTAAATCACCTCGGCACTGCGTTTAAATATGATATCAAATTTGAGTTCGATTTTCAAAAATCAGCTGTTTGGAAAAATTCAAGGAAACAATCAAAAAAAAAAAATGCAGTTTTTGAAATAAGACAATACGCTAGACAGGACTAAAAGCTTTGGAGTCACAGGGCAGCAATTTGGAGTACGAAACAATCGTGAGAATGGCTCTTTATAGAATCCGTTTTTAAAAATAACGATATTATCAGCTGTCAAATGTACTCACAGCCCTGGAAGTAGATGGTGCTGCCGTAAATTTCGATGCTTAAAAAACTGCGATATTGAAAATGAAATTTATTTTAAAAAATTTTAATTTTAATTTAAAAATTTTTTTATTTTTAATTTCATTTTCAATATGAATTTTTTTTTAAATATCGCAAAATGTGCCAGCATGCTCCATTGTCAGGGTAGTCAGTCAAATTCACAGCTGCTTGAAAATTTATTTTTGAGCGTTGAGCCACGTGCGCGCGATTTTTCATCAGTTTCATATCGATGTAGTCCGAATCCATAAATTTAAAGCAGTGATTGCCACCGGAATGCCCGCGGGCAACCCACTTGTGTAAGTGCGCTTATGCGTGTGAAGCCGAAGCTGAAAAACGAAAATCAGTCTGTTGTCAAATGTCGAGCTAGCAGGTTTGCGTCGCATGCTTTCTTGAAATTTTAATTTCCTTCATTCAAATTTTCGTCATTTTATTCAAATCAGTCATATGAAAACTGTCGAACGGAAAGGGGGGTGTATTCGCTTGCCTTTTATTTTATGCTTACACCCTGAAATGGGTACATTTTTTATATGGAAGCATACAATACTACAAGCGACACTCTCTAAATTTTTTGAATTTGCTTGTAGGTATGATAAGAATATGCGGGTGCGATAGAGACAGAGAACAGTTTACATGAGTGCGACTGAAAAAGATAGAGTTTTGTCAACGACTGCTGTGGTGAACAGTTCAACAGCCCTACAGGAAGTATAAGTAGTTAAGCTCTAGCGTTTTACTAGTTCTAATTCCACCAGCACTGGTTCTTCTTTATACCCCTGGTTATGTATTACTCTGTACAAAATTAACATTGCGTGTGGGCTAAAAATCACTAATTGTACACTTGAACTAACGCTTTTTTAGTGATTTGGGAACCAATTGGGTAAATTGGGTATAGTAAAACACTAGTTCCTTTGAAAGATTATTGACCATATTTTGTGGTTTTTTTTTAGTTATTTTTGTTCTAAAATTTTTTGAGCCTCAAATACGCAATATTTAAAAGACACCGAATTATTTTCAAGTTTTTTTTATTTACAAAAATATTTGTAATATATTAAGATAGATTTATTTTTGATTTCGGAGCACCAACGCTCTTTGCAACAACTATATAATGGCAACTCTTATTACTGACACGAAAAACCATTTTTCCATGCAATACTAGTCGGAGCTTTATACGAAGCTCTACCCCCCTTTGCACTAGTTCTTTAGTTTTGGTGAAAGTACTAGTTGCATCCGGGCAATATACCTCACGCTTCTTAGAGGGTAATAAGCATTGAGCTCTGCTGTGTTGAAAGTCAGATTGTAATGTCGATGTACACAAATCGTGGTGAAAGTCACCCTGAAGTAATTCCAACTACTCTCGAACTACTCCCCGACTAGTCACAAAAATACCAGGACTACTCCCTCTTAATTTGCCAACCAATGCTTTGAACTGTCTTTTTTACCGTTGAGCTTTCATTGGAAAATAACTAGTCACAGTTTTTGCTCATATGAACTAGACCTGGAGTATATACACTTGGGTCGATTTTTGTTAAATTTTTATTTTTGTAAATTTAATGAAAAAAAAAAATGATTTTTTCCTCTTTGTTTTGTACTTTTTTGTTTTTTGTTTTTTAAATCTTTTCTTTTTCACTTCTTTTTAATTTTCTCGAATCGGCCGAGCCTCGAACCGCTGATCTCAGGATTGGTAAGTCAGCGTCTTAACCATTACGCTAAAAAAGCAAATTTAATGTATTGATCAAAACGCTAATTTGAGTTTTTGGTTGCTGAAGTTTTTGTGGAACGCACGAATAGAATTTTTACTACAAAAATTTAATAATTGAAAAATAAATACATATTTAAAAAAAACAGATAAAATATTATATGAAGAAAAAATACTTAAAAATATAGCGAAAAATTTTAAAATTTTTATTTCAAAATTAACTATTAAATAAAATAAATTAAAATAGAAACATAAAAAAACTTGGTATTTAAAAAAAATTATTCTCACCCGAGCCAGGGATCGAACCCCAACCCACGAGGTCGCTGAGCGATAGTCTTACCCGTCCAGATAACTACCCTTTGGTGGGGAACGATCAGAAGGCGAACTTAAAGCAGACAATGACAATTTGTTTTTCTACTTCGCAATCAAAGCACAAAGCGAAAGGAAATCCTGAAACTCACCCCCCGTAGATCTCCGTAGATACATAAAATACTGTACATTTTGACTAGTCATATTTCGAGTAACCTCAGAGTACTCCTGTTTGGTAAATTGACCTCTTCATTACTGCAGGGCAGTTAATTTAATGTGACTGTGTTAACTGTGGGCAAAGTCAGATTGTGAATGGGCAAAGTCGGTTTATACAAGCTCCCCTCACCCGTCTTAGTGATTTTGGGAAGTGTCGCTTGTAGTATTGTATGTATGGAAGAATGTAGCTATGAAGAAAAAATAAAACATTTTTATAATACTGCATTCCTCAGACCGTATTTGGAGCTATTTTTGAAAAAAAAAAAAAAATTAATTTAGAAATTTCTTGTTTTTATATATATTTTCAAAAGTGAACAAATCTCTAATATAATGTCCAAATTCTGTTAGTTTGTGTGGGTTTGGCAATCACTGATTTAAAGCTTTTCTTCTTTTGTATTGCACAGATTTTTTGCGTAAAGTTTTAGAATGAACGTAATCAGCTGTTTTTCTACCGCCCAAAACAGGGCTGTTACCATATCTTTAATAAAACTTAAACGACCTGCTGAATTGTTTTAAATTTTTTTAAAAATGAGGTAGTTTTAAAATTTTTTTAAAAATATTTTAAAAATTTCTTTGGTGAAAATGAAAATCAGATTTTATTTAAAAATATTTTTTAAAATATACTTGGTAATATTGGCCCTAATTAAATTCGATTAATTAAACAAACGCTTGGTTATTTTTAACAATATTCCTTCCAGCAGGCCACAAATGCACTGCGCCTATTTGCAAATAGCACTTCCATTAATCTCTAACTACTCAAACTTGCAGACAGTCAGTCAGTCATTCAGACATAGAGCCAACAAGTACGCCTCAGCAAAGCTTTCTTTGTCCAATTACAATCAATTTAAATTTATTTGTGCGGAATTATTTGCTTTAAGATCATGATAACTAACAAAAAGCAAAAGCAAATAATTTAGAGCGAAGACAGCGTCTGTTCGCTTTCAGATCTGGTTCGTTCGCAGGAAACCTTGTTGGGGGTTTTTTCATCATTAACATAGCTTTAAATCGAAAATATTTTGGACGTCGAGAAGCAAATGCTCTGCTATTACGTTTAATTGAATTTACTTGTATTTTCCAGCTTTAGGGCCAATATTACCAAGCATATTTTTAAAAAATTTAAAAATAAAATCTTATTTTCATTTTCACCACCGAAATTTTTAAAATATTTTTAACTAACAGGTTGGCCGATAAGTCTCCGGTCTAACAAAGAAAAACAAATTTTTTTGTCAAAATTCGTTTTTATTATTCAACATAGTTCCCTTCAAGAGCGATACAACGATTATAACGACCTTCCAATTTTTTGATACCATTTGGTAGTACTCCTTCGGTTTTGCCTCAAAATAGGCCTCAGTTTCGGCGATCACCTCTTCATTTCAGCCAAATTTTTTCCCTGTGAGCATCCTTTTGAGGTCTGAGAACAAGAAAAAGTCGCTGGGGGCCAGATCTGGAGAATACGGTGGGTGGGGAAGCGATTCGAAGCCTAATTCATGAATTTTTGCCATCGTTTTCAATGACTTGTGGCACGGTGCGTTGTCTTGGTGGAACAACACTTTTTTCTTCTTCATATGGGGCCGTTTTGCCGCGATTTCGACCTTTAAACGCTCCAATAACGACATATAATAGTCACTGTTGATGGTTTTTCCCTTCTCAAGATAATCGATAAAAATTATTCCATGCCCATCCCAAAAAACAGAGGCCATTACTTTGCCAGCGGACTTTTGAGTCTTTCCACGCTTCGGAGACGGTTCACCGATCGCTGTCCACTCAGCCGACTGTCGATTGGACTCAGGAGTGTAGTGATAGAGCCATGTTTCATCCATTGTCACATATCGACGCAAAAACCTCGGGTGTATTGCGAGTTAACAGCTGCAAACACCGCTCAGAATCATCAACACGTTGTTGTTTTTGGTCAAATGTGAGCTCGCGCGGCACCCATTTTGCACAGAGCTTTTTCATATCCAAATATTGATGAATGATATGACCAACACGTTCCTTTGATATCTTTAAGGCCTCTGCTATCTCGATCAACTTCATTTTACGGTCATTCAAAATCATTTTGTGAATTTTTTTGATGCTTTCGCCGGTAACCACCTCTTTCGGGCGTCCACTGCGTTCACCGTCCTCCGTGCTCATTTCACCACGCTTGAATTTTGCATACCAATCAATTATTGTTGATTTTCCTGGGGCAGAGTCCGGAAACTCATTATCAAGCCAAGTTTTTGCTTCCACTGTATTTTTTCCCTTCAAAAACAATATTTTTATTTATCAAAACACGAAATTCCTTTTTTTCCATTTTTTTCACAATAACAAAAGTTGCTTCACAAAAGACGCTCTATCTCACAAACTAATTGACTTACGGACGTCAAATTTTTACACGAATCATTTGAAGGTTGCCACTATATAAAAATAATATGCATTTAATACTAGCGACGTCATCTATGTGTCAGACCGGGGACTTATCAGCCAACCTGTTAATTGAAAAGTTTAAGAATAAAGAGGATAAAAGAAGGAGAAAACCCGAAATAAGCTGAGGAAACAAGAAATAAGAATTATCGGAAGTACAGGTTGAAGTTTTCCAGAAAATTCAGCAGAACTGCCACAAATTCTGATGTTTTTAACCGTCTCCTTGTGACATCTGACTCATATAACATATTAGTCATATAAGAGGTCAACCAAATAAACAACATTTAGAACTGGATGACATTGTTAAAGACATGTTATCTAATGAATAAATATTCGCTTCAGCTCTAAATTTATAGTCGAATTCCAATTCTATTCATTTTCTAAAAAAAACGGAAATTTTGGGCAATGAAGAAAACACACCTCTTACTGTGGGTGGTGGGCGTGGCCGATTTAGATGATTTTTGCAAGATGTCTTTCTTTTATCAAATATTACGAACATGCAAAATTTCGTTTCATTTTGGAGAAAGGAACACGTATGAAAAATACGTTTTGGGTTGTATGGAAAGTGGGCGGTGGGCGTGGCCGATTTTGATGAAACTTTATATTTTTATTAATTATGTCAAAGACTTGGTGTCACGTTTCACGCGCGCTGGGGGCCCACCGGGCATTTGCCCGGTTGCCCGTAAGGCCCACGATGTCATTAAAAACAAAAAAGCATACTGCATCGTCAGGCAAAAAAAATTTTTTTATTTCGAATTGTAAATACGGCGAAATTGGTGATGAGTAAAACTGCTAAGTCCAACTGTGGTCAAAGCTCCCAGCTAACACCAACAAGTGACTCCAAGTAGACTTTGTATAGTGCACAGAATCGAATTTAGAATAAACTTCATATAGGAGGAAAATAAACCATTCATATTTTGGGTTTCCTTCCTAAGCTTAAAGCCTTAAAAAAAGTGTTTTTTGTTTACCCTGTAAAGTTTTGAAATTGTTAGTTAGCAGGCTTACATTTTAAGCAGTCGATATACATACATATCAAAATAAATAAAAAGGAAAAAAAAAACTTGAATTTTCATTTTTATTTATTTTTACATATCGACCACTTTTCGCGAAATTATCGCCAACTAATCGAAATCGGCCAACTTAAAATTGAGTAGTCGGCGCCTAGCCTTAGGGTCGTAGTCGTCAACTCGGTTTAAGAACCTAAAAAGTTAAAATTCGCGAATATATTTTTGTCTTCATGCCAGTTAAACTCAATCAAATTCCTTTGCTTTATTTTCATTTTTCAAAAATGTTTATAAAACCTGGTCTTAATTCTTCTGAAGACGATCGATTGAATGTTAAAACGTCCAAAAAGATTGCAAAACTAAGTTGAAGACTAAAAAAAAAAAACACGTTCTGTTTTTCCAATTTCAATTTATGGTCACAGTATGTATATTAAAATTACAAATTTGTCTCTGTGAATTGAAATAAGGCAGCTCATTAATTTTTAAAATAAGTACTTAAACGTAATGTCACGGCCTTGTTGTGAGGATTTTTTTGAACTCCTGGACTCGCCAATCGGATCGAATATTTCAACGGAAACGCTTTTTATACCCAGCGTAAGCGGGGTATATTAGTTTTGTGCAAATCTTGTAACAGGGAGAATTAAGCTCCGAGATATAGAAAAATATATATAGAAATGATCAGGATCAAAAACTGAATCGATTTAGACATGTCCGTCTGTCCGTCTGACCGTCTGTCCGTCTGTCCGTCCGTCCGTGGTCGGATCTCCTCCGAAACGGCTGAACCAATGAAGTCGAAATTTGGCACACATGTATATCGGTGTCCGAGTATGATCCTAAGTAAAAATGGGAGACATCCGCCCACTGCCACGCCCACAAATGAATTTATTGTGTTTTCAATAAAATGCTTGTAACTTGCGAACCACTCAACACATTCCATTGATATTTGGTGTGCTGGTAAACTACAAAAAGGGACATATCCTGGAAAAAAATGGACGCCGCCCTCCGTGAGCCACGCCCACAAATAAGCCCACAAATAAGGGCTTATCGTAACTTTTGAAGTAAAAGGCGTAGAAGCTTCAAATTCGCAACATAGGTTGACCAAGGCGAAGGAAAGGTGTAGGAAAAAAATTTATATGGCCCGTCCACTGCCACGCCCACAAATAAAGATTTTCGTAACTTCCGAATTAATAGGCGTAGACGCTTCAAATTCGCAACATAGGTTGACCAAGGCAAACGATAGGTGTAGGAAAATTTTTTTATGGCCGCCCACTGCCACGCCCACAAATGAAGAGTTTTCGTAACTTCCGAAGTAAAAGGCGTAGAAGCTTCGAATTCGCAACATAGGTTCACCAAGGCGAATGAAAGGTGTACGAAAAAATTTTTGTGGCCCGCCCACTGCCACGCCCACAAATAAAGATTTTTCGTAACTTCCGAAGTAAAAGGCGTAGAAGCTTCAAACTCGCAACATAGGTTCACCAAGGCGAATGAAAGGTGTAGGGAAATAATTTATGTTGCCCTCCGACTGCCACGCCCACAAATAGAGAAGAAAAACATAGTGCGCTCATAATTTCGGGACGCTGGGTATTTCAAAGTCGGGCTTGACCGACTTTAGCTTTCTTACTTGTTTTTTGTGTTTTTATACCCAGCGTTAAGCGGGGTATATTAGTTTTGTGCGAATCTTGTAACAGGGAGAATTAAGCTCCGGAGATATAAACAAATATATATAGAAATGATCAGGATCAAAAACTGAATCGATTTTGACATGTCCGTCTGTCCGCCTGACCGTCTGTCCGTCCGTCCGTGGTCGGATCTCCTCCGAAACGGCTGATTCAATGAAGTCGAAATTTGGCACACATGTGTATCGGGATCCGAGTATGATCCTAAGTAAAAATGGGAGACATCCGCTCACTGCCACGCCCACAAATGAATTTATTGTGTTTTCAATAAAATGCTTGTAACTTGCGAACCACTCAACACATTCCATTGATATTTGGTGTGCTGGTAAACTACGAAAAGGGAAATTTCCTGGCAAAAAATGGACGCCGCCCTCCTAGAGCCACGCCCACAAATAAGCCCAAAAATCAATATCAAAATGACTGTGAATATACATACATACATAGATTGCAAACTACCATAGCGATGTTAGCCCACATTCAAGTTGAGGTGATCTGATCTCAATCAATGCTGTCTTTATTTTGACTGCTTGTTGGGCGATCGCGGTATTGCTGAGCTTAGCTTTAATAACAACTCCCGTTGGCAATGCTAATAAATTATAATCGCGCGCTGGCGCCATCAAAATGGCTGACATTGGTGCTGCTTCGGCATAGTTGTTTTTATTTTTTTTTTCATTTTAATTTTTTATTGTTGGTTCGACATTGTTGTTATTGTGATCAATTATTGATGCCGTATTGCTTTGTCAGGTTTGATTTCAACAACTTTATTGCTACTTTAGGCAGTGATGATGTTTGACATGCTTGTACAATGCCAAGCATGGCAATGGCGTAGGAATCGGGGACGAGCGACAGGGGGCGGCTTCGCGATCACGAACTTTTCAAGATTTTGTCCTTTATTTAGCAATTTTTTTTTCTTCCAGTGTCCAATTAAGATTTAAACATTTCTCTAAACCAAAAAGCTCCGAATAATTAATATTTATTTATTTTATTATTAGATAATAATACCTACACAAGCTAGTGAATTTGATATTTACATAGAAAAATTTTTTATAATTTAATAAAAGATAGAACTGTAGCATTATAAATGCCGAACACAGTTCTTGCTGCAAATCTGGACGTTTTTGACTGTGGAAAAAATCGTTCCGATCATTGTTATTATCAGCCCCTTTGCTTGTGCGTCAAAATCAAACGAGTTAGATATTACCCGATTTCGTCGTTTGTTCATAGTCGGTTTTTTTTTAATGGTGAACGATGGGGTCTGACCTCCGAAGAGCGCTGCCATTTCTCAAATATTGAGAAGACAATAGCTATAGCGATAGCTATCTTGACTCTCCAGATAGTCGTGACTATAGATGATAGCAGAAGCGTATACTTTTGTACAAACATTAAGGTTACCATACAGATTTTACAAACATTGACATATTGAATTCACGGCAATGGTCATATTGTTATAATGACTCCCATCGAATGGAGGATGAGATTTTTTCCCCATGGCTCCATGATACAAGAAAACAAGATAGCGCCACTTCAGCCCGATGATGTCACAAATACAAAATGAGAGCTTCGTTGTTGTTGATTTGCATGTTAATCCCAACGTCACAACTATACTTTAGCATTTGAAACAACAACAATGCGAATGCTTTAAAATAGCGATACCCGAAGTGGCGCTATCTTGCTTGCTCTCTTTGTATCATGCCATGGCTCTTTCTTTTGGCAAATCGGCGCTCCATACTTTATTTCTTTGTTATCAAAATGTGAAATGCATTGAGTTTTCTCTTATTTTACAGTTGCCCTTTATAATATACATATTAACTCGGTTTTGATATGTACATATGTAAATTCAATGGAAAGACTTAATGCATTTATTAGACTCCCCTCTGATGCGCCTGTAAGCATTTACGTTGCAAAGATTAATGACCAACGACGGCGTCAAAGATACCAACTTACCAATACAATCATATGTAATTGCTCTTTCACGCAGAAGCAAGTGTAAGCGCGCTTTCTCATTTCTGTTGAAGTGATATATGAATCGTACTATGCATATATGTATGTATATATGCATGGCTAAATGAGATCATACACCCAGAAGGAAAAGTCGCCGTGAAGCCACGGATACCGTCAGGGTGCACATACTAAAATTGTACATACATATATGGAAGAAAAAACATTTGAAATTTGTTTCTTTCTGTCTTTCTGCCTTTTAAAAATTTTTTTACCTATTTATTGAAAATATTTTACGACTTACTTGTGCACGAAAAATTGAACTCAGGTACTCTGAGTCTTAAGAATGCCCGCTATAACTTCAGTTACGCTAAAAAATTACATTTTTATCGGGAAATTGTTTTATTAAAGCCCCGAATGGATGTTGGACTTTCGTCATGCAGCCCATGATCGCACAGTGGGATCGCTTCGTACGTTGCTTGAGAAAATGTAGAAGGATTTGCGAAGTTGCGAACGAGAGCAATAAAATTTGGCTTGGACGTTTTTGTTTTTTTTGCATGTAATTGAAAAATTGGGGAAAAATTGTGGGAAAATCCACCCGAACTTTCAACCCCAGAACTCCACTCAAAAATACCCCCCTGAACTCTAAACAAAAACACTGTAATTTATTTAAAGTAATTATTTAACAAAAAAGTATTTTTAAAAACCGGCTTAGCTTTGCCAAATAAAAAATGTGAGATGGTAAAACACTCAAATTCAAGGTATAAATTTTACATAAACTTCATACGTTTGATACGAAGATTTACATGCTTTTCCCTATAAATATGGAATTAGATGTGTATTTGCATTGAAAATGGTGAAATTTTTCGCTAATTTGTAAGCTTTTAGAAAGGTTGGTAAAAGTTGGTGAGCTTTATTTACTGAAACTGAAAGAAAAGACGCTTTACCTAATTTTTTTTTTTGGCAGTGAGCCGAAGTAGGAAGACGTAGCTACCTATTTTTTGCGGTGAACATTTGTATCGCACATATTTATTTAACCTATTACGTCAAGGATTTTAGTTTATATTTTTTATTAAAGCCTTAATGCTACATTTAAATAATAATACCACTCAAACTGCATAAACAAATATTCCTTTCACATCCACGCTACTAAATTACATGAAAATTTTCATTACTTTTTGCTGTAGAATTTTTAACTGAATTCATATAACTCTTTCTAAGGTAAAATATAAAATTTTTGGGAAACCTATTTCAGATTTAACTTAGTCAAACTATCCTCTATAAAACAGCATCGTAAGATTTTTGAAAATCAATAGTCGAAAAAGTGACTTTTTTTCCGCTAATATCCCACTGTGGGCCGTCTGGTACGAAGTGTTTTTTATATAATACCTACCGCGTTTTGAAGCGGATTAAAGAACGGCTGTTATGCCAGATTCTCGCATGTAGAGCACATACTATTTCCTACTGGGTATGTAACTAATACAAATGTAAGCACACATGTCTGATTACCTTGTACGTATGTAGATGCAGGGACAAAAAATGCAATTCAGCATGTATGCTGTGTGTAGTTGGCGGCAGTGACGTAGCGAGACATTTCGGCGTCCGGGGACAATGGAGGAAAGGGGCCTTAAATAAAAAGCCCTTAATAATAAATCGATGCCACAATTTAGAATAAATCACACTGGGCGAGAAAAACATAAAAAGGTTGATTAGCAAGAAATGTTTTATGTGACTTTATTTAACTATAGTGTGTTGAATCCCAAATGGCTTCCAGATTGTTTCCATCACGTTTACTTTTTGATATATTCTTCGTTATATTGGCATATGTAATATGTACGTGCACGAATATGTATATAGAGAGAAAGAAAGAACAAATTCGTCCCGCTGAGTCTGTCTGTGTGTGTGCTCAGATCTTTTAAACTAGACCACGGATTTTGATGCGGTTTTTTAAATGAATTGAATGGTTCAAGAGAAAGGTTCAAAATTTGAACATATGTTTAATACATGCATAATATAGAAGAAAAACACTTAAAATTTGGAATTTTTAATCTGTCATACATAAACACACTTTTTGGCGCTTACATTAAAAACGCTGGGATAACCTTACGAGAAAGATCAAAATAATGTACTACAGTATGGTGCACCTTACAGTGGGACTCCACATGCGATAGTTCATCGCATACCATCTGTCAAATTTTATGGTATGCGATGGCAGCAGGTACTGAGGTTTTTTTGGGTGGGCTAATTTCGGTATGCGATGAGCATTTTATGATGACGTTCAGCAAGAAATGTCGCTGCATAGAAGCGCTTAAAGATTGAAAGGGAAGTAAGATTTGCTAAATCAAGAGCAAAAAGAAATAAACCAACATTCTGGGTAAATCCCTTCCTGCAGAAAAGGGAACAGCATAAAAAACTCAAAAGTGACATCTCATCGCAAGAGATAGATGGCTTGCGATATCGCAAGCTATGTAACTATATATCGCGCGCTATCTGCTATGATCGGTCTCCATCGCATGTGGAGACAATAAGTAAAAAATATCTATATGTTATGCCCATCTCCTGGATAGAGCTCACAAAACCGAATTTTTCTATTCCGACTTATATAAGATCTTGAGAGAGTTGGGTAGAAAAAGAGGGGGTAAGAGTAGAAAAGAAAGTGAAGTGGAGGGTATGAGAGAGATAATGAGATTCAGTGAATGGAGAAAGGCGAGAGGGTGGAGGAGCGCGTGAAGGACGGCGATGGAGGGAGAGGTTGGGAGACAGAGCGTAGGCGAGGGATTGAGAAACCGAAGTTTGTAATAGCAGAAAAACTAGACGTGCTATATAAATTCTACTGTTTGGATTAAGCTCATCCATATGTATCAATTCCCCATATTCGGTTCAAATACATTTTGAACTTCAAGATTCAGCTCTGCCAAAAGTGCAGATTTTGTCAATCTTTTTCAAAATAATCGTAAACAAAACGATTTGCTTAAAAGATTTTTTGGTATCCCCCCTTACTACGACACTGGTTGGCGGCTCTCACTAAAACTGTAAACTTCTCAATCTATTGACGTTTTTTTCTTGTTTTCTCCCCCTCAGTAGAGAGGTTTGGTCGGTCGCTTTAAGTTGCTTGCACTACGATCTGAGAAATGGCAGTTGTTGCATAGGTCAACGAACGATCTTGACCCCACAAATAAAGCCGCTTATGAATCCTGCCTTAAGGAGTTTCAGTTTTCTTTCAAAGAGAGAGAGAGAGAGATAGAGAGAGAGAGAGAGAGAGAGAGAGAGAATGAGAGAGAGACAGGGAAAAAGAGAGAGAGCAAAATAAGCAGCTTGCATCCCAAACCCATCGATTTCTCGCGTTGTTGATGAGAGCTGCTATTGCATTCACAGTTGATACGTATGTATGTAAGGCGCGCTGCTAGTTCTCACATGAAAATGAAACTCGTTTCATTAGAAATTCGCTGTGTAAAGCGGCGAGATATGTTGTCGATATGTCTGTCTGTAATTGGCGATTTTCTGCACCCCTCTAAGGTCGTCTGCAAAACGGAACCCACAGTGTAGGTCTACGAATGCCAGTCTAACCAGTTTTGTGTTTACGCATTTCCCCGGCTATGGAATGCAGAAATGATCTGATGCGCGCTCTGCACTCTCGTGCTTTTCATAGGCTGTACAGATACCGATTTCCAGTTATGTCCTCTTGAATCTTTCGCAAATGCTGCGTCCATACCCGCTGATGCTGCTCAAAAAACACGCATTCCAAAGCATGGAGCGCGGTGTGGAGGCAATTAATTCTGCTGCTTACAATTCAAGTGAACAATAACAATTGATATAAGGTATCACGAGTTTAGTCAGAATGTATTGAACTTGAACTTTGGACTTGCCTCAAAACTGAGAATTGAGTTACGAAATCGCTGTGCCGATTACACTCATGACGATTCACATTTCGATTTTTAATGAAATCTTCATCTTACTATTTATGTTAATTTAAAAAATTTCATAATTAATTAATGCAAAGTACAAAAAAATTTATGCTGTCAATGAAATAATCATTTAGGGTATGGATGTGCCATTGGAAACCTCCATATAAAAATCTTTTTTTCACGGTTTCGCATTCTATTTACCCCAGCTCAGAGGTTCCCAAACTTTTTTGGACGCGGAGCCCTTCAAAGACATAAAAATTTTTGAGGAGCCCCAACCTAATTTGTTACGTATGGCACTATTCACCGGCAAAACATAGTGCCCATACAATTGGGACCTTCGTGGCATTGATGATGAAAATGTATAACGAAAAAAATAAGGATTACATTTTTTATTTTAAAAGTTAAATTATTTTTTAACAATGACCAACAAAATAATGAAAAACTTAAAACATTTTTCTGTTTAGAAACAATAACTTAAACAAAACATAAAAATTATTGAACAAATAACACAAGTAAACACGATTTTTGTCTCTGACTTCTGTATATCAGATTCCGACTACTTATACCTTAGTAATGAAGGAAAATAATTTTTTTTTAAGTTTGATTTTGTGGTCAGGAGGACGATTTTTGAAATTTTCGCGTCAATTTCTAGATTTTTCTCAAAATCTCAGAATGTATGTATGTATGTGTTTTGCATTTTATGTAGCTTGCTTAAAAGAGGAAGAATGCACCTTTGCAATGTGTATCATGTGTTTCAATTTAAGTTTTACTTCAAGATCTATAGCCATTCAAATTTCAAAAATGTGGATTTTTTTTTAATATTTTCGAAATTTTTTGAATTCATTTTGATATATTTATCCGGTAAAAATTCTGAAAATCTTTTTTTTTTTTGCTTTGAAACAATAACTGCGTATTTTACGTTTTCAAAATGTTATGGTATGCTGAAATTTATAAGTTTTCCGACTCTACTCAAATTCAAAATGCTTCAGGCAAAAATCGTCGAACATGCATTCAAATCGCTGCCTACGTCCGATTTCGATGAAAATTCATATATAGAATAAGGGCCAATATTACCAAACATATTTAACAAAATTTTAAAATTAAATTAAAAATTTTTTTATTTTAAATTTCATTTTCAATATGCAACTTTTTTAAGTATAGCAAAATGTGGCAGCACGCTCCACTGTCAGGGTAGTCAGTCAAATTTACAATTGATTGAAATATTATTTTAGAGCATGGAGCCGTGTGCGCGCGATTTTTCATCAGTTTCATATCGCTGTAGTCCGAATCCATAAATTTAAAGCTTTGCTTCTTTCGTATTGCACAGATTTTTCGGTAAAATTTTAGAATGAATGTAATCAGCTGTTTTTCTACCGCCCAAAACAGGGCTGTTACCACATCTTAAAAAAAAACTTAAACGACCTGCTGAGGTAGTTTAAAATTTTATTAAAAATATTTTAAAAATTTTGTTGGTGAAAATGGAAATCAGATTTTATTTTTAAAATTTTTTTAAATATGCTTGGTAATATTGGCCCTAAGTGAAAAATTCTAAGAATTTTGGCACTTAATCTTTTTCAAAAAACTGATTACAACTAGTCCAGTTTGGGTCTAGTTCCAAGTTTTAAAATAAAAAACGACCAAAAATCAGGGCCATTAAGAAAGAATTTTCTATAGATTTTTAAGGCCGCGAGGGCTTCATGTAGTGCCTTTTGTTCAATTTCTATACGAACCCGTCCCTTAGCCACGCCCAAATTTCCAATTTTTTTGAATTCTAATCGAAGGGCTTAAATATACATATGCTTAAATTCAAAATTTCATTGCAATATGTCGAAAATGGCCGACTTTGTGGCAGTTTAAGGATTTTTTAACATACCCTTGTACTGGAGTTACCTTAGTAATGGACCAATCAAGGAAATTTTTGGGAATAACATTACTGGCCTTTTAAAATGTTCAAATGTAAAATTTCAATAAAATATCTTGAAAAACTCTGATTTTTTAGCAATTTTTGTGAAATTCATAACAGACCCTAGTACTGCAGGAACCCCAAAATTCATGAAGATAGCTCAACTCCTTCGATAAGTAAACTGTATACAAACAGACGGACAGACAGACGCCCAGACGGACATACAGATGGACGGACATGGCTATATCGAATCTCCTGGTGACTATAACGCCAAGTTTCTCATTTCGTAAAGTTTCCGAAGTTGAATGAATCCATATAATGTTGCCCAATTGAGCCCGCACGAGCAAATTCCATATATGAGCACTCTGCTGCTCGCGAGCGATCCGGATGAGATGAAAATGTTTGTGAGCCGAAAGAAAAGGAAATTTTTTTACCTCTGAGTTTGACTGCAATGTCAAGGATACAGCGATATTTTTCATTTCAATGTTAAGCTAGGAACAGTCGCCGCGTATCGTATCGTAACGTAACCTAACGGTCGATATACACATTTCCCATATACTGGGTTGAATCAGGCAACACGTCTGGACTTTTCCCGCGTAAGAAAACCCTAATATAATAAACGCGCGGTGAGTGGAATGCTTCTTTGTCCTATGAAAAGGAATTAAGCTTGCAGTCGATTCATTCTGGCATACTGACTGCTTAGGTGGTCGCGTGTTAATCACAATTGAAGAACTAAAGGACGTATCAAAAGAGATTATTGTCTGAGCGTTCTTTCTGGAGCAACTTTTGAATCTCTGGATGACCGTATTATACTACTGGGTTATTTTTTCAATAATCTCTTGATCATCGTTCGAAACTATTCGAACAAACGTTCTAAATCGGCTTTCAAATATTTCCAAAAGCTTCATTCAAAGCAAAGCTTCATTCAAAGCAAAGGGCACATATTATATTACCAAGCTTATTTAAAAAAATTTTAAAATAAAAATCCGCTTTTGGTTTTTGCCATTCCAATTAAAAAAAAAATTTTAAATATTTTAAATCACCTCGGCACTGCGTTTAAATATGATATCAAATTTGAGTTCGATTTTCAAAAATCAGCTGTTTGGAAAAATTCAAGGAAACAATCAAAAAAAAAAAATGCAGTTTTTGAAATAAGACAATACGCTAGACAGGACTAAAAGCTTTGGAGTCACAGGGCAGCAATTTGGAGTACGAAACAATCGTGAGAATGGCTCTTTATAGAATCCGTTTTTAAAAATAACGATATTATCAGCTGTCAAATGTACTCACAGCCCTGGAAGTAGATGGTGCTGCCGTAAATTTCGATGCTTAAAAAACTGCGATATTGAAAATGAAATTTATTTTAAAAAATTTTAATTTTAATTTAAAAATTTTTTTATTTTTAATTTCATTTTCAATATGAATTTTTTTTTAAATATCGCAAAATGTGCCAGCATGCTCCATTGTCAGGGTAGTCAGTCAAATTCACAGCTGCTTGAAAATTTATTTTTGAGCGTTGAGCCACGTGCGCGCGATTTTTCATCAGTTTCATATCGATGTAGTCCGAATCCATAAATTTAAAGCAGTGATTGCCACCGGAATGCCCGCGGGCAACCCACTTGTGTAAGTGCGCTTATGCGTGTGAAGCCGAAGCTGAAAAACGAAAATCAGTCTGTTGTCAAATGTCGAGCTAGCAGGTTTGCGTCGCATGCTTTCTTGAAATTTTAATTTCCTTCATTCAAATTTTCGTCATTTTATTCAAATCAGTCATATGAAAACTGTCGAACGGAAAGGGGGGTGTATTCGCTTGCCTTTTATTTTATGCTTACACCCTGAAATGGGTACATTTTTTATATGGAAGCATACAATACTACAAGCGACACTCTCTAAATTTTTTGAATTTGCTTGTAGGTATGATAAGAATATGCGGGTGCGATAGAGACAGAGAACAGTTTACATGAGTGCGACTGAAAAAGATAGAGTTTTGTCAACGACTGCTGTGGTGAACAGTTCAACAGCCCTACAGGAAGTATAAGTAGTTAAGCTCTAGCGTTTTACTAGTTCTAATTCCACCAGCACTGGTTCTTCTTTATACCCCTGGTTATGTATTACTCTGTACAAAATTAACATTGCGTGTGGGCTAAAAATCACTAATTGTACACTTGAACTAACGCTTTTTTAGTGATTTGGGAACCAATTGGGTAAATTGGGTATAGTAAAACACTAGTTCCTTTGAAAGATTATTGACCATATTTTGTGGTTTTTTTTTAGTTATTTTTGTTCTAAAATTTTTTGAGCCTCAAATACGCAATATTTAAAAGACACCGAATTATTTTTCAAGTTTTTTTTATTTACAAAAATATTTGTAATATATTAAGATAGATTTTATTTTTGATTTCGGAGCACCAACGCTCTTTGCAACAACTATATAATGGCAACTCTTATTACTGACACGAAAAACCATTTTTCCATGCAATACTAGTCGGAGCTTTATACGAAGCTCTACCCCCCTTTGCACTAGTTCTTTAGTTTTGGTGAAAGTACTAGTTGCATCCGGGCAATATACCTCACGCTTCTTAGAGGGTAATAAGCATTGAGCTCTGCTGTGTTGAAAGTCAGATTGTAATGTCGATGTACACAAATCGTGGTGAAAGTCACCCTGAAGTAATTCCAACTACTCTCGAACTACTCCCCGACTAGTCACAAAAATACCAGGACTACTCCCTCTTAATTTGCCAACCAATGCTTTGAACTGTCTTT
>CM035808.1:50045722-50071966 GCA_020466095.1 Chlorops oryzae | reverse complement strand
GACAGACAGACAGACGGACATGGCTAGATCGAATCTCCTGGTGACGCTGATCATTTCTATATATATTTTCGACTGGTTATGGGTGTTACACACAACCACACAAACGCAATATACCCTCGACACAGAGTGTGTCGGGTATAAAAACCTCCAACGTACAACAGCACCAGCGCGACCGCGAGCACCAGCCCCAGAGCAGAAATTCTTTTTAAATATTCCTTTTTGTATTACGTCGACTTCGTCACTTTATTGTGTTTCAATTTGGTACATCCTTCAACACAACAAATTGACAGTTCACTGAGGTAGACATTTTCATAATTTTCTTTATGCTGCTTTCTGGTGACGTATATCCTATCTCCAAAGAGCTATAAAGAAGGGATAAGCAGGCACGAAAATGAAAACAGTCAACAGTGAAAACAATAAATTTAATATTTTCTTGTTATTTTTTTTTTACTTTAAATGGCTATAGTGTGTTCCGTAACACTCTTCTAATGTGCAGCGACTTTTCTGATGAAACTCTTACAATGGCAGCCTTTTATAATGCAATCGAATTATCAGACCAGTTTTTAAGATTGACACTAGTTTACAATTAAATATTTTATATTTTTCAGGACATCTAATTGCACTTTTTATTTGGACTCTGGCCTTCTAAGCACGAAAACAGTTTTTGAAACAATCTATGTAGAAATCTAGAAGCGTTATATACACCCAACAATAGTGCGTTTCAGTCGAGAAAAAAAGACGAAAGACGAATAATTTGGGCATAATCTAAAATTATTTTCATTGAAGTTTAGAATTCGCTTATACTTTTGCTCTAAATACGGTTCAAAGAGAGCTGCAAAAACTATATTCTTTTTTTGTCACTTCAAAATTTTAAAGAAAGTTTTTTAAATTTTGTATACTTTTAGGGTCAGAGAACACATAAATTGATTTTAATAAATGCCCAACACGTATTTGGGTAGTGCATTACCAAATAAATGAAGTTTTTCATAGATAAGGGGCTATCTCAGATATGAAACAGAAATCAAAAACTTCTTATAAAAAAACACTTCCGAAAATTTCTGATTAATTTCTGAAGGGTTTTTATACCCGACACACTCTGTGTCATAACAACGCTAGGACATCGCCGCACAGTGTCACTCTTGCGGCCAAAAATGATAAAAATCAAAAGTATCCATTTCGAAATTTTTTTTATTGCAGAATCGTTCAGAATACTCTAAATAAGTGAAATGCAAAATTTCAAGTCCGTGCGAATTTTAATGAAAAATTTTTACGCCCTTAAAGCTACACTGAAAAAATTTTGTATCGTTGTTTCTACGATTGGAAGACGTATAAAAAATATAATAGAATCTACGTAAAATACAATAAGTTTCACTGTAAATCCAATAGTTTCTATTGTGGAAGAATTATGTCCATCATAGATTTTACGATTAAAATATCATAGAATCTACGATGGAAATGTCATAGAATCTACGTAAAATACAATAATTTCTACTGTCAATCTAATAGTTTCTACTGTTTCCCACTTATATTGATATAATAAAACTAGCAAGCTCAAATCATATCACGCGATGGCGTAGTTGAAGTGTGCTAGACTTGTAATCTGGAAGGTCCGAGTTCGAACCCTGTCATATAGAAAAGAATTTGTGGAAAAATGGAGAAATAACACAGGCAAGGCAAATATTACGGGGAACAGAAAGTAAGTTGCCAAATAGAGTTGCTTTCATTGCGCCTTCCAAAACGTCACGCACAAGCTCTTTCAAGAAAATCCTGTAGAATTTTTTTTAATTTTTTAAGCATAAAAAGATTGGTAAAATTTTTTTGCTCTCAGTTTTTTAAATTATATAAATGTTAAAATATCTACTTTACCAAAAAAAAAAAAAAAAAAAACGCTCGCTGGAGCAGGGATCGAACCCGCCGACAAGAATTCATTTCAAAATTAAGAAGTTATAGAAATGTACTTCAAGATTTGAAACCGTAGTTCCTATGAAATAACATCATAGTTCCTAAGATGGAATATGATAGCTCCCACGATGGAATATCGTTAAATTTACGTTATAAATCGTTGAAATCAATGACATTCCTCATCGTAGAAACTACTGCAAAGCTGTCGTAGAATCTATGATATCTTGCAATTGGACCTATTTATATCAATACAATTCCAAAAATATGTTTTTGAATTTTAATCAATATAAAAAGTAGCGTTAGTTAGAAAAATTGAGTATTTGGGATTAAAAGATAAGAGTTCCACAAATTTTAAAAAACATTAAAAAAATTTTACAAAAAAAAACTTTCCAGTTTTATTATATATTTTTTCACTATTTTTTTTAAAAAAGGGCGATTCCGCTATACACGCTATACGGTTTTGAAGGATTTTCAAAAATTTACAAATCTCTCTCGCTCTCTATGGGTGATATTACTGTAAATTAAAGTTGTACAAACAGAAGATGAACTAAACGAAAAGAAAATGGGGAAATTAAATGCATTCATTTGTTGTAATGGGCAATTCCGCTATACACGATTTCCGATATTAATATTTTAATTACGATATTAATTGTTTTTTTTTTTGTCAGTTGGGCAAAGAAGAAAGTCGAATTTTAATATTAAATACCTTTGTATTTGATTTAACTCCATATTTCATTTATTGGCGCGTTTGAAAATATTACTATTCAAAAATCTTGGCAAAACTTTAAAGTCTTACCTTTTTAAACTGTCACAAAACAGCCGTTGCCGACAGTTTGAGGTTACATTTTACCGACTAAATTGAAGAAGAAATATTAATTTATTCTCGTGTTGCTAAAAATTTACGTAGGGGAAAGTAGTCGAATTCTGACCCCTTAAGAAATTTTGCTATAAATTTTAAACGCTGTTACTCAAGATAAAAACTTAACATGTCATTAGCAAGAGAATATCATAACCTTTGTTTTTACAATATAAAATTTTCATCAAGAATCTACTAAATATAGATTATTTTAGAAACATCCAGTATACTAAATTTTGAAGGAAATTGTTGTTCTAAATATGATATTCAGCAATATCCGAAGTTTTTTTCTGTAAAGAAAATATATTAATAGCGCTTAAGGATTCGGTTTTTGGAAATGAGCGTTTTTTTGAATTAGTATGAAAATCGGGCGGGTCAAATTTTTCCACACGGTTGACTTTCTATAAAAATCGATTTTCTTAGAAACCTTATTTTTTTTCTCAATCTTTTATTTTTCCTTTATAACTCCTTAACACAACTATCATACACCATTTCATATTATGAGAAAAATCTTAATCAGGATAAATTACCGATTTTTTTCTAAAACATAAAAGTTATAATTTTTATATAGAAATTTTTAATTTCTAAATTTTTAATTTTACATATGAATTAAAAATTTGAAACAATTTGCTTAAAAATCAGCAGCATAATATGTGTTTTACTGGTTGGAAAAAGTTGTCAGAAGCCTTTGCATTCTCATGTTATAGCAAGGGTCATCTTTAGACACGAGTCAGATTTACCCCACTTTCCCCTATATATTTTTATACCCATTATCTGCCGGTACCAAAAATACGATGAATTTAGGCTTGAGTTTGGTTTTGCAAGCTTCTAGTGGTGTAATTAAGAGTAAGGTAAGTGTACCACGTAAGGCCCGGCTCCTCGTAAGGCCCACTTTCATTTTAACCAACTTCTAACTATCAAATGTTTCTGTACTTGCACATGTTGAAACATGTCCTCAAGTTATTTCGTAGAAATAAAAAATTAAGACAATCGCACTATATTTGCGGCGACCACAGTCAATTGAAAATAACAGAGGCGTAAAAAAGCCATTTTTATAGTGGACGATGCTTAAAAAATAATGATCTATAGTGAAATTGTGGGTTGCTTTCTTAAAATAACAAAGTTTGTTGTATTGTGAAGATACAGAGGTATGTTTATGGTAAAAAAATCAATAGCAAATTTTTTTTTCGTGGAAGGCCTATGAAGGCCCACCATGAAAAATTCAACAACGGTCATTAAGAAACCTTATATTGAGTTGCTCTGAGGTCAAAAGACGGCAACTATACCTTTTTTTTGCTTAAATAGCGTTTTATCTTTAATTCTTAATCAAAAACAGGTTAGTAACATTCGTTAAGTTTTTTTTTTAATAAACGAATTTTGTCTGATATTTTAATTTTTTTTACTAGCTTTTACAATATAAATTAACATAAAAGGCTTTCAAAAGTAATGAATGCAAGTTTGGGTTCATTATCTCAAACAAGGAGTAAGTGGGCCTTTTAAGGTACACATGTTCCTCGTAAGGCCCAAAATGACGTTTTTTTAAATCGCATTTTAGGAGCTTTTCCGATAATGATTTTTGGTAGAATTTTTTGTTTTCCTATAGAAAATTTATCAAATAAAACAACACAAAAACATTCGGGTTTCTATCATCAATACTTTGTACGCTGCACAGAGCAAAAATTCCACCTAAAATACCCTATAATCTAGAACAAAATTTAGATGATTTCTCTATAGTTTTTATCCAAGAAGACTTCCGACTTAATTTTAGGTGGAATTCCGTCTCAATTAAATTTAGATGATTTCTAGTAAAAATAAGAGGAAAATCTTTTCAATTAAAATAAGAAAAAATTTTGTTTTTTTTTCTCTTTTTATTTATTTCTAAATTTTTTATTTTTATTAATTATAGTTATTTTATTAATTTATTTCATTTTTCTCAATTTTTTGTCTTCCTAATTTGTCTTCAATTTGCTTTGCTTCGCTCGAGTTTCGAACCCACGACATGTCGCGGCATCCAGCGTGCTAGGCGAACGCTTTAACCATTAGGCTAAACAAACAAACCCCATTCGTTCGTCAAAATGCTCTTTTGAGCTTATGGTTATTCAGATTTTGGGAAACGTGCGTAAAGAACTTTTCACTCCAAAATTCTTTTTACTTGAAAATGAAACATTAAAAAAAATATAGTAAAAAAAAAAATTATTTTACAAAAGGAAAATAAATAATAAATTTTTCATTAATTCCACATTATCTCCGTAAATACGATTCTCGGGATTTTAATATTATATTATATTTAATATATATACATCCCAGCCTATTGAAATTTGGTGTGGGTATAGCTACTATGTAGACTTAAGCTTTGGCTCATCACACACATTAGAAAAAACCCTCTTTCTCTTATTCCCATATCTGTATATAAAACTGTTTTTTTTTTTTTTTTTTGCTTCTGATTGTGTATTTAGCCGTCAAATAAAGTCGTCACTTATGGTTAAATTTTAAACATGACCACAATTCGAAATTCGCAAAAATTTTATCTTCACTATTTTGAATTGAGTATTTTTCAGCTAGACTTAATGCCCTCTTACGGTAACATTTTGACAATGATTAACATCCGCGAAATTTGCAAAAATTTGATATTGACTGGACAACACAAGAATTTACCCAATACACACATTTTTTTTTTTTTGCCCGACTGCAACAGAAGACGGGTAATGTTTTAACATATTTTAGGCTGAGGAAAAGGTATGTGTGCAATCGGCTTAGCCGATGTAAATTTCTTTACTTGTTTCTTCTAATAACTATATAAAGTGCATTGCCACGCGTATTTATGCAGTAATAAGCTTGAAAACTAGTAGGGTACTGTACGGTCAAGCTTGCCCCACAGTACCACTCTCACTTGTTTTTTCTAGATTTTCAATGAAATTACGATGACTACCCCATTAAAAAAAAACGGGGAACTCCGTCTCAATAAAATTAAGATGATTTCTAGTAAAAACAAGAGGAAAATCTTCTCAATTAAATTAAGATGAATTCTAGTAAAAATAAGAAGGAATTTCTTTTCAATAAAATTAAGATGACACCCCATAAAAACTAGAAGTTTTGCAACTGAATAATTTTACGATGATAATCGGTTAGAAACAAGCAGTTTTGCCTCTCATTTGCACTTTTTATGACATAAAAAAGAGAAGAAGAAGAGAGAATAAGAAGTTTCCCCCTTATTTTTACTAGATTTCCTTTTCAATAAAATTAAGATGATTTGTAAGCTAAAATTAAGATGACTTTCTACTAAATATTTCTTCACTCTTTTCCCCTGTCATTCTCCTTGGTCGACATGCAATTTAAGATGGAAATCCTCTTAAATTTAGGGGACATTTTTCGCTCTGTGTGTAATCGAAAAGGTGTTAGGTGGGCCTTACGTGGTACACTTACCTTATTTAGCGTTTTTGAAACAATACAAATTTTTTATTGGGAGATATGGGGTGGTCGATACATCGACCAAAGGCAGAATCACTATACACTGCGCGCCACTTGAAAAGCAGATATAACACATTTTTGTTTATATATATCTCTCAATCCATATAAGTGAGAGCGTTAAATTTTTGTATTGAAGGCGGCACATCAATCCCTTATTTAATCCCGCTTAAATGGCTGAAATATGTGGTGTGGTGAATTTTTTATTAATTTTTGAACGAATCAACTCCAAAAAAGGATCATAAAACTTGCACCACTTGCATAGAACTGTTCTATTAGAACACCTTTAAAAAAAAGCGAGTTGTCAACATTTTCTTGTCTGACCTTTATTTATACATAAACAAAACGTAGTAAGAATATTTTCCATAAAAAAGAACATCGTTTAATAATGGTTGGAACCCGCTTTGTTGGTTATAAGTTATAACTTATAACTTCAAGCACCCTGTTTGGGATGGACTCGTACATTGAAGCAATATAAGAAAGTGGAATGGTGTTCCAAGCGTGTTTTATGGCGTCAATTAGTTCGCAAACAGTTGAAAATTGTTTTCCAGGTTCATAGACCTTTCGAGTAACCCAACCACAAACGTTTTCTATGGTGTTTAAGTCTAGTGAATATGGATGCCAGCTTAAAAGCGCTACATTTTGCTTTAGTATGTTGGACTTTACAGCCCGGGCAGTGTGAATCGGAGCGCTATTATGTTGATAGGTCCATTGCAAAGGTTCGAAAATCTCGCTAAAACAAGGAAACGCCTTCTGAAGTACACCACAGTAAACCGTTGCATTCATAGCCGTAGTCAAAAATTGCAGTTTACAAGTGCCGAATGATGAGATCGCTCCCCACAGTTTCACACCGCCTGCTCGACTTTGATTACGGTCCAAATAGTATCTTTCTTGCATTAATACATGAAAATAAATACTATAGCCATCGGGTCTTTCCAATTTACATTTTTTCTCACCTTAGAACACAACACGATGCGGTAGTCCACGACAGGTTGGCGCGGCAGAATTTGAGGTGTTGCTCCTTACGGGCGGGGTTGAGTGGGGCTCTCTTCTTAGTATTTAGCCTTTTAATATGGCCAGCCCTCGATATAAAACGCCTTATTGTAGTTAAACTCCCATTAACACCTGATTTTTGTCTTATCTTTCCTATGGAGTCGTGTGAGTTTGAGGAGATTCTTAAAATAAGTCGCTTGTCCGCCTCAGGAAGGACACGGTGCGTTCGGCCTTACATGTTTTTCCTATGTTTGGCTTCATTTAAACAAAAGGCAGATATAACTTTTCGACTTTTTTCGATTTTTTTTTTTATATTTGCGAAACAGATAGCCCCATATCCTTGTACGCTTTGATTTTGTCTTTTTGGTCTCATTTAAGGCTTTTCCACAACCCATTTCAACTTAGCCTCAAAAATACGCTTTCTCATTAAATTTTATAAAAACAAGCAGTTTACGTCGAAAGCGACGCAAAAAACTACTCGATTGGATTAACTGTTCTATTTAAGTGGTAATATTTTTTTGCATGCTTTTCGTCAACACGAAAACAAAAAACCTAAAATTCTTATAATGTTTTACTTCCCAAGCTTGAATTTTGTGATAGAAAACGAAAAAGAGCTAATAAAAAGATTTATGAAGATTTAACCGCAATCCGCCAAGCAATTTCTTTGTTTGAAGCAGTTGTATTGAGAAATGGACTGGTGTGCTATTCAAGTGGCGCGGAGTGCATAGTGATTCTGCCTTTGGTCGATATATCGACCATCTTTTTTAACTCCTTATAAAACTGATCAAAATATTTTTTTTTGTTTTCAGAATCTTTTAAAAATGATATTTGAAATTTGTTCTGATATCTTAGAAAAAAATTACATTGAAGTTAATAATTTTTCTTTTGGAAAATGGGTGCGGAAAAAAATCTTTTAAATGGCTTATCCAATTGGAAGGCCCAACCCCAAAATCTGAGTGGAAAATTTTTGGACGTTTGACTATCCGTCTGTTTTCCATAGACCAACCTATCATTTACAAAAAAAATTAAGACTTTATTCGTATCCTTTGATTTTTAGGATTTTTTTTAAAGTTGATGGTCGAGATCTCGACCGCCAGGCAGATAATGGGTTAAGTATTAATGATTCCTAAAATACACTGTTGACTTGTTGCACCCGCGATACAAAAAGTGTAAAAATTTACTTTTTTCACAGAAATAAAGAGCTAACATTCTGAAACTTTGTGAAAGTAAGAAGAAACCAAAACTAAACATAATTTAATCGTTTTTCAAAGTGTAGTGATTGCCAGGTTAAAATAATCGATAATTTAAATTGGTTGCACCCGCGATCTGACATCAAAATCGTGGGTGCAACTGTTTGTCATTTAACCTTCTTAAGCGATTCACAACATATTTTGTTATTTTGATATGCCTTAACCAATAATATATGCTGAAAGCCATCGTCAACAGTGTCCTAGAATTTTATGATTTAGCTCGCAGTCACTCTAAGAACATCTTCTTTCAATTTGAAGAGGCCTCACGGTCTCATGTCAAATGCAAATTGGTTTTGAATACGCCAAAAAGCACCACCAGGGACGTAGCCAAGGGGGGAGTTTTGGGTGTTAAAACCCCCCCGTCGTAAATCTGACTATGTTATTTTAAAATTTAAATTGTATTTCCAATGCACTCTTTGGCACAAATTAAAACTTCAAGAAGCCAAAACGGAAACGGTTACATTGAAGACAAAATTGGAGCGGAGCTCATAAGTTCAAACATACTCTACTAGGTTCGACGAGCAATGTCCAAATGGCAGATTGGTCTCGTATCGTGATCGATAATAAAATTCCATTCAAGATGCATGAACGTCTAAGCGCTGCTTCAGTGTTGCCCACTTGATTTAAGCAGGTATGAAAATTACACTGTTCTACAACAAAATCCTCCTTTAAAGTTTATTAGTGCTTCTGTTTGATTTTTTCTCGCGAAAAATTGAAAAATATCAAAAAAATTTTATCACGTAAGGATTTCGAGAAAATTCCGTTTCAAATTTTGAGCACCATTGCATCATTTAAATGTTACTCAAAAAAAAAAAGTATTCGTATTGTTTTTTGAATAATTCGAATTTTTTCATTAATCACAAATAATCCCGATTATTTTTGAATTTGTTCGTAATCGTAAACTTTTTATGTGCAGTTGTGTATGCAGATAATCAAATACAGGCACGGCAGAACACCGTTTACATGGGTATTTTACCCGTTCGAAATTTTTCAAGTAAATATTTCACTCTGTAGGAATATCACGAAAGTTTTTCAATATTAATCCAAAAATTAATTTTTGGTGACATTTTGAGATTGAAAAAATAAATTAAGACAATCTGAATTAACCAAGTATCGGGATTTACTATATTCACCGACTACCTTCAGAAGTTTTAAAGATTTTTTTTTTTAAATGAAGTGTAAATTTTGGTTATTAAATGTGTAATATGAAATAATATTTTTATTATCTCTTAATGTACTTGATATTGGTATGTCGATTTTGTTGGAACTTTCCATACCACTGAACCACAGCAAAACACACTCTCGATCAACTACCCTCTCGGGTAAACTCTGTTCTGATTGTAAAAAATTATTAAAACTATTAATTAATAAAATCAGCAATGATTGTTTGGTTTGGTTTAAGTTATAAAATTTTCAGCAACTTTTATACGCACATTATGGTGCTTCTTCTTTTGGAGTTCTGTTTCTTACATTTTATACCCAGCGTAAGCGGGGTATATTAGTTTTGTGCAAATCTTGTAACAGCCAGAACTAAGCTCCGGAGATATAGAAAAATATATATAGAAATGATCAGGATCAAAAACTAAATCGATTTAGACATGTCCGTCTGTCCTTCTGTCCGTCCGTCCGTGGTCGGATCTCCTCCGAAACGGCTGAATCAATGAAGTCGAAATTTGGCTCACATGTATATCGGGGTCCGAGTATGATCCTCAGTAAAAAATGGGAGACATCCGCCCACTGCCGCGCCCACAAAAGAATTTATTGTGTTTTCAATAAAATGCTTGTAACTTGCGAACCACTCAACACATTCCATTGATATTTGGTGTGCTGGTAAACTACGAAAAGGGAAATTTTTCTGGCAAAAAATGGACGCCGCTCTTCTCGAGCCACGCCCACAAATAAGCCCAAAAATAAGGTCTTATCGTAACTTCCGAAGTAAACGGCGTAGAAGCTTCAAATTCGCAGCATAGGTTCACCAAGGCGAATGAAAAGTGTAGGAAAAAAAATTTATTTGTCCCGCCCACTGCCACGCCCACAAATAAAGATTTTTCGTAACTTCCGAAGTAAAAGGCGTAGAAGCTTCAAATTCGCAACATAGGTTGACCAAGGCGAATGAAAGGTGTAGGGAAATAATTTATGTTGCCCTCCCACTGCCACGCCCACAAATAGAGAAGCAAAACATAGTGCGCTCATAATGTCGGGACGCTGGGTATTTCAAAGTCGGGCTTGACCGACTTTAGCTTTTTTACTTGTTTATACTTTTGTTACGACTATCGCTTTCATTGACGTATTGTTTCGAAAGAATGTAAATTGTTACGCAGCAAAAAATTGGAAATATAAAAACCCCCCCCCGTCTGAAAATCCTGGCTACGTGCCTGAGCACCATTAATACAGAAAGTGATTGGAGTGAAGACGACTTGGAGCCTCTTTCAAATCTCAAAATACGAAAAGAAACTCCGCATCCTGATATATCTGTGCCTTCAGTTTAGAATTAGAGAAAATATTTATTACCCCTTAAAAATAGATGGAGCATTTTCGATTTTAACAGGGATTCAGATACTGAATTTATAAATGACGAAATGACAAAAAAAAAAGACTGATTGCACCCGCGATTAATATAAAAATGAATAACTCTTTGTATATTTTTTCTCTTGTTAACACTTTTCATTTCCTGTAGTTTGATAAATATACATACATCTAACAAAATGTTAAGGCATAACACATAAAATGTATCACAATTACTAAATTTTTGCGTTTTTTGTCTCTGATCTAAAAAAGTAGGGCCAATTTTGTTGCACCCGCGATGGCGATTTAAATCATTCTCAAGACTTTAATAGTATTATTTTAAAATACTTGTGAACTAATATACAATGAAAATATTACGATGTAACATAGCCTTTTGAAGACTATTTTATTAAAAATATGTTTTATTTTATTACATGAAACTAAACCATACGTGTAAATGTTGCACCCGCGATAATGGAATGACCCACAAGCTTAATTAATTCCGAAAATTCGCTTCCTTTGCTTCATTGGTACGACAAACTCTCTCGACTGCATTTCTTGGAAAAGATATCCAATTAAGCAAATCAGCTGCTACACATTATACGCTGGAAATTCAAAAGCATTTCGCTTAAAAAGTTATGCAAAGAAAATGCGTGAGGGACCTTCATTTGGGAAATTCCAGGAAATTGCAGTTTTGACTGCAGCACTAAGTTTCATCGAATTATTCGTATTTTAATTTATGAAGTTTTCGCAGAAGCATCATAACCGCACATGCTTTAAGTTACTTATTTATTTACTCAAAAATATAAGCTTCCTGTTTGAAGTAACTCATCATTGTGGAGCTGGTTCAATGGGTCATTTGAACAAACTTTACGAAAGAAACAATAGCTCGAAAGTGAATTGCGAGCCTGAGACATATTCAATAAACTTTATTCTCCAAATCTATGTACATATGTACATAAGAGTGTCCTAATAGCTTTTTTATATGCAATATCTTTCTACATTTTTAGGCATTCATCAGTAGAAAAGCATCCAAACCTTATTTCCACATCCATTAACTACAAAATATACCGTTATTTTAGGCCATAAAGCGTCATCAATTGCATTTTTCATCAATAAAACTGACCGTCATAAAACAAGAATGCTTCATAGTTTCCAAAATTTCATATAAAAATGGTTGAAAGTAATGATGCAGCTTTAAAGAATACGCAAGCCTTTGTATTTTAAAAATTGAAAATCCTGTTGACTTTTAAAGCGATGTCCGAATTTATCCTCAAAAATATTACAAAAATACGTTGCATACTTACAGGCTTTTTTTTAAAGTTTTCAGTGCTAACATGATACCCAATCTCAATCTTAAATAGAATCAAAGTGCCATCTTTTTCATGGACATCTAATTGAATTTTTCCGTTTAAATTGACGCCGTGCTATTATTCTTTTATTTAAGATCTAACTTTCATAGATCGTGAAGAATAATGATGTTGATGATGACGACGAGACCGAAGACTCTGGAAACGCGATCTATGAATTTTAAACTCATATCAACTCTCATTTTTTATTTAATTGAAGAAGGTTAAATAAAAATGTTGCCATATATATTATTATTATATGCAATATTATTAATTTGACTTGAAAAGTTAAAATAAAGCACTTTTGAACCAAAAAAAAAAAAAAAAAAATCGGTAGTTGAGAAATATTTTTCGGTAGTTGGCACAAATCCTTATTTTAAGCACTGCAAAAAATTTTCTGCGCAAAAAATCTTTGACTCGAAGAAGAACCAACGCAAAATGAACACTTAAACTTAATGGATGTGTGGAAGAGGATATCAAATTGAAGTTAAGATTACTGCGGTCTTTAGATATTTAAGAAATTAACTGAAGCGGAATCGCGAATAACGTTTTATTTGACAAATTTCACATTTGTGCAAATTTGCATTGCCATTCGGTACTAACAAGACCACTTCGCTTCTTTAGGGTTCCGAAGTGTTGAGAAATATCCAAGAGTTGAACAAATAACAGCAATTTTTTGATAGCTCGAAGTGCTAGACTATTATTTACAGTGAAAGCCCGAAAAATAGGTTCGAAAAAATTTTTGCTTACAACGTTATTCGCGGCTCCGCATCAGTTGACCAAATAACAATATTTTTGAGTTAGCTTAAAGGGCTAGAGAATTATTGAAAGTGGAAGTTCAAAAATTAGGTTCAAAATATTTGTCATTTAAAACGTTTCATTTAAAATTTGTTATTTAAATGCGTTGTTGTATACAAACCAAAAAAGCCGGAAAGGGTTAAATTAAAGGATAATAGCACGGCGTCTATTTAAGCGGAAAAATTAAATAAGATGCCTACACCGAGAGAAATAACAACAGTTAAATCAACTACTTAGAACAGTTAAAGTAAGAGTGATCAAATAAACTGTATTCCGCGTTAAATGCACTGAAAAAGGCAGTCAAACGAACAGTTGAAAAACAGTTACTTTTTATGTTCAAGTTCGCTTTCGTTCACTTAGACGTATAAGTTCGCATTCTAATCAACCGTCTCCGGAGTTTTCAATAGCTCAGATGTTTAAGATGTGACTTGACCGTCGTGAGCTTCGGGGTTCTATCCCTGCTGGCGACGGGAATTTTTCTGATTTTTTTTTTAATTACATTTTTTTTTGTTCAGAGTGTAGTTGTTGTGGAAGACAAAAATTTTCTCCTAAATTTTTAAGGTTTTAATTTATTTAATTTTTTTTTTAATGGTTCATTTTCAAGCAAAAAATTTTGGGAGTGAAACAATTCCTTAAGCACGTTCCCCAAAACTTGAGCAACCATAAACTCAAGTGAGCATTGTGACCAACAATTTAAATTCGTTCGTTTAGCGTTATGGTTATGACGTTCGCCCAGCGAAGTGGAAGTGAGCGGTTCAAGGCTCGGCCGAGGCGAGAAAATTTTAAAAGATGAAAGAGAAAAAGATTTAAATAGAAACAAATAAATAAAGATAAATTATAATAATTTAATAAAAAAAAAATATTTATAAAAGAAGATAAAAACAAGTAAGAAAGCTAAAGTCGGTCAAGCCCGACTTTGAAATACCCAGCGTCCGGACGTTATGAGCGCACTATGTTTTGCTTCTCTTTTTATGGGCGTGGCAGTGGGAGGGCCACACAAATTATTTCCCTACACCTTTCATTCGCCTTGGTGAACCTATGTTGCGAGTTTGAAGCTTCTACGCCTTTTACTTCGGAAGTTACGAAAAATCTTTATTTGTGGGCGTGGCAGTGGGCGGGCCACAAAAAAATTTTTCCTACACCTTTCATTCGTCTTGCTCAACCTATGTTGCGAATTTGAAGCTTCTACGCCTTTTACTTCACAAGTTACGATAAGCCCTTATTTTTGGGCTTATTTGTGGGCGTGGCTCACGGAGGGCGGCGTCCATTTTTTCCAGGATATGTCCCTTTTCGTAGTTTACCAGTACACCAAATATCAATGGAATGTGTTGAGTGGTTCGCAAGTTACAAGCATTTTACTGAAAACACATTATATTCATTTGTAGGCGTGGCAGTGGGCGGATGTCTCCCATTTTTACTTAGGATCATACTCGGATCCCGATATACCTGTGTGCCAAATTTCGACTGGATTGGTCCAGCCGTTTCGGAGGAGATCCGACCACGGACGGACGGACAGACGGACATGTCTTAATCGATTCAGTTTTTGATCCTGATCATTTCTATTTATATATATGTCTATATCTCCGGAGCTTAGTTCTCCCTGTTACAAGATTCGCACAAAACTAATATACCCCGCTTACGCTGGGTATAAAAAGTCAAAGCAAAAATTAATTTTTTTTCCCAGTCGCTGGTGACAGTTGATTTAACCGCGAGACAGTTATATCAACCATCAGGTAGTTATATCCTCATTGACGGTGAATTGACCGCTACTACACATAAGCTAAGAATTAACGGTGAACTCGGTTATTTTAACCTGCTTTTTCGGTTAATATAACTACCTTTTTCTCTCGGTGTATGAAAAATATGGCGTTTTGATTCTATTTAAGATTGAGATTGGGTATCATGTTAGCACTGAAAATTTAAAATAGAAGCCTGGAAGTATGCAAGGTATTTTTGTAATATTTTTGTAATATTTTTGTAATATTTTTTAGGACAAAATCAGACATAGCTCTAAAAGTCCAACAGTATTTGTATTTCTTTTTTTTCAAAATACCAAGAATTTCGTGTTCTTTGAAGCTGCATCATTACTTTCAGCCATTTTCATATAAAATTTGGAAACTATGAAGCATTCTTGTTTTATGACGCCCAGTTTTATTGGGAAAAAATGCAATTGATGACGCTTTATGGCCTAAAATAACAGTATATTTTGTAGTTTATGGATATTGAAATAAGGTTTGGATACTTTTCTGCTGATAAATGCCTTAAAATGTATTGCATATAAAAAAGCTAAAGACTGTCCCAGAAATAACTGTCCTTTTGTTTTTTTTTTATTGCAAAAAAATCAATGATGTTTTTAAAAAATTCTTTCAGTTTACTATTAAGTGAACATTACAAAATAAATAAAAATTTTAATTACACTGAAAAAAATACAGTTAAAAAAAATTATACACTTTTTTATTAAGGTCCTCCATTAGGTTTTTTACCGACCTTTCGTTCACCTTAGTGTATGCCCGACGCCATTTATGTCGAAATATTTCGATGTTCTTCGCAGTTTGTTTGGTCTTATTAAGGTTCCTTTTCATTAAAGCCCAATATTTTCGATTGGCTTGGTACCAAACCATTGTTCTCTGGGCGTAGTGAGATGTTGCTAGGTCAGGTCAAAATAGTACTGAACCTTGGTGTTGACGTATCAAAGGCAGCAAACGTCGGTCCAGACACTCTCTGATGTAAATTTCGGTGTTGATTGTGCGATCCGTCACAAATTCCTTACTTCGAAGGCCACATTTGCAAATGGCCTGCCACACCATGTATTTTTTTGGAAATTTGGTATGTTTTTCGGTGGTAAATTTAGAGGATGCTCCACCCCTTCTAACCGCAGTATTATATCCGTGTCCAGGTAACTGCTTGAAATCCGCTTTGCAATACGTTTCATCGTCCATGATCACGCAATCAAATTTGGGCAGGTAATCACGATACAGTTTTCGAGCCCTCCTCTTGGCTTCGGCGTCCTTTTCTTCTGACCTATCAGGTACTTTTTGTACTTTATAGCTCCTTAGGTTGTAAAATTTTTTAATCCGTTGAACACTTGACTTCGATGTTCCCGCTTTTGCTGCTATATCACGAACCGAAGTGCCTGGATTCTGAGTAAACAGCCGCTTAACGTTCTGGGCCACCGCTTGGTTCGCTGGACCACTTTTTCTCCCTGATCCTGGTGTTTTTGATAAAGGGGTAAGCTCTGTATCGTTTTATGGTCCTACCGACAGTTTTTTCGCACACGCCAACTTCCTTAGTGATCTTTTTGTATGTGGTGTTTGGATTTTCCAGGTGTTTGTAAATAATTGCTTTCAGCTTTTCTTCTTGTTGAGACGACATCTTTTCAGTAGCTCTTTTATTTTACGAATGAGTATTTTTTTTTAAATCTGCAATATTTATACTTTATTTAGGTACCAAATATGTTGCTATAGAGTTAACACTTTTTTGTAAATAGCCTAAAAACAAAAGGACAGTTATTTCTGGGACAGTCCTTATTATACTAGTTTACAGCCATTTTGTACAGGAAACACCACTTTACTTTTCTTATAGATTTTGGGTCCCTGAATCCGAAAACCCCATCGAAAATTTTTTGAATGGTTTGGTTTTTGAGATATGACCATTTGAAATTTTGGCTCTTTTTTTTCAAAAGTACTTTCATTTGATGGATCATATCTCGAGATAGAAACAAACTACCTAGTTAAATGATGTACTAACTTAAAGAATATAAAATTTTAAATCAAAATATGTCCCTTTTTTATGATATTATGGTGCAGTGTCAATGTAACATAAGCCAAAAGTTCAAAATAGATATTTTCGATACAAGTGTCGAAATGAAGCTTTTTTTTGCACGAGTGGTAAATGTTGTAAAACGAGGCGCAGCCGAGTTTTACAATACCACGAGTGCGAAAAAAGCTGAGTTTCGACACGAGTGCCGAACAATATTTTATGCAATAAGATTTCAAATTGGATTTTAACCTAAATTTAAGAAAGCGTGTTTTTTGTTTGTTTGTTATTGTGAAGAAATTTTTTATTTTGATTTGACAGATTCATAATTTGAAAATCTATATTATACAACTTCGTAGTATGTTCTGCTTATTTTTGCCTTGTATTTTTTGAAATGCGTGCATTTTGAAATTTTTTATTGCACGCCTTGCCTTGTATTTTTTGAAATGCGTGCGTTTTGAAATTTATTATTGCACGCCTTGAAATTCATTCTTAAAAAACCATGTAGTATGCCATGCTTTTTGTTTGTATATACAATTTTTTATACTTTCTCAAAACTAGTGTCATAATATGCTTCATTATGATTTTAAAATCGACATCATAATAGGCCTATTATGATGTCGATTTTAAAATCATAATGAAGCATATTATGACACTAGATTTGAGAAAGTATAAAAAAAAATTTTAAAACAAACAAAAAGCATGGCATACTACCAGGGTTTGTAATGAATTTCAAAGCGTGCAATAATAAATTTCAAAACGCACGCATTTCAAAAAATACAAGGCAAGGTGTGCAATAATAAATTTCAAAATGCACGCATTTCAAAAAATACAAGTACAAGCCCTTTTACAAAAAATCTGAAAAAATTTTGAATTATATTTTAGCATATAAGACATAAAAACTTACGGTATACTATGAAATTCTAAAAAAAAAAATGTGTTTTGGGACACCCTAATATACATATGGGCCTTTCCATGTGAAAACGACAACTTTTTTTTTTTTTATCTCCGAATCTTTCCATTTTTTTTTTGTATAGCACCTCTATACGTGGATATGAAAATTCCAAATTTTTAGATTCGGTAGCGGGTATTCTAGATACAGGGTGCTGAAAGTTGCAAAATTGCAAAATTTTGACACTTAAATGGTAATAAAGTAGGTGAATTTCATTAGATTTTTTGAGCAAGGGCAATTTGGAAAGCCGTTTAAACGGTCTTTAATAGAGTGGCAAAAAAAAAAAATTTTTTTTAACTGCATTATTTTTTTTTAAATAAATCTAGCAATATATCAATGACCGGGACGCTTTTAATTTTTTTTTTAATTTTGTAACCATGCTGTTTTTATTACCTTTAAAATGATGTATAAAAATTAATGCGCCAACAAGGATTTATAGAGAAAACTTAAAAAATGCTAGCGAACCTCACGTTTTTCATATGAAAAACGTGAGGTTAATGTCAGGCTAATGAGTTTGGATGATGAGACAACCAAGTGGAAGAATAGCTGCTTAATGAAATAAGCTCGTTTTGACCATCGGGATAGAAAGGTCTTTGTGTATATTTTCGTTTTTTATAAACCATGGAGCACCAGTTATAGCCCGAATGAACTTTGACTGTGAGTGTTGTATAATATCAATTGTAGATTTACTCGTTTTTCCCCAGAACTGGGAGCCAAGGCCCATATATGCTTCAGTTTGGTGCCAAAAAGAAGGACTTTGTGTTCGGTCCGCCATCTTAACTTACTGTTAAGTAAAGTAGGAAGTGCGCAACGTACAATTGATGTGGGTTCATTTGCTTTTCAGTGTTCAACGGTTTGAAGATGATTATTGAGGACTCGAGAGGCGACGACAGGGTCGCTATGTGCATTCAAAGTTCTTGTGTCATCTGCAAATGTTGAAGTTAATAGCTCTGGCGATAAAGCCAGGCCAGCCGTATAACAAAGGCCCTAGGACACTGCCTAGAGGAATGCCTGCTGAGATGTAAAACTTATTTGTCGTGCAGGATTTTGTGAGTATTTTCGGGAAGGGTATGTTTTATTTTACACATTAAACCGGAATGCCATACCTTGTCGAAGGCTTGCAAAATATCCAGAAATATGGCAGAGCAAAACCAAACTGGTGCTCGGGAATAACTCCGGAGCTTTGCATGGGTGTTGGGTGCTTAAGTTTTTTCCAAGAGACATTTTTCAACAGCCTTTGAGAGCTCTGGCAGTAGGGCAATTGGTCGATATGATGCTTTGTACTGATGAATGTTTTCCTGGCTTAAGCTAAGGCCTCAGTTTGGCTAGAAATAAAAAAATCAATAAAAAAAGCTTCAGAAAATTCCAAACAAAAATTTCACGCGGCATTTATAACTGCTGGCCTCAGCTCAGTAAAAAAAGTAATATTTTACTGCTTTTTTCCCTAAAAATGGACATCGAAACCCAGGCTTTCCTAGCAGAAATAATTGAAGTTGAATTGTTTCTCGCAGAAAAGTGGCGGTTGATGTCAAAAAAGTTGGAAGGTGGCTTAATAATACACAGTAAAAACTAAAGTTTAAATTTAATACCAATTTTGGGGTTAATATTAACAATGCCAAAAAGGAGTTAAATTGAGAGAAAAATGGAGAATTTTTTGTATGAATTATAAAAAAAAAGCAAGAAAGCTAAAGTCGGTCAAGCCCGACTTTAAACAACTCAGCGTCCCGACATTATTGGCGCACTACGTTTTGCCTCTCCATTTGTGGGCGTGGCAGTGGGCGGGACACAAACTTTTTTTCCTACACCTTTCATTCGCCTTGGTCAACCTATAATGCGAATTTGAAGCTTCTATGCCTTTTACTTTACAAGTTACGATAAACCCTTATTTGTGGGCTTATTTGTGGGCGTGGCTCGAGGAGGGCGGCGTCCATTTTTTCCAGGATATGTCCTTTTTCGTAGTTTACCAGTACACCAAATATCAATGAAATGTATTCAGTGGTCCGCAAGTTACAAGCATTTAACTGAAAACACATTAAATTCATTTGTGGGCGTGGCTGTGGGTGGATGTATCCAATTTTTACTTAGGATCATACGCGGATCCCGATATACCTGTGTGCCAAATTTTGACTTGGTTGGTCCAGCCGTTTCGGAAGAGATCCGGACTAGAGATGGGCACGGGCCTCAATTTTGAGGCCCGGCCCGACCCGAAGCAGATTTTTCCGGGCCTGTCCCGGCCCGGACCGGAAAATTTTCAAAAAGGCCCGGCCCGGCCCAGCCCGGCCCGAAAAAAATGATCAAAAAAAATTAGTTTGTAGTTGCAGTAGTAAGAAGTTCTTCGACTATATAACAGAGTGTATTACATATAAACATATTTTTATTTTTTCTTCGACTACATAACTGAGTGTATTATATATAAAAGTAGTTTTTTTTTACATTTATTTTAGAAATATGTATTAAAAATAGTGAGGATATAATCTTTCTGAAATATTTTGAGGAAATTAGTGTTTTATATATAAGTACATACTTTTATAGCTACAAAATAAAGCAAAAGTCATTCAAATAGAAAAAAAAATAACTCAAAATCAAATTTAAGCTTAAAAAAAGGAGTCTCTTAAAAAAAAATCATGAAATTAGAAATCTCTCCAAGAATGAGAGATATTGATACAGATTACGACATCAGAAATTTTTGTTGTAAATGACGTTATTGTTCCATTTTTCCCATGTTTGGGCTGCGACATCTTTGTTCTCCTGAGCCATTTTCAAAGCTGAGTTCTAATCAAAACCTTTTCACTTGCCGAAATAACGCAATGAAAGAAAACGGCCTTAAAAATGGCATAGGAACACAGAGATGTCGTAGCCCAAACATAGGAAAAAATTGAACAAATAACGTCATTTACAACTAAAACATTCTAATTTCGTGATCTGTATATCTATCATTCTTGAAATCTCCTTACATATTTTTATTCTTTTACTCATCATCGAAAATGTAAGTCGGCTTTTACACAACCGTATAACTTCACTTGTGCTTCTATTCTCAAATCGAAAATCGGCCAATAATCGATATATGTAAAAGGCCGCAGATGAAATAAGTGCCTTTCCGATAAAAACATTGTTCAGTGCTTAATATGTAGCGGGCCTCTTTTCGGGCCTACGGGCCTACGGGCCTGCGGGATTTCAACCTGAGGCCCGGGCCCGCACGGAAAAAGCCCGTTTTTGATTTTTTGGCCCGAAGCCCGTATTTTTTGACCTAGGCCCGGCGGGCCCCAGGCCCGGCCCGGCCCGTGCCCATCTCTAATCCGGACCCAGACGGACGGACAGACGGAGAGACGGACAGATGGAGAGACGGACAGACGGACATGTTTAAATCGATTCAGTTTTTGATCCTGATCAAGAATATATATATATATTTGTTGGTCTATATCTACGGAGCTTAGTTCTGGCTGTTACAAGATTTGCTCAAAACTAATACACTGTGCTTACGCTGGGTATAAAAAATGTATGTATAGAGCAAAAAGAAATGAGGGATATTGCCTCACATTCTGATGCCGGCGATTTCAATCCGCGTTCAGGCATGCGTTGCTTTTTTTTTGGGGGGAATAAGTAGATATTAATAATTTACCTATAATAATACAAAAGTAAGACGAATTACAAGATTGCAACCAAACTGCAAAAATATTTAAAAAAAGATTCCAGCAGAACTCGTAGGATTTCTTGAAAAAGCATAATATGACCACACACGTTTGTGAAGGCAGGATACGTACTTCACTTTATATGGCTGGAAACTATTTTTTCTCCTCCCCGAGTACATCAATCTTTCCGCAAAGTTCAAAATTTACTTAATCTTTTTCAAGCCCCAGTTCTTCCACAACTTTATTTCGCCTTCGACAGGGCTGGAACTCGGACCTTGCAGAATGCAAAGCAAAAACGCTTCCAGTACGCTAACAAGCGACATCATTCGCGCGTGCTCGATTTATTATATCAACGTTCGAGAAAATCGAACTATAGACTAGTGATGCCACGAATATTCGGCCACTATTCGGTATTCGGCCTATTCGGCGTCATTTTTCAGTATTCGGTATTCGGCCGAATAGTTAAAATATTCGGCCGAATACCGAATAGTAGAAATAACTTATTAAAAAAATCAACACTAACTACAAATTAAATTTTTCTCACAATAACGTAAAAAAACTTAATTAACGAGAACTAAAAATACAGCAGATTTGCATTTTATTCTTTAGAAATATTAAATGTACGCTAGCTTCTTCTAAATTTTCTTCGAAAACATTATAAACAGTGGGCAAATTTTTCAGCGGCAGCTTTTGCCTTGACCCCAGCTAGTCGCGAGTAGGCCCAAGCTGTCTTTACTACGTGCCGAATATTCGGTTGCCGAATATTCGTTATTCGGCCGAGAGGTTGACCGAATATTCGGTATTTGGCCAAATCAACTATTCGGGGCATCACTACTATAGACGCCTCGTATGCATGTATGATAGCTATATAATCGCGAGAACATTTTGACAATTTGAGCATTTGTTTCGTTTTTGAGACGATTTAAAACCGAAAGGTATTAAAATTAAACTTTTTGGTATTTAAATTCTAATTAAATACTAACAAGTAAGGGTGTTATAGTCAGGCGAGCCTGAAAATAGAATACCCGACACAGACACACATCTTCAAATAATTTTTAATATCAGGAGTTGTTTAAGGCCATAGGGGCCCCATATACCGACTTTTGTTTAATTTCTTTATGAAAACCGCCCCTTTGCCACGCCCACTTTTCCAATTTTTCGGAATTCTAATCGGAGGCTTAAATATACGCGCAAATTCTAAGTTTCATTAAAATATTTGGAAAAAGTCAGATTTTGGGGCAGTTTTGAGATTTTTGTGACAGACCCTCGTACTGGAGGTACCCTTAATAATGGACCGATCAAGAAAATTTTTGGGCAGGATGTTTATGGCTACAAAGGAAGTATAAGTGCCAATTTTCGTTCAAGCAACGCCCTAATTTTTGTGAATCACATTAATTGGCCTAAAATATGTTCAAATGCCAAATTTCATCAAAATATCTTGTAAAACATCGGTTTTGGAGCTATTTTTGTGATTTTCATAACAGACCCTAGTACTGGAGGTACCCCTAAAAATGGTTCGATCGGGTCCATTGTTCTTACTCATGTGCCTGTGAGTGCGCATACCAAATTTCATCAAGATAGCTCAACTCCTTCGATAAGAAAACTGTATACAAACATACGGACAGACAGACGGACATGGCTAAATCGAATCTCCTGGTGACGCTGATCATTTCTATATATATTTTGTATGGTCTATCTCGACTGGTTCTGGGTGTTACATACAACCACACAAACGCAATAAACCCTCGACACAGAGTGTGTGGGGTATAAAAAGATTTAATTTTATACCGACTGGTTTTAATTTAAAACCTTTAGTTTTTACTAAGTACTTGAACTGAGGCGAAGCCTTTAGGGATGATGATTATGTTTGAAATTTTCCAGGGTCGGGGGAAGAATCCTTTTCTTAATATTGCTTTAAATATGAACAAGTTTACCATGTGGATGCAGTGGGGAGTTGTGTTATCATCTGGGGAGTTATAATATCACAACCTGCAGCCTTTATGGTGTTAAAGTCGCCAATGATAGTCTGAACGTCTTTGTTTCGTTGTTTTTTCCATACTTTTTTATTGTTTTTGGACTCAAAGATTGTAAGATACTATTTATAATTTCTCGAAAATGGGTCGTATATTTCTTTATCTTTGTTAGTGTATGGGATTTGTGCGGTTTCACTTTAAGCTTTGATAAAGATCGATAAGTTGAATTTGAAGATTTCCTGTGGCCTTATATAAAACCGCAATTCTTATGTTATACATTGTACATTCTTTCAATCCATGTCTAACAATATTCAAGAAAAGAATTAAGTTATGATATAAACAAATATCCGCATGAAGCAAAATTTCATTACAAACAGATGTGTATGTATAAAATAACAACAATCTAACCTCTAAAAATGTCATTAATTTGTGTGCCTTCTTTCTTTTGTCTACGTATCTACGACAAATGAAGATGTGTTTGTGCTTGTACAGGCCCTCTAGGACGTGTGGGATATATTTTCTAAAAGCCATCAGTGCTTTACTAGAAACTGTAGAACTAGTGCAGATGAGGGTAGAATTTCGTATGAAACATATACAAATATACATAAAAAGGGGCCCAAATATCAGCAATTGCCTGGGTAAGGGAAATAGTTTCAATCTATATCCAAATTACCCAATTGGTTCTTACAGTACTAGAAAAGCGGTAGTTCTGTACTGCGACTGGTGATTTTCCGTCATCACTCAATGTTAATTTTCTACAAAGAATTGTATTGACAGAGGTATAAAGAAAAACTAGTACTGGCGAAATTAGAACTAGTAAAACGCTACAGTTCCTCTGGTCGCATTTCCTGGAGGGAGCTTTAAAATTTATCTTTTAAGTGTTGGACGATGTAAGTTGGATACATTTTCTTAATGGCGCGACCCAAGACCATAATAAAATTTTTTACGAGTAAAAATTCTTTGAAGAAATTTTCTAAGTTGGCCAAATTAAATTCCTTTAAGCGAAACCGACTCCAGCAGGACTTCCTAAGTCATTTATCTACGTTATTGGAGGTTTAGCTGGTAAGGGATTTGACTTGACATCAAACAGGGCATTGGTGACAAATCAAACAATGTTGCAGTTGGAATTCGAGCACAATTTTAATTAAACACAAATAAGTAAGCCGTCGAACATCGGCTCCCTACATACTCTTGAATTTGAAAGGATAGAATCTGTCAGCGTGTGTGACGATGTGCCGTTCAAGATGGCTATCTATTATTACTTAATTAATTAATTTTATTGCTGCAATTAGTCTAATAACCACGAGAGTTGTTGTAGAGAAGATATGGCGCGACTTTAGAGACGTAACATCATCAAAAGCGAAGTAGCTTGATAACTAAACCGAGCGGAAAATACATTAAGAAGATAGAATGCAATAGAAATTATTGAAAAGACTGAACTCTGGACAATTGCGAGAATACGCGGCTAAGTTTTTTTGGTGACTTTCCATACATGGGCGGGATATTTAATACGTCTTTATTTATTCTTTAACAGTACAATCTCGCTAATTATAGCACACATTCTTTTCACTCAAAAACTTATGTCCTTCTGTTCATGAAAATATCCATTCGGCAGGGAAAAAAAGGTAATGAATTAGCGCCAACACCTCGTGGTCCTTAATGAAGAGAAAAACATTTCCTTGTCAACATAAAATGAAATTTTTGCCCCTCCAATCAAAGTCATCATTCTTTAAATGAATTAAAATAAATTCTTGTTCGGAAGACACCATTTATTTATCTGAAGGAAATGTTTAGCCGCTTTGAGAAAAAATAGTTTCATAAATGACACAAAAATGATTTTTAACTTATGGAAATCTATTTTCGAAAGAAGAAAAGTGGGTTGTCAGTTTGAGGAAGTCTTTTATTGTGGAAATGAAAATATTTTCCGTGACAAGGCGAAATAAAATGCTTGTATTTAAAATTAGTTTCCTTAAAAAGAACTCAATTATATTTTCATATATAGTCAAAAACGCGAAAAAGTCCACCGTGGCAAGAATATTTTTTTTTTTAATGTTGCCATTTTTTTAATGTTTCTTAAAAAAATTTACTTTTAGCAGTCTGGCAACAATAAAAAATTAGAAGAAGTTGTAAAAGATTTTGACATTTGAGCACGTTTTGCAAGCAATAGCAGACAGCATCGAAATGGAAGGAAAAGAAGGCTGCGGCAAAAAGGTAAATAAAATTATAATTTGAGTATTATTTTTGATTTTATTGCACTTTTCATGAAAAAGATTCGTTACTTTAACTAACCTAAGGAATAAATTCCAATGCAGTATTATGAGTAAGCTAAAAAAGGCTTTTGAATAGTGCCGCAGATTTCATGTAACATGGCAGACCGAAAACCATAATTTTTATTTTATCGACACGTCGTTAAAAAAAAAATTGTGATATCTGTTTCTTAAACACTTTTGTGGTCTTTATATTGTTTTTTTTTTCGTTTTTTGCAAAAATAGTTACAGGTGCTAAATTATGAGCAATTTAAAGTGTGTAACGTGGCAGTCTTTCTTCCGAATGTGAAAAATTTTCTTTCAATATATGTAGTTTTTTAAAATATTTACAGGCTCGTTTAACAAAAACAGAAAAAAATGAAAATTATATCAACAAACTTAAAGAATGGAAAGTTTGATGAATATAAAAAGAGAAGAGCAGCGGCTTCGCGGGCATACCGATTAAATAAAAAGAATGAGGAGTGTAAACTAAGTCAAGCAAAGTTAAATACAGTGGTTGAGAATCGTCGCGCAATAATAAGGGAGCGTGTTCGGAAACATAGAGAAGCG
>CM035808.1:49780537-50045622 GCA_020466095.1 Chlorops oryzae | reverse complement strand
ATGCCGTGTATGAAATGTGAACAACCTAAAGTTGTGAAAATCAAAGGATGCCCACACTCGACTTCAAACTATTTGAGTCATTTAAGGAGAAAACATGGGGATGTAGCGGTTGAAGAATATCAACAGTATGCTAAGCAAATGAAACAAAAGAGGCGTCGATGTGAAACTGATAGCGAGGGTTCTTCAACTTCAAAGCAGAGAGCAATTTCACAAAGAAGCTTCGAACATGACATAGTACAATTTTTCATCAATTCAATGATTCCTCTCAATGCAGTAGAAGATCCTTATTTTATCGCAATGTTAAATAATTTGGGCCTAGAAAACCATGGATTAAATGACATTAGCCGAAGAACACTGAGCAGGAGAATTGATGTCGAATATGAGTTGCAAAAGTCCGCAATCAAATTGACATTAGAAGGTGTGCAATACATGTGTACTCCTGTCGATATATCGACCATATATATATGGTCGAGTCGTAAGAGAAGTTTTCTAGGTGTAACTGCTCACTGGATCGATGGAGATCTCGGCCGACAAAGCAGAACACTAGCTTGCAGAAGGTTTCCGGGAATTCATAATTATGAACGTATTGCAATGAATATCGACGAAATTCATGAGGAATTCAATATCAATACCGCCAAGATAGTCGCAACAGTGACTGATAATGGTTCTAACTTCATAAAAGCGTTTAAAGAATTCGGTGTATCCATTTCAAGTTCAGAATTCATTAAATTAGAAGAAGATTGTTCCGACGAAGTAGAAGATTTGGGAAATGATTCACGTGATTTCTCATTAGCGTGTCATTTTAAGTGTGCTGCACATACGCTAAATTTGTGTGCTACAACAGACGCTAATCGTATCCTTAAACAAGATAATAACTCATTATCTGCAATGCATCACAGTGCCATTGGAAAATGTAACGCGTTGTGGAATGCTGCTGGACGTCCCAAAACAGCAGAGATCATTCAAAGTGTTTTAGGTGATACATTAAGCAAACCTGGCGTTACAAGATGGAATAGCTTATACGATGCAATTTAGCAAATTTACTCAGTCAAAGACAAAAACATCCAATTGCATAGAGCTTTGTGTCTCTCAGATTACATAAGCGGCCAGGAATATGAATATATAAGTGAATATATCACTTGTTCACGTCCGATTGCCGACGCTTTAGACATACTACAAGGCGAAAAAGATATGTATTATGGGATTTTGCTTCCATGTTTAATGGCCTTACGCAAGAAACTACAAAAAATAGAGAACACCCCACTGACTTTTTGCCATGATTTAGCAGTAGCGTACAGGCAAAGCGTTGATAAAAAATTTGAAGAGTTCTTCAAATTATTTACGCCTAAGGGTCAACACGCTATAATTGCAATACTCTCCTACCCAAGGTTCAAGAATAAATGGTTTACCTGCATTAGACCACATGAACAAAAAATAATCAAAACACTCTTTAAAAGCGAAGTATCAAGAGAAGTTTCCAAACATATGACGGATTCTGAAATTAGCGTTGCTGCTGACCATGAAAACGAATTTTTTGACTTCGAATCAGATTCGGGAAGCGGAAATGGCATAAAATTACAATTGCAGCAAAAACAAACAACAAAAACTAAACCTGCTATTATTTTATCACAGTATTTTGCTGAAGAAGATCGTTCGTTCAAAGTCTTAGATCGCTATCCTGAAGTGAAATTAATATTTAAAATATATAATACACCATTGCCTTCATCCGCATCGGTAGAACGAGTTTTTTCATACGCCACCATGACAAACTTGCCAAAAGCAAGCAAACTATCTGATAATATGTTTGAACAAAGAGTGGTGATGAAAACAAACCTTAATAGCTTTAAGAAATAATGGTGTAGCCTAGTGCATATAAAAACTTGAAAATTGAAAGCAAATAAATATTGAATGTTCTAAATTATTTGCTTTATTTTTATTTATTTATTAATCGAATAACGAATAAAATAGTTTATTTGTCATTCGATTGATCTTTCTTTGAATAAATAAAATTTTTTATTATTTATGAATTAAAAAAAAAAATTTATTTGTTATTCGTCATTCGAATAAATTTTGCCCAACTCTGACAGTAGCAATGTTATTGAATTAATATGCAAATAATATTAAACTAATCGATTCTCACATTGAACTAATGGTATCAATGTCATTGAAAATTAATGGTATCGTACTATGAAATTGATAGTACGTGTTATTAATTATTAATGGTAAAATACTACCTATCGTATTTCTTATTAAACTAATAATGTGTGTGCTATTAATAATAATAATTTCAAAAAACAAAAAATTTTTTATAATAAACCGAAAGCCATTATGGGTATTCATTCAGACCTCGAACTTAGTGGACTTTGAGAACTTTTTAAATAGCCGTCAAAGCTTCCATGTATTTTGACAGTTAACGCAAAGAAATTCTCAGAGTTCACTCCTTCGCGGGTTCGAATGAATTCGCATATTGATTTCATTAGAAAACTTTTGTTTTGATCGTAAAATACTATTGAAAAGCGTCCTATTAAAACAATGGTCGTACTTTTAATATTGTTATGGGACGTTTTTCTCTGAGTGTAGGTTTAAAAATTATTTAAACATGTGTGTCTGTGTCGGGTATTTTGTTGTCAGGCTCGCCTGACTATAACACCCTTACTTGTTTTTCATACATAGTATCCGATACACGGGACCAACAAAGTTTCTTTAAATACTTAAGAAATATTTCTGACGAACTATATACTTCGAATAAATATCTATTACTTATTTGTAGTAATCATTGAAAGCACTTTAAATTTCTTATTTGACTCGCTCTCCAGGCAGTTAAAATTAAGACATTAGTCTCTGTGACTACGATTGCATTTTTATGATTACATACAGGGAAAACATGGCAGATGAACGACGAAAACTTTAATTTAAACTTCAAGTGGAATCGGGGCACGGAAGGCATTTGTGTGAACACTGTGCACAATGAACACATCAGAATTGTGAAAACAAGGGCAGATGAATTTAATGCAGGTTTCATGCATAATAGTCCATTGCAGTGTGTATCATAGACACTTCGAAGCTGGCAATACACACAAGCTAAGGTTTGCTGCAAGCGGCATGATGTTGTCTATATCGAATTATTTTAATACACCGGACTTCTAGCACTTCATCGGTGAAAATATTTAAGCGGCACAGCAAGTGGCTTCCTGGCGGAACGTCGTTGCAGCACACAAGTGCTTGTCACCAGCAGAAGCTCTCACAAGGCCAACAATATGATGTGAATATGATATGTGTAGTTTAAGTCTTTTGACGCTTCTATCGTTCAAGATAAAATTGAGTTCGAAACTTGATTTGAGAATAGCAAGCCAAATAAAATTTCAAAAACAAAACTAGCAGCACATCAACTGGCAGGATGGAAAGAATTTCACAATCACACAATGAGAAAAGAAACAACGGCAATTTTGTTCAAGTGTTTTCAATTAGATCTTCTACTTAATGAAAGACAAACCATTCAAAAAATTTTAATCGTGTCACTTCTACCCAATAAATCTACGCAACCCTAGAGGAGCAATGAAGAATATGATATCTTCGTTGTTGGACGTATTGATTATAGCAGATTGATTTTATCGTTTTTGGCCAACGACGATATACCGATCTAAAATTGTGTCAGTGCGTCTCTTCCCCGTTGACCAGAGATTCGCGTGCGGGCGAAGGTTCAAAGGAAAGGATTTGAAAGCGAATGTCAATTTTACACAAATTCACCAAAGCTTCGTGCAGGCGAAGGAAAAGCGAACCTCGAATATTACTTTTAGCAGCCCTAACTAGGTTTTAACTTGGTAAAAAATATTGAAAAATTTTCATCACGTCATAAGTCCAAAAAAATTGCAGATTTAATAATTTTTCCATCAAATTAGGTACTCTAAAATATTACAACATGTTTTCAAAAATTTATTCTGAGTTTACCATAAATAGAGGCGCCTGTGGCGCGAATCAAACCTAGTCTTCATCCCCAAGGCGGGAAGGGCCAGCCAAACCTCAACGAAAGATATCTGACCTATCATATATCATAAATAATAAACAATGAATAATAAATAATAAATAATAAATAATAAATAATATATAATAAATAATAAATAATAAATAATAAATAATAAATAATAAATAATAAATAATAAATAATAAAATAATAAATAATAAATAATAAATAATAAATAATAAATAATAATAATAAATAATAAATAATAAATAATAAATAATAAATAATAAATAATAAATAATAAATAATAAATAATAAAATAATAAATAATAAATAATAAATAATAAATAATAAATAATAAATAATAAATAATAAATAATAAATAATAAATAATAAAAATAATAAATAATAAATAATAAATAATAATAATATATAAATAATAAATAATAAATAATAAATAATAAATAATAAATAATAAAATAATAAATAATAAAAATAATAAATAATAAATAATAAATAATAAATAATAAATAATAAATAATAAATAATAAATAAATAAATAATAAATAATAAAAATAATAAAATAATAAATAATAATAATAAATAATAAATAATAAATAATAAATAATAAAATAATATAAATAATAAATAATAAATAATAAATAATAAATAATAAATAATAAAATAATAAATAATAAATAATAAATAATAAATAATAAATAATAAATAATAAATAATAAATAATAAATAATAAATAATAAATAATAAATAATAAATAATAATATAATAAATAATAAAATAATAAATAATAAATAATAAAATAAATAATAAATAATAAATAATAAATAATAAATAATAAATAATAAATAATAAAAATAAATAAAATAATAAATAATAAATAATAAATAATAAATAATAAATAATAAATAATAAATAATAAATAATAAATAATAAATAATAAATAATAAATAATAAATAATAAATAATAAATAATAAAATAATAAATAATAATAATAATAAATAATATAAATAATAAAATAATAAATAATAAATAATAAATAATAAATAATAAATAATAAATAATAAATAATAAAATAATAAATAATAAATAATAAATAATAAATAATAAATAATAAATAATAAATAATAAAATAAATAATAAATAATAATAATAATAATAATAATAAATAATAAATAATAAATAATAAATAATAAATAATAAATAATAAATATAAATAATAAATAATAAATAATAAATAATAAATAATAAATAATAAATAATAAAATAATATAATAATAAATAATAAATAATAAATAATAAATAATAAATAATAAATAATAAATAATAAATAATAAATAATAAATAATAAATAATAAATAATAAATAATAAATAATAAATAATAAATAATAAATAATAAATAATAAATAATAAATAATAAATAATAAATAATAAATAATAAATAATAAATAATAAATAATAAATAATAAATAATAAATAATAAATAATAAATAATAAATAATAAATAATAAATAATAAATAATAAAAATAATAAATAATAAATAATAAATAATAAATAATAAATAATAAATAATAAATAATAAATAATAAATAATAAATAAAAATAAAATAATAAATAATAAATAATAAATAATAAATAATAAATAATAAATAATAAATAATAAATAAAATATAAATAAAAATAATAAATAATAAAAATAAATAATAAATAATAAATAATAAATAATAAATAAATATAATAATAAATAATAAATAATAAATAATAAATAATAAATAATAAATAAATAAAATAATAAATAATAAATAATAAATAATAAATAATAAATAATAAATAATAAATAATAAATAATAAATAATAAATAATAAATAATAAAATAAATAAAATAATAAATAATAAATAATAAATAATAAAATAATAAATAATAAATAATAAATAATAAATAATAAATAATAAATAATAAATAATAAATAATAAATAATAAATAATAAATAATAAATAATAAATAATAAATAATAAATAATAAATAATAAATAATAAATAATAAATAATAAATAATAAATAAATAAAATAATAAATAATAAATAATAAATAATAATAATAAATAATAAATAATAAATAATAAATAATAAATAATAAATAATAAATAATAAATAATAAATAATAAATAATAAATAATAAATAATAAATAATAAATAATAAATAATAAATAATAAATAATAAAAAATAAATAATAAATAATAAATAATAAATAATAAATAAAAATAAATAAAATAATAAATAAATAAATAATAAATAATAAGTAATAAATAATAAACAAGTAAGAAAGCTAAAGTCGGTCAAGCCCGACTTTGAAATACCCAGCGTCCCGACATTATGAGCGCACTATGTTTTGCTTCTCTATTTGTGGGCGTGGCAGTGGGAGGGCAACATAAATTATTTCCCTACACCTTTCATTCGCCTTGGTGAACCTATGTTGCGAATTTGAAGCTTCTACGCCTTTTACTTCGGAAGTTACGAACAATCTTCATTTGTGGGCGTGGCAGTGGGCGGGCCGCATAAAATTTTTTCCTACACCTTTCATTCGCCTTGGTGAACCTATGTTGCGAATTTGAAGCTTCTACGCCTTTTACTTCGGAAGTTACGAAAAATCTTCATTTGTGGGCGTGGCAGTGGGCGGGACCTAAAAAAAAATTTCCTACACCTTTCATTCGCCTTGGTGAACCTATGCTGCGAATTTGAAGCTTCTACGCCTTTTAATTCACAAGTTACGAGAAGCCCTTATTTTTGGGCTTATTTGTGGGCGTGGCTCGAGGAGGGCGGCGTCCATTTTTTGCCACGATATGTCCCTTTTCGTAGTTTACCAGCACACCAAATATCAATGGAATGTGTTGAGTGGTTCGCAAGTTACAAGCATTTTATTGAAAACACAATAAATTCATTTGTGGGCGTGGCAGTGGGCGGATGTCTCCCATTTTTACTTAGGATCATACTCGGACCCCGATAAACATGTGTGCCAAATTTCGACTTCATTGGTTCAGCCGTTTCGGAGGAGATCCGACCACGGACGGACGGACAGACGGTCAGACGGACAGACGGACAGACGGACAGACGGACAGACGGACATGTCTAAATCGATTCAGTTTTTGATCCTGATCATTTCTATATATATTTTTCTATATCTCCGGAGCCTAATTCTCCCTGTTACAAGATTTGCACAAAACTAATATACCCCGCTTACGCTGGGTATAAAAATATATAATAAATAATAAATAATAAAAAATATATAATAAATACTAAAAAATATTAAATAATACATAAATCATAAATAATATAATAACAAGTAAGGGTGTTATAGTCAGGCGAGCCTGACAATAAAATACCCGACACAGACACACATGTTCAAATAATTTTTAATATCAAGAGGTGTTTAAGACCATAAGGGGCCTCATATACCGACTTTTCTTAGACTTCTTTATGAAAACTGCCCCTTTGCCACGCCCACTTTTCCAATTTTTGTTGAACTATAATCGGAGGCTTAAATATACGCTAAAATTTTAAATTTCATTAAAATATTTCGAAAATGTCTGAATTTAAGGCAGTTTTGGGATTTTTGTGACAGACCCTAGTACTGGAGGTACCCTTAAAAATGGCCCGATTAAGGAAATTTTTTGGGAGGATGTTAAAGGCTACAAAGGAAGCATAAGTGCCAAATTTCGTTGAAGGCCCATTTGAATTTCGGGTGTAGGAGACAATTTTCGAAAACCGCCCTTCTGCCCCGCCCACTTTTTCAATTTTTGGAAATAATATTACTGGCCTTTAGATATGATCAAATATCCAATTTCATCAAAATATGTTGAAAAACTTCGATTTTAGAGCAGTTTTTGTGATTTTCGTAACAGACCCTAGTACTGGAGGTACCCCTAAAAATGGTCCGATCGGGTCCATTCTCGAACTTGTTCTTACTCATGTCCCCGTGAGCACGCATACTAAATTTTGTCGAGATATCTCGACTCCTTCGATAAGATAACTGTATACAAACAGACGGACAGACGGACAGACGGACGGACATGTCTAAATCGAATCTCCTGGTGACACTGATCATTTCTATATATATTTTGTATGGTCTATCTCGACTGGTTCTGGGTGTTACACACAGTCACACAAACGCAATATACCCTCGACACAGAGTGTGTCGGGTATAATTATATATAATAGAATAATTTTTAGGGGTACCTCCAGTACTAGGGTCTTTTACGAAAATCACAAAAACTGCTCTAAAATCTAAGTTTTTCAACATATTTTGATGAAATTTGATATTTGAACATGTTTCAAGGCAAGTAATACAATTTCCAAAAATTGAAAAAGTGGGCGTGGCTGAAGGGCGGTTTTCGAAAATTGTCTCCTACACCCGAAATTCAAATGGGACTTGAACGAAATTTGGCACTTATGCTTCCTTTGTAGCCTTTAACATGCTTCCAAAAAATTTTCTTGATCGGTCCATTTTTAAGGGTACCTCCAGTACTAGGGTCTGTCACAAATATCCCAAAACTGCCTTCAAATCGGATATTTTCGAAATAATTTAATGAAACTTAAAATTTGAGCGTATATTTAAGCCTCCGATTATAGTTCAACAAAAATTGGAAAAGAAGGGCGTGGCAAAGGGGCAGTTTTCATAAGGAAATCTATAAAAAGTCGGTATATGGGGCCCCTATGGCCTTAAACAACTCCTGATATTAAAAATTATTTGAACATGTGAGTCTGTGTCGGGTATTCTATTGTCAGGCTCGCCTGACTATAACACCCTTACTTGTTAATATTAATATTAATATTAGGTGTATTAATATTAGGTGTATTAATATTAGGTGTACTAAAAAGAAATCCATTATTTTTCCAATAGATGGCGTTATTTATCTGCATCTCGCGTTGTATAAGTTCGATCGTGTTCCGCTAGGGGGCATTAGAAAGATGACAGTTCCTACTAAAAAAGCTTTTTTGACACTTTTTTGATTGATTGATTCAGTTTTGTTTGAGAGCTTGTCAAAGATGGACATCAGCAAAGAGAAAATTCGCTACATTTTACAGTTTTTCTTCGATAAGGGAGAAAACGCAAGCCAGGCGGCTGAAAATGTGAATAGCGTTTATGGACCTGATACTGTAACAGCCAACCATGCGCAATTTTGGTTTCGTCGATTCCGTTCCGGTAACTTCGATGTCAAGGATGCACCACGCACTGGAAGGCCAATTGTCGAAAATGTCGATAAAATCATGGAAATTATTGAGTCCGACCGTCATGTTAGCACTGTTTCGATTGCAAAAGAGCTAAAGATTGCACAAAAAACCGTTTGGAACCATTTGAATAAGGCTGGATACACAAAGAAGCTCGATGTATAGGTGCCACACGAGTTAACGCAAAAAAACCTCATAGACCGAATTTCCATCTGCGAATCGCTGCTGAACCGCAACAAAATCGACCCATTTCTGAAGCGGTTGGTGACTGGTGATGAAAAGTGGGTCACTTACGACAACGTCAAGCGAAAACGGTCGTGGTCGAAACACGGTGAACCGGCGGAAACGGTGGCCAAGCCAGGATTGACGGCTAGGAAGGTTTTGCTGTGTGTTTGGTGGGATTGGCAGGGAATTATCTACTATGAGCTGCTTCCATACGGCAAAACTCTTAACTCGGAACTCTACTGTCAACAATTGGACCGTCTGAAGGAAGCAATCGCCCATAAGCGGCCAGCTTTGGCCAATAGGAGAGGAATTGTGTTCCATCAGGACAACGCCAGGCCACACACATCGATAGTGACTCGCCAGAAGCTCCGGGAGTTTGGTTGGGAGGTTCTTCTGCACCCACCTTATAGTCCGGACCTGGCACCAAGTGATTACCATCTGTTCCTGTCCATGGCGCACAATTTTGCTGGTGAAACATTCGCTTCAAGAGAGGCTTCTGAAATTCGACTGTCTCAATTTTTTGCTAATAGGAACGAGGGCTTCTATGAGAGAGGCATAATGAAATAACCTTTAAAATGGCAACAAGTTATCGAACAAAACGGCGCATATTTGACTTAAATCGGGTCATTCTAACTATCTTAAATAAAGCCCTCAATTTAATGCAAAAATAATGGATTTCTTTTTACTACACCTAAATAAATAATAATAGAAGTATATCTATGTACAAACTACTATGGTTTATCTATTATTTTCGTTTGCTGACGACCACAATCATCTGAACTACAAGATGAACTTTGAAAGTATTAATAAAACCTGAAGGATTAATACAATCTTCAATGGACCAATGAATTACCCTGATGTCGCGGAAAAATTGCAGAACCTATTTATATTGATTACCACACACAAAACACAAAATCTAAACATTATTCCCAAAACCTTATTATCAAGATGTAATAAAAATGAAAATTACTATGAAATCATAATCTTTGTCACTTGAATCCGATTGATCAAAGTATTCTTTGGTTAATAAATTTTTCCTATCACTTCTGTTAATTTTAAGCACTATATGTCCACAAACGTAACAAAAGTTATTTAGTTTTGGGCACAACTTTGCACATGCAAACATTATGTCCGTGTTATTTATTAATGTTTTTTGTTTTCAAATGTTATTTTGTACAAATTGCTTTATTTTTCCCTAACCCAATATTTCAAATTAATCTATTCGTGATTTGTTTTCGGAACGAAAAACAAGTGAATTTTTCGTTTAAAAGTTGTTTTGTTTATGTATAAAAATCTCGACATTGAGTTGTTTTAGAAAAAACTTTATATCATGAAAATGGTATGTGCTGCATTTCTGAAATTTCACATATGGGGCAAAACACGTCAAGTGTACCACCGGCAAAATTTTTTCTATCCGATTTGGATGAAACTTGGTACAGCTGTTATGATGTAAGAGTACGTTAAATGTGCAAAAAAAAAGTAAATTTTAATCACAGGGTGCCGAGATACAGGGTGTCAAAGTTTAGGTTTTTGCTTCGAAGAACATATTGCATTGAATTACAATGGGGCTAAAATCGCCTCGCTTCAAAAATTTTTCGAATGTTACTTAGAAAAAATTGTCTGAACTTTTCGAAAACAATACAAAAAAAATTTTTCGATAACGGTAAATGAGACAAATTTGGCATTTTAGTTTTATTTCTTGATTTTCTAACAGAGACCCTATTTTTTTTATTTTTTTTTTTAATTTAAAAAAAAACCCAACTTTTTCCCTTTAAAATGATGTATAAATCATAATGGGATCTCCATAACTAATGCTCAAAATAACGCATTGAACATGAGTACCTAGCATATTTCCCTCAATAACAACGAAGCGAGCGAACAATGCCTATACTCGTATGTGCACATATCAAAACAGAACGCAACGATTGCGCTTGACAATGCGCTCGCTGAGTGGTTATTGAGGGAAATATGCTAGGTACTCATGTTCAATGCGTTATTTTGAGCATTAATTATGGAGATCCCATTATGATTTATACATCATTTTAAAGGGAAAAAGTTGGGCTTTTTTTTTAAATTAAAAAAAAAAATAAAACTAATAGGGTCTCTGTTAGAAAATCAAGAAATAAAACTAAAATGCCAAATTTGTCTCATTTACCGTTATCGGAAAAATTTTTTTGTATTGTTTTCGAAAAGTTCAGACAATTTTTTCTAAGAAACATTCGAAAAATTTTTGAAGCGAGGCGATTTTAGCCCCATTGTAATTCAATGAAATTTGTTCTTCGAAGCAAAAACCTAAACTTTGACACCCTGTATCTCGGCACCCTGTGATTAAAATTTACTTTTTTTTTGCACATTTAACGTACTCTTACATCTTAACAGCTGTACCAAGTTTCATCCAAATCGGAGAGAAAAAATTTTGCCGGTGGTACACTTGACGTGTTTTGCCCCATATGTCCACATAATTGATTGGCCTACAATTAAAAATTACAGTTTTAAGAAGATAACGGCTGGTTGTTGAGTTATTTTTAGTCAAATTCAAGGAAAAGTCAAATTTTTTCTGAAATTTCTCATTTTTTCGACTTTGAAGAGCCAAAAACTTTGAACCGCTATATCACGCGAACGGTAGCCAATTTGGCAAAACGAAAAAAGTAATTTTTCTAGGTTTAGTAAGTACTTTCAGGAACGCGAAACAAAAAGTGGTTCGGAAATTATGTGTTGCACTGTGTAATTGTAGAAGAAAAAAAGATTTTTAGAAAAATTCGAAATACACGAAAAAACGCGATGAGAGAATCTTCTCTCGAAACTTGAGTTTCCTTCCTGAACTCAGGAGAGAGAGAGTTGTCAAACGGATGTCCGCGGGACATTTGCTACTGGAGGGTATTTACTATGTTCTTTGTTGTATGTGTATCAAAAATATCATGTTCGTCACTGTTTTATCGGTTTGCATGAGTGGAATAGATGGATCGATCGGCCTTTAGTTTAAATAACTTTGCTGATAGTCAGATTAACATTCCACACTGCTGAGCATGTTATACTTAGTTGAGTTCGCCAGGTTAAATTGTTGAATTTGTTTTTGTTTCCGATGCATGTTTTCAAATGTTAATTTAACAAAATTTATATGTTCATTTTGAATTTTATTTAAAAAATCTGCAATATAAGAATTCTGATTACCGATTATTCAATCATTTAAAAATTTTAATATTCTGATTATTTATTTTTTATTAATCAGAATTTTTATATTTGTAATTTGTAAATTTTTTTATTCAATAATCAAGACCAGAAAAATAAAATAATTTATGTAATCCGAAATTAGTCATGAAAATATTGCTGAAACTGATATTACTGCCGATACCTGGTTTCAGCACATCTTATCTGATCTGATTTATGGATAGTCTCGGTGTTTTTAAAACAAATCGATATAAACTCATCTTCATTATGATCATGGTGAATTCTGCGCTCACTATTGGGCTTTAGTGTTTTAATATCAGTGGGTTACTTGTGGACTTAACTGGCTTAAATAGCAGACATGATTATTTTCTGATGAGATAAGAAGACGCTCCAATTACAGTGTGCTCGAATTAGAAACTTGTTTTTTTCAACAACGGGTAGTCCTAGTGGGTAAACCTAATTCGACTACGCTGATTTCAATGGGGCTAGTCATTTTCCGAAGTTAGTGGCCATTTTTGAGATATCGGGTCCTGAATCTTAAAATCACAGGAACAACAAAAAATATCTATTTTTAAATTTTTTTTTAAATGCAAATCACAGCAAATTGAACGCGTAGGTATCAAATCAACAGAAATGCATTAAATAGAAACCTATTCGGCAAAAACCTTACGCATTTAATCAATCTTTTGATGATTTTCATCATATTTTTTTCAAAAATTCGTGTTTTTTCGATTTTTCTCATTTTTTTCAATTTTTAAACCCATTTTCAAAATATTCTTGACGGACAAATTTAAAAGTTTTGTATTTTTATTATCTTAAAATGGCGTAAGGAGCTGTCCATTTATAACTCTGAAAAAAAAAAAACAACTTTATTGGTTGAAGTGTACCCAACAACGTTATGTTCTCAAATTAAGAATGCCACTGTTGTTGCGTCCCATATATAACCAGTAGGACGCAACAACAGTGGCATTCTTAATTTGGGAATAGAACGTTGTTGGGTACACTTCAACCAAAACAAGTAAGGGTGTTATAGTCAGGCGAGCCTGACAATAGAATACCCGACACAGACACACATGTTCAAATCATTTTTAACATCAAGAGGTGTTTAAGACCATAAGGGGCCCCATATACCGACTTTTGATAGGTTTCTTTATGAAAAATGCCCCTTTGCCACGCCCACTTTTCCAATTATGGTTGAACTATAATCGGAGGCTTAAATATACGCTCAAATTTTAAGTTTCATTAAAATATTTCGAAAAACTCCGATTTTAAGGCAGTTTTGTGATTTTTGTGACAGACCCTAGTACTGGAGGTACCCTTAAAAATAGACCGATCAAAGAATTTTTTTGGAAGGATGTTTAAGGCTTCAAAGGAAGCACAAGTGCCAAATTTCTTTCAAGTCCCATTTAAATTTAGGGTGAAGGAGACAATTTTCGAAAACCGCCCTTTTGCCACCCCCACATTTACAATTTATTGAAATAATATAACTCTCCTTTAAATATGATCAAATATCAAAATTCATCAAAATATCTTGAAAAACTTCGATTTTAGAGCAGGTTTTGTGATTTTCGTAACAGACCCTAGTACTGGAGGTACCCAGTGGTCCGATCGGGTCCATTCTCGAACTTAGTCTTACTCATATCCCCGTGAGAACGCATACCAAATTTTGTCGAGATAGCTCAACTCCTTCGATAAGATAACTGTATACAGACAGACGGACAGACAGACAGACGGACGGACATGTCTAAATCGAATCTCCTGGTGACGCTGATCATTTCTATATATATTTTGTATAGTCTATCTCAACTGGTTCTGGGTGTTACACACAACCACACAAACGCAATAAACCCTCGACACAGAGTGTGTCGGGTATAAAAAGTTGTTGGTTTAATTTTTTTTTCTGAGAGTACGCAAGACTTTTATTACTGTTTTCGCGTCTCAAGTCTTAATTATCTTAATCTTAAATCTTAATTAATAAAATCTACCCGTATTTTTTGAGTTTATGCCAAAAAAAACTGCACTTGGGACCATAGTGCGCTGGGTATATGACTGACTTTGGTTTTCATACTTGTTTTGAATGAAGTATGGAACAGGTCTTAAATGACAAGAGAGATCTTTTTGTGGCATGGTTGTGGTTTTTTTCGTAGAAAATGCTGATTTTTTACCACATTGATCAGCACTCAAATACTTTGTTAACACTCAATTTGTGTTGAAAAGAACCCTATTCGATGAATTCAACTTTTGCCATTAGACGAGACATGGATACTGATCTGAATTTAACCGATGTGTAGAGTTCATTTAGAAAAAATGAAAACAATGTGAATAAAAAAAGAAAGTGATATTGTCTGAAAACATGACCCGACCGAAAATTACATTTTGAAGAGCTCAGTAGTTTTTGTGATAGCTTACCTAAACCCACTGCATTATACAAAATTTTGAAGATGATTTTTTAAAATGTATAACATAAGCTGGTACGCCGAACTTTCTTCAAAATAAGCGCAAACGGCTGCTCAGCTCAATCTGAAACGATATTGAGTGGTTTGAAAATACTTTCGGCAAAAGTGACCCACCCCGGCCAAGTAAGAGATATTACGCTGGGTATTTGCTTGAGCATAAAAGATCCTCATAGCCCCACTTCGGTCTGATCACTTCTGTACATCATTTGTACGGACTACATTGAAGAGTTCTGGAAAGTACACACGTACGGACAAACGCGTCAAGGTATAAGCTGGGTATAAGCAGTAGTCTTTCAATCGAAGCTCTGGCGTTAATCAAGAAATATTTCTTATCAAGTTGAACGCGAAATTCAACCTCATCAATGGCAATGAAAACACTAGTTTCATTTTTATTATTTTAGTACAATTTAAATAAAACATCGAAATGATTCGTTTCGTTTTCGGTGCCGTTCTAATTTGCCTCTGTTGGCATGACATCGCAGCAAGTGTGAACAAAAAATGCGGAATTGTTTTTAAGCAAAGGTATTTGGACAAAATGGAGTCCAAACAAGACGAGAATATTTCGCCTTGCGAAGATTTTTATACACACGCGTGCGGTAACTGGGATACTACATATCGTCTACGACAGCTGGGAGCGAGCGATACATTGAGTTCCATCAAAGCCGAGAATAAGCATCTGCTAATCAAACATTTCGACTCTACGGTGAATAATGGGGCAATAAATACGATTTCAACCCCCAAATGTTTAAATGACTTTTATAGATCCTGTGTTGAGAGACAGTTCACCGACGGGACGAATTCAGTTCGTCACTATATCGAAGAGCTGCTGCGAATCGGCGACTGGCCAATTTTAAGTCCAAACTTCATTGAGGGACAAGCACGTAAGAGATTTGATTGGGAGTCGGCAAGCGGGCAGCTACGGCGATACGGCGCTAATTCCCTATGGCGCACTTTGGTGCAACCAAACTGGCAAAATGCTGAGCAATTAATCGTTTATATCACACCACCCGCCTTCGAGTTCCTACAGCGATCCAAACGATCTGAGAGAGGTGAGTCCCCTCAAAAAGATCAAAACAGCAACAACGAAAGCGATGACGTCTTTTTATATAAAACATATGTAAAGTACTTGCTTTTTGACATGAACGTGCGTGTACGGAAAGCACTCTCACTGGCTGACGAAATAGTGAGGTTTGAGCAGGAACTAATTGCTCTAACTGCTGATGGTGATAACTCTGTCGTTCTCACTGCACCACAGACATTGGATAACTTGGTGTCACAGTTCCCCGATATCCGATTACAATTATTTTTTGATGCCTTAATGCAGAATATGAAGCTGCCAAAGAAGTATGCTGAAAAACTATTGGTTGTTGCTGATAACGATTATCTACGAAAGCTCTCCAGTATTTTGAAGAAAACAAGTGAGGAAACAATCGGAAACTACTTATTGGTTCAACTATTCGTTCATTTCGAAGTGAAGCTGCATGACGACTTACTTTATAGTGCACGGCAGGAGCACTGTTTGCATCAAGCCAACAGTTTTTTACCGAAGGAGCTTTCAATGCTATTCCTTGACTTGCAACACGACGGCAATGGAATAGATTTTCTGGAATCGGCACACGATAACTTAAATACAATTTTTAATAACTTGAAGGACGTTTTTGAATCTCTCATTAAAGATACTAGCGTTTTCAACCGTAACCCCAACACACGTGTCGAAGGCTTAGAAAAATTATATTTAATGGAGCTCAATCTACCCCGATTGACAAACAATTCAAGTTGTAGTGCTGATGACTTAGGAACAAAGATGCTTCTTTTTGATAATTACGACTTAAATTTAATTTATTTATCTAAATTACGAACCCACCAGGAGTTTCTCGATGTTGCTAGTGCTCTGACGAACGTATCAGATTTCGGTAGTAATACATCAACAAAAATATCTTTGCAGCAGCATAATCGTGACGCCTCCTCTAGCTATGGCCCACTTAACGTTAATGCCTACTATCGTCTGAAGAAGAATGCTATTGAAATTCCAGTGGGGCTGCTTTCCTTGCCTGTCTACGATGATTGCCTGGAAGCGCCCATAATCTACGGCACAGTAGCATTCATAATTGGCCATGAGCTGATGCATGGCTTTGATTACGATGGATTGAATTACGATAAAACTGGCAACATTGTCGATGGCTGGGATCCGAAATCAATCATTGATTTTGGCACTATGGCCAGCTGTTACTTAAAAGCGCGTTATGAAAACGCATATACCAATGTAAATGAAAATATTGCCGACAGCGAAGGGCTTCGACTGGCTTTGGGTGCTCTTCAGAAACTCTTCGGACCGCTGCAGTCGGAAACCCTCAAACTCTTCTTCGCAAGTTTTGCTCAGATGTGGTGTCGCGCCCTGGGCGTGCACTCAGAACACCATACAGTACATGCAATGAACAGAAATCGTGTCAATAATGCTTTAGCTAACTTCCAGGAATTCGCTGAAGCATTTCAATGCAAGTCTGGCAGCGTCCTGAACCCAGCGGAGAAATGTCATGTGTGGTGATAATATTCATTTGGGAGTAATCCCAACGTCTGCAACATCTGTATTGAAAATCGAATGTCAGGAAATCAATAAAATGACTGCATAAGCTTTGCTGCTCTTGCTACGCATAACGAAAATAAATAAATAAAAGCCAAATACGTGGTGGAACGTTGACATTATAATTTAAGAAAATTTTAACATAGTTACGGTGACCATAAATTGAAATTGAAAAAACAGTTCAAAGCTACATCTCGTTGTTAAAATTAGTTTCACAGTCTTAATTTTCATTTAGGACATTTCATTAGTCCATACATTATACAAGTTTACAAAATTAAACTTATTGTTTGTTGCCACGATTTTTTTAAAAGTTTTGGATTAGGGAAGTGACGTAACAAACATTTTTGAAAACTTTTTCTCAGCCCTAGCTTTGGAGCTACCATCTATTTTGTGAAAAGTCTTTCAGTTGCTTAACTTTTACGAAAAAAATAGATATTAGCGCATCAGTATTTTTTAATGGTTGGTTTCGTATCTATCTATCAAATGATACTTTTTTCAAGAAAATACAGCTTGTAGTTTTGGAGGAATGTGCTTCGCAATTGTGAAAAATTAGCAATTTTTCAAGTTTTTCTCGATTATTGGAGTTTATTTGCCCTTTTGTGACATGAGAGAAATTTTTTCAAATATTCTTTCTATATGGCTTAAAAGGTGCGTATTGAAAATGTGGATGGTACGGTACGAATTGTAAAAAAAAATGAGGCTTTCATTTTTAAGTGCAAAAAACTTTTATACTTTACAAAAACTTTTTTTTAAAGAGTCAGTCTATGTTGAAATTTTATCATGTTTCATGTTTGCACCAGGAACAAAAGATTATAACTTTTACTATATTTTTTTACTCTACGCACCGATTTTTAGATTCTTATTGCGAAGTACCCTTAAGATTTCCTTGAAAACTCTTTTAGGTTTGCCTTTCTTCAAAATAATTCTCAACAACTAATTAAGATATAAATCTGAAACAAGCGTTGGCTGATTGCTAATAATACAGGGAATCAAAAATAAAAATTTATTTTATGCAATTCGACACCATAATGAGCCTATTATGATGTCGATTTTAAAATCATAATGAATCCAACCCTGCAGTAATTCCAACTACTCTCCAACTACTCCCCAACTAGTCACAAAAATACCAGGACTACTCCCTCTTAAATTGCCAACCAATGCTTTGAACTGTCTTTTTTAACGTTGATTTGTCATTGGAAAATAACTAGTCACAGTTTTTGCTCATATGAACTAGACCTGGAGTATATACAGTTGGGTCGATTTTTGGTAAATTTTTATTTTTGTAAATTTAATGAAAAAAAAAATGATTTTTTCCTCTTTGTTTTGTACTTTTTTCTTTTTTGTTTTTTAAATCTTTTCTTTTTCACTTCTTTTTAATTTTCTCGAATCGGCCGAGCCTCGAACCGCTGATCTCAGGGTTGGTAAGTCAGCGTCTTAACCATCACGCTAAACAAGCAAATTTAATGTATTGATCAAAACGCTAATTTGAGTTTTTGGTTGCTGAAGTTTTTGTGGAACGCACGAATAGAATTTTTACTACAAAAATTTAATAATTGAAAAATAAATACATATTTAAAAAAAACAGATAAAATATGAAGAAAAAAATACTTACTTAAAAATTTAGCGAAAAATTTAAAAAATTTTATTTCAAAATTAACTATTAAATAAAATAAATTAAAATATAAACATAAAAAAAACTTGGTATTTAAAAAAAAAAAAAATTATTCTCACCCGAGCCAGGGATCGAACCCCAACCAACGAGGTCGCTGAGCGGTAGTCTTAACCATATAGAACTATAGCTGCAACTTCGGCCAAATTTTGGCGCGTTATGGCATGATTTTGTGAAAAGTTCAACTGTGGTGAACCACGCCATAAGCCGAGTGTTGTGGTGAACCACGTAATAGTAAGTGTGGTGTACCACGTAATAGCTTTTGGCCGAAGTTGCAGCTATAGTTCTATATGGTCTTAACCGTCCAGATAACTACCTTTTGGCGGGGGAACGATCAGAAGGCGAACTTAAAGCAGACAATGAAATTTTTTTTTTCGACTTCGCAATCAAAGCACAAAGCGTAAAGAAATCCTGAAACTCACCTCCCGTAGATCTCCGTAGATACATAAAATACTGTACATATTGACTAGTCATATTTCGAGTAACCTCAGAGTACTCCTGTTTGGCAAATTGACCTCTTCATTACTGCAGAGTATATGCAGCATACAATACTACAAGCGACACTCTCAAATGTTTTTGAATTTGCTTGTAGGTATGATAAGAATGTGTAGGAGTGAAGGCAACGGGAAACATTTTGCATGAGTGCGACTGAAAAAGATAGAGTTTTATCAACGACTGCTGTGGTGAACAGTTCAACAGCCCTGCAGTACGCTGCTTCAACATAGGCATTGTATATGCATCATGAGGAAAAGAGAAGCACGCTATGGCAGCGAAATATGTAGTTCTGCTGTGGTGAAATGAGGTGATTTTCATTTTGAAGAACATCTGTTTCACTTTTGACATATCAAAATGTAAACAAACAAAAAAAAGAAAACAAGTAGATTGAGCTTGCTAGTGCAATTTGTGTTTTGATTAAATAAAACCATTATTGAATTATATTTAGATTATTACTATATGCTGCTGATTTTCGTTTAGTTCGTGTGTAGGTCTAAAGGTGCAATCAGTGATGCCATAAGATTCCATAACAGAACATAACATAATCAGCTGATTCGATCTATTCAATACATTTTGCATGCAAGTGGTTAGTCAACCCATAACATAACTTACCATAACAGAAGAAGCTGTAGAAAATAGATTTTTCTTATGGCGTCTTATGTTAGAGCGAATCAGCTGATTCAAATCGTGAGCGGCAATTAGAGAACGTGCTTCAATATTTTAAATGGACGACGAAAAATTAATAAGCCTGGTCGAAAAACGGGCTTACATCTATAACAAGCAACATGCTCTATTTAGAGACATTTGCAAAAAACGAAATGCATGGGAAGAAATAAGTGTTGAAATGAATGCAACAAGTAAGTGAGAAATGAGGTTAGATTAATGTGTTTGTTTATTTTCGAATGTGCGTATTTTCTTTTTAGCGGATGCTTGTTTAAAGCGCTGGAATGCCCTTGTGAGCGATTTTCGAAGGAAATAAAACACTACGTGCCATCAGGAAGTGGTGCCCGACAAAAGATACCCGAACTTATGCCAATCATGGTTTAATGGCCGCACCTTCCACCGCCTGTGTGTTTTGCTTTTTCTATATGCAACATATAAAGCGCATATATGCAAGAACATTCCTCCCAAAACAAAAATATTCATTTTTAATTTCACTTTTCGTCAAAATATAACTTCTTTGCACTCTCTTATATTTATGAGCGCTGCCAAATGTTTCCTAAATCTGCCATATTTCCCCTTTTACGGAAATTGCCAAGAGTCTGCAATTACAATTTTTTTAAATATGATAAAAGCTATAATTATATAATTTTTTAAATATAATGATATATGGCAATATTTTTCACCCTATTTAGAAGTGTTTGTTTTAACTTTTTTTTCAAGAAATCATAATAAGTTGCGCTTTTCCCGAAATAATTTTTTCCCTCTTTCCCTAAGGTGCGCACATTCTTATCATATTGCAACATCGGCTCCTATGTGCTCTTATGGATTCTTATGTCTTCACTGACTACTGAAAAAGCGCTTGTGTTATTTTATGTTATGTTCTGTTCTGTTATGGAATCTTATGGCATCACTGATTGCACCTTTACTCTCGACGTCGAAAACATATAGGACTGTAGGTCTAACTCTTCTTCTTCCTAATCCCTGCAATGTGTTAGAGCTACGCTGCTTCAACATAGGCATATAGCATGAGGAAAAGAGAAGCATACAATGGCAGCGAAATCTTTAGCTCTGCTGTGGTGAAATGCATTGCCACTTTTATTTTTAATTTTGGGAGATTTTCGAGTACATTACATATAAAATATCTACCAAACTCATAAAATGCCATGAAAAGCTTGAAAAACAGAAAAATAATCAAGGAAACTCAATATTAAGGAGAAATAGAAATGGTTTTTTTGTTTGTCCTACCCTGTCCACATAACTTTTTGATCAAGCTTGAGGTACAATAGGTGCGACAGAACGACACGACAAAACGATTTGTCGCATCCGATTGGTCGTGTTGCAAGCCAATGTACAATAGCAGGGAAAATCGTATCGTTTGCAATCATATGTTACTGGCAAACGAAAAAAAAATTTGACAATAACATTTTAAACCTTGCGATTAAAAAAAAAAGGAGGAAAATGAGAGCATTAAGGGCGCACCGAATTTTGTTGTATGCAACGGCAGCATTTTTAGGCCATCGAAAATACATTGAGGCAAAAAAGCGTACGCGAAAGTGGTGGGTTCGACCAATGTTCGGATATCGGGACCAATTGGATTTTTACGCTACAACATTTATGGGAATGAAAAAAGACGACCCTAAAATGTTTTCTACGGCCACTCGTATGAATGTTCAGCAATTTGACATTGACTATTTGAATTTTTGAATTTTCTTGCTATTTCTTGCCACACTTGGTCCTTCCAATCCCTTTTTTTATAGTGCGGATGGCCCTTGTCATAAAACATAGGCTTTTCGCGCACCAAATCTTTTAATATTTGAATATCTTAATCGCTGAGCTTACTAATTTCACAACTTCCGTTTACCTTTCAAAACAGATGTTTCAGATATCAGCCCTGTTTTCAACGCAACCATCCCTGCTTTCAGAATGTCAAATCGTGTCGGAGCGACAAAAATTCAATTTTTCGAATATTTGTCGCATCGTGCTGTCGTATCCGAGAGCATTGTACATTGCTCCATAGGTTTGCGTGTATTGATATTACATTTGACAGATCACGACGACAAAGCGCATCGTCGTGTCGTTCTGTCGCACCTATTGTACCTCAAGCTTCACACTTTTTCAGCAAAAATACTAAATTCTATATACAATCAAATTCGTAGCAGTAGTCAAAAATGTATGTCAATCTATTACAAAATGAAAACAATCGTGGACATTAAGCAAAGGTATATCGTAATATACACTCCGTAAAGACAGGATAGCCTCACTCATTTATCAATGACTTATCGCACCATTTCTGTGCTATTAATATTGCAATCAAAATCATTTCTATGCAATTAGCAAGAGGGTACCTTCGTTTAATAATGACAAAAATTCCAAGAGGGTGGGTTGACGCAAACCGCATTTTTTCAATTGTCTATCTTGACAGCTACGAAAATGTGATTTTTAAAGTGTAAAGTTGAAATAGCCTCATTGCATCGTTCTTACTTTCTGCGTAGCGTTACTTGTTTAAAGTTTACTTTTTTGACTTATTAGTAAAGACGTTTGTATTAAATTGCTGAAAAGAAAACAATGGGAAGGAAATCATCGCTAAATGCATCAGAAATTGCGAAAATTGAAGCCTATCACGACGAAGGACTTTCAAACCGTGCCATAGCCCAAAAAATTGGTCGAAGTCCAAAAGTTGTAAACAATTTTTTAAAAGCTCCTTTGGAATACAAAAAACGCTATAAAGGGAACACGGTTGGAAAGCTTTCGCCGCAGGACAAACGAAAAATCGCTCGTATTGCATCAAATTCGTCAATGTCTTTAAAGAAGATTGGAGCTGCAGCTGGAGAAGACGTCAGCAAAGTAACCATAAGTAACGTTATTAAAGCTACAGGAACATTAAAGCGTCGAAAACTCCAGAAGAAACCACCTCTGAATGCCACACACAAGGTTAAAAGACTCCAATTTGCCAAAGATCATATGCCGTGGATTGTACAACAAACGCAAAACGATAATGATTGGCGCAAAGTGATTTTTTCTGACGAAAAAACGCTTCAACCTGGACGGGCCTGATGGTTTTAATTATTATTTCCATGACATACGCAAAGAACAAAAATTTTTAAGCCGTCATCACAGCAGAGAAGGAGGAGTTATGGTGTGGGGTGCAATAAGTTGGCAAATTGGAGTCTTTTAACCTTGTGTGTGGCATTCAGAGGTGGTTTCTTCTGGAGTTTTCGACGCTTTAATGTTCCTGTAGCTTTAATAACGTTACTTATGGTTACTTTGCTGACGTCTTCTCCAGCTGCAGCTCCAATCTTCTTTAAAGACATTGACGAATTTGATGCAATACGAGCGATTTTTCGTTTGTCCTGCGGCGAAAGCTTTCCAACCGTGTTCCCTTTATAGCGTTTTTTGTATTCCAAAGGAGCTTTTAAAAAATTGTTTACAACTTTTGGACTTCGACCAATTTTTTGGGCTATGGCACGGTTTGAAAGTCCTTCGTCGTGATAGGCTTCAATTTTCGCAATTTCTGATGCATTTAGCGATGATTTCCTTCCCATTGTTTTCTTTTCAGCAATTTAATACAAACGTCTTTACTAATAAGTCAAAAAAGTAAACTTTAAACAAGTAACGCTACGCAGAAAGTAAGAACGATGCAATGAGGCTATTTCAACTTTACACTTTAAAAAGCACATTTTCGTAGCTGTCAAGATAGACAATTGAAAAAATGCGGTTTGCGTCAACCCACCCTCTTGGAATTTTTGTCATTATTAAACGAAGGTACCCTCTTGCTAATTGCATAGAAATGATTTTGATTGCAATATTAATAGCACAGAAATGGTGCGATAAGTCATTGATAAATGAGTGAGGCTATCCTGTCTTTACGGAGTGTATTTATTAAAGCTTCAATTATAACTTTTAAAGCTATATAAAAACCCGAGCCGACGCCGCACAGTGGTTCAGAATTTCAGTGGGTCGGCCAAAAATGCCCAATGTTGACGTCCAAATATGCAATATCGTGGTATGCTAGTTGATCAAGAATAGTTCCAAATTAAGATTCCTAAAATTTTAGTTTGGTTGCACAATAATTGTGGGCGTGGTTGATAAACAAACATTGCACTTTTTGATTTCCTTAAAACTGTGTTCAAAATGTAATATTTGGACTATTTTAGTAGCTCACATCTTACACAAAAATGGCTGTAGAAACTCGTTGTTTTTTTTTTAATAAATATATGACTCATGTCGTTTGATAATATTTATTAAAAAATATTATCCAGTAAATAAAAATATTTTTATAATATTTTTTTTGAAGCTCCAATTTTACACAATTTTTTTATTTTGCAAGAGTATAACTTTTTTTCTACAAAAAGCGTCAAAACAAAACTACATTTATTTGAAAGCCAAAACATTTTTCTTTTCAAAAATGTATACTTTATTGCTAACAACTGCCAACATCATTGTGAATCTTTCCATTATACAAAAAAAGAGGTGGCATTCCGCATGCACGAATATACAAATTTGAAAGTGGCATATAACGTTGGCATATGTGCTGGCGAATATTATGTCAAATTGGCATATTTTTTGTCATATTTGTGATTTCCCTAAAAATTTTCTGTAAATTTTTTTTTGTTAAACTGCAATAAAGGGTTTTCTTCAATTCCCAACAACTTAATATTTTTTAGTATTATATACTAGCTGGCACCAAGGCTCGCTCCGCGAGCCTTCGCGCCAGCTTCGTATGACCCGCGCTCGTTTCCTCTCCCGGTACAGGTTGATATTGGGCAAAAGTAATAAAAGTGGTAAAGTAGTATGTTTTTAAATACTCTAGGTTTTTATTCATTCTTTGTGTGAAATTTAAACATTATGCTATAAATTTTTACTTTAACTACTATCGACCAATATTTCCCCCTCGCCCACGGAAACGTGGCATTGTTTTATGTACGTAACTGTGAATATAATACACTTAATATTCACTGAAATGCGCTTACTCCCGATTTAAATAAAAATAAATTTTTTTTTTATGATTTGAAAGTTTGTTACATTAAAATTTTAAATAGCTTGGTGAATTCGTATTTTTTGCTCAAGCCTACTTTGCTGCTTTTTCATTTAAAATAACCTAGATACCGACTGCAGTGCAATCTCGGTAAAATTATTCCCCCATTTAATTTAGGGAATAGGTGTTATCTATCTATCCATCTCTCTATTCATCTATCCATCTATCTATCCATCTATCATCAATCTTTCAACCTATCAATCTGCCAATCAATCAATCTTTCAATACATCTATCCATCAATCTATCAATCTGACATTCTATCAATATGTCAATCTATCAATCTTTCAATATATTTATCCATCAATCTATCAATCTGTCATTCTATCAATCTATCAATCTGTCAATCTGTCAATTTATCAACCCTTCAATCTATCAACCTATCAACCTATCAATATGTCAATCTATCAATCTATCAATCTTTCAATCTATCGATCTATCAATCTATCAATCTGTCAATCAGTAAATCTATCAATTTCTCAATCTATCAATTTTTCAATATATTTATCCATCAATCTATCATTCTGTCAATCTGTTTATTTATCAATCTTTCAATCTATCAACCTATCAATCTGTCAATCCTTCAATCTATCAATCTTTGAATATATCAATCAATCAATCTATCAATCTGTCAATCAATCAATCTATCAATCTTTCTATCTATCAATTCTTACAACTCACAAAAATGCTGATATCTCACGACACACGCACCAATGTCGCACACGCACAAATGTCGCATATAGCTTAAAACATTTAGGCAGACTTCACCTTTCAAACAAAAAAAAATTGCATGCAAATCGGTTCAGCCAGTGCCGAGAAAGTTCAACACAAACACATTTCGCAACATTATTTTATATATAATATATAGATAAGTTTTAAAAAAATTAAACAGTAACAGGTTAGCTGATAAGTCCCCGGTCTAACAAAGAAAAACACATTTTTTTGTCAAAATTCGTTTTTATTATTCAACATAGTTCCCTTCAAGAGCGATACAACGATTATAACGACCTTCCAATTTTTTGATACCATTTTGGTAGTACTCCTTCGGTTTTGCCTCAAAATAGGCCTCAGTTTCGGCGATCACCTCTTCATTGCAGCCAAATTTTTTCCCTGCGAGCATCCTTTTGAGGTCTGAGAACAAGAAAAAGTCGCTGGGGGCCAGATCTGGAGAATACGGTGGGTGAGGAAGCAATTCGAAGCCTAATTAATGAATTTTTGCCATCGTTCTCAATGACTTGTGGCACGGTGCGTTGTCTTGGTGGAACAACACTTTTTTCTTCTTTATATGGGGCCGTTTTGCCGCGATTTCGACCTTCAAACGCTCCAATAACGACATATAATAGTCACTGTTGATGGTTTTTCCCTTCTCAAGATAATCGATAAAAATTATTCCATGCCCATCCCAAAAAACAGAGGCCATTACTTTGCCAGCGGACTTTTGAGTCTTTCCACGCTTCGGAGACGGTTCACCGATCGCTGTCCACTCAGCCGACTGTCGATTGGACTCAGGAGTGTAGTGATAGAGCCATGTTTCATCCATTGTAACATATCGACGCAAAAACTCGGGTGTATTGCGAGTTAACAGCTGCAAACACCGCTCAGAATCATCAACACGTTGTTGTTTTTGGTCAAATGTGAGCTCGCGCGGCACCCATTTTGCACAGAGCTTTTTCATATCCAAATATAGATGAATGATATGACCAACACGTTCCTTTGATATCTTTAAGGCCTCTGCTATCTCGATCAACTTCATTTTACGGTCATTCAAAATCATTTTGTGAATTTTTTTGATGTTTTCGTCGGTAACCACCTCTTTCGGGCGTCCACTGCGTTCACCGTCCTCCGTGCTCATTTCACCACGCTTGAATTTTGCATACCAATCAATTATTGTTGATTTTCCTGGGGCAGAGTCCGGAAACACATTATCAAGCCAAGTTTTTTCTTCCACTGTATTTTTTCCCTTCAGAAAACAGTATTTTATCAAAACACGAAATTCCTTTTTTTCCATTTTTTTCACAATAACAAAAGTTGCTTCACAAAAGACGCTCTATCTCACAAACTAATTGACTTACAGACGTCAAATTTGGACACGAATCATTTGAAGGTTGCCACTATATAAAAATAATATGCATTTAATACTAGCGACGCCATCTATGTGTCAGACCGGGGAGTTATCAGCCAACCTGTTATTTAGTTTTTCAGTATGATTTTATGAAATTAATTCATATCAATTATTTTCTATTTTTTTTGCGTAAATTTTTCAAAAATTCCGGAGATGAATTGGAATCTTAAAAATTACATTTTTTATATATATATTATATATATGTTTGTTGAAAAAACTGTGTTCTTGTTATAAAAAAGTTGTTGTTTACGTCTTTGTTGTGATACCATGAAGGTTGTATTCATATTATTTTGTGAAACTTATTTGTTAAGGCAATGAAGGTATATTTTTATTTTTGTCAATAAAATCAAGAAAAAAACACTTTTGCTTTTATTTTATTTGAAATTTTAAGTGAAGATGTTTTTAGTTAGGTTTGAGGTCAAGAAGATTTTTCAAATTCCTAAAACTTCATTTTGAAGATTTTTTGCGACACAATGAAGAATTTTTGGCCTCTTGTCATGGCAACACTGCACCAGGGTTGCCAGATGATTTTTGGCTAAAACCGTCAATTTTTAACAGTAAAATCGTCAAAATCGGCATTGAACTTTAAAAAATCGTCAAAAAAACGCAGTTAAAAAAATATGTTTTAAAAAGGAAATTTGCCTTTATTGAATTCATTTTTGTACTCAAAAAAAGATAAATAACAGAAGTATGCTTTCAGCGTTTTTAATATTTTTTGCAACGATAACTTTAACACTGGATGTCACCGTTAATGCTGATAAAAATTATAAGTGTTTTCGAAAGGAAACGAAATTACAAAAAACCAGAAGTTTGCCAAGTTGGCTGTGATTGTATTGAAAGTGACACAGCTCCCAACAAGCACAATAGGGCGATTCGACCAGCAGTAAGTCGAATCGACCTATTTTGGTTGAAATTACCCTATTCCTGATCTATTTTCCGGCCTTAAATATGACCTAACTTTAAAGTCCGTTTCGAAGGTCAAAATTACCTTTATTCGACCAATTTCATGACTTCAAAGTCGTTTCGACTAACAAGTCGATTTTTAGTCGAAAAGAGGTAAAAATGCCCTATTTTGTGACTTAATATTGACTTGACTTTGACTTCCAAATTAGGTAATTTTTCAAGGCAAACCGACCATTTTTTCGACTAAAATTCGACTTTAAAGTCCGTTTGACTTATAGGGCGAAATAGGGTCAAAAGTTGACTTATTTTGTTGCATGCTTCGACTTCAAAGTCGAGCGGACTTGATTTTCGGACTTCATAGTCGGTTTGACTTCAAATCAGTGCCGTAGCAACCATAGGGGCAAGAGCGGGCTTTTCCCCCCCACGCATTTTTGTTTTTTCTCATGATAAAAATTAAAAAAGGAGAAAAAATAAATGACAATCGAAAAAACATTATCTGATTTCATTGTAAATGTTGTTTGAAATCAAAAATTACAATAAATACTCTTCCCAGCTCTTCTTATTATATTATTTTTAAAACTCAAAGCTGTATATTCCAGGGCTGCCAGATGATTTTTGTCTAAAACCGTCGCTTTTTAACAGAAAAATCGTCAAAATCGGCATTGAACTTTAAAAAATCGTCAAAAAAACGCAGTTAAAAATAAATATGTTTTAAAAAGGAAATTTGCCTTTATTGAATTAATTTTTGTACTCAAAAAAAGATAAATAACAGAAGTATGCTTTCAGCGTTTTTAATATTTTTTGCAACGATAACTTTAACACTGGATGTCACCGTTAATGCTGATAAAAATTATAAGTGTTTTCGAAAGGAAACGAACCCTGTAGTAAACGAGCGGTCAGTTTGCAAAATAGGACCCACCTTAGGTGAGACTGTTAGCAACTAGACCATAAAAACTATGGAGCACGTCTAACCTAAGGTCGACCTCTATAGGTCTCACCGCTGACTGTTCCGTAAGAGATCGAAGGGCGGTGAGTTCATTTTTTTTGTGTACTCTTGCTGTGCGATTGTTGTTGTCTGCTTTAAGTTCGCATTCTGATCGACCTACCGTCAAGAGTTGATTAGCGTAAAGGGTAAGACTCTCGCTCGGCAACCACGCAGGTCGAGGTTCGATCCCTGGCTCGGTTGGACTTTTTTTTTCTTCTCTATTGCCTAGAGTTTTTTTATGCTCATATTTTAATGAATTTTTTTTATTAGTTAAGTTTGAAAAAAAATTTTTTTTTAATATGTAAGTATTTTCTCATATTTAAATTTTTTTTTTAAAGTATTTATTTTTCAATTGAAAATTTTTTTGCTATGAAAATTTCTATTTTATTTCACAACAACTTGAGCAACCAAAAACTCAAGTCAGCATTTTGATCAACATATTAAATTTCCTTGTTTAGCGTAATGGCTAAGACGCCGACTTACCAACCCAGAGATCAGCGGTTCGAGGTTCGTTCGAGACGAGAAAATTAAAAAAACATAACTAATGTTAAAACAAAGAGATTTAAAAAATAAAAACAAAAAATAAATAAAATAAAAACAAGAAAAAAAATAAATTAAAAAAAATTAAAATTTTTTTCCCATAAATTAACAAAATCGTCAATTGACCTCCAACTCACCCAAAACGTCTCACCATGGGTGAGTCTTACTTGCACTACTCTCTTTCTAATGTAGGCCCCATGTTAAAGAGGTGAGTTGAATGCATGTAAGAGTAAATTATGTCGGGACTAGTTGTAGTCTTTTAGAGGTAAACCATATGTGAGTAGGGGGTGAGTCTCAATTACTGCAGGGAAATGACAAAAAACCAGAAGTTTGCGAAGTTGGCTGTGATTGTATTGAAAGTAACACAGTTAGTTTCGAATAATTATAAGAGTGTCATATGGAACCTACAGTGACCCGAAACCAATTTTATTAGCCCAAAAAAAAGAGTGTCATATATGTCAGTATCTACTTAAATTTAATTTTTAATAGAGTTTTACATCAAAATCTACGTTATAAAATCCTTTATTAAGGTGCATTCACATGGTGGCTCGCGCCAAAATTTGGCCGAAGTTGCAGCTATAGTTCTATATCAGTGCTTGCCAGCGTAATACTCTTTCATACAAAGCTGAGTATTGCGGCTTTGTTGTTTCTTTGTTGTTGTTTCTCGCACACAGCGTCTGTGTTAGCGAGAGAATTCAATCAGTTTGGCAGCGGCAATGAACGAAGCCTCTTAAGCACACATACATGTGAAGAATGAGAGAAATTGTGCTAGCGGTCGTGCTGGCAAGCACTGTTCTATATGGTATGAATCGTGCAAATTTGATTGCCATCTGTTTTGTTTTTACTATTGTATTGTATTGGGTATTTTTGGGGTAAAAATCGTCAAATCGGTAAAATGCATATTTGGCATAAAAAATCGTCAAATGACGGTCAAATCGGGCTATCTGGCAGCCCTGGTGCCCTCCCCTGATCAATTGGCATCACTTCTTTTTAGAGCAGCTGGCAGCTGTAAACAGCTGTAGAGACCAGTTGTCTCTGTCAGTATGTGTCTGTAATTGGATAACGATGTAAAACCAAAACACGTACGTATATATGTTTGTCACGATACTTATCTTAATTACAGCGCCGCAAAATCCACAAATTGAATGTGGCGACACCGAATTCGGGACGAATCCTTACCCAACGGGAAAAGGTAAGCAAAGTAAGTTATACATTCATCAGACCTACCCATTACGTTAGCACTGAATTTTTGTACAGCGATGTCCTAGGAAAATCGTGCATTACCATTGTAATTGAAACTGTAAGCACATGTCAATTTGGTTGTTGTTGGTAGAAAATATAGCAAAAATCTTCAACTCCTTACAATTCCGATAACCTGGTAATGCATAGTTCCACTTCTTTGAACTTATAAATGAATCATTAAATTACAAAGTTCATGTATTACGTATTTTCCCGTTGGGTATCGCTGGTTCCCCTTTGGGCTCCTGAATAGGTTTGACGACGTCTTCACTCTTTCTTAATTTTTATTTATTTAAATTTCAATTTGTTTCTTCGAGCGCTAATTTTTTTCCTTTTCACTTGACTAAGGTTGTCAAAAATCATCAACAATCAATGCTAAATGGTAAGCGAAAGAAGTAACGGAAGAATTTTCAATGACTTCGCCTTGTTAATTCTCATTGATACTGGTAAGTGGAAGACATTGAGGCCCGTGCCCATCTCTATTCGAATCCTCGAGGGTGAACTTGTTTTTGGAACACATTTCTGGGGTATAATTACTTAAGAGACTTTAACAGTCGGTGTTCATATTTTGCGGCACCTTTTTGTGGTATTTGTATACAGCTCTAGTTATCAACGTAGTCAAGAGTATATAAACTGGTTTTTTTTTTTTGCTGTCGATAAATCGACTGGATAAAAATTCTTTGTTTTAAACAAATTTTGTTCTACATGGGCGAAAATGCGAAAGATTTTCCTCTGAATATGTCTTAGCACTGAAATAGCAAAGCTAATGGCAAAGTTTGGACAGAGCTTAAGACGATATTCCATATGTGCATGTGGGGTTGAGATTATGCAACATATCCGGCCAAATAGTTTCAAAACGAACCAACCCTTCGTCTTTGTGAAAATGTGTGCTCCTTTGCGATTCGCTTACAAAGCTTATTCTATTTTTACTTCTCTGTACTCACTTGAACGATTCGCGATTAAAGTTTTTGAAAATGTTGCAATCAGGATGCTCGAGCAGACGGAAAGCTATGGAACAGTGATGGTTCTCCAACGGTGAAATGTCATTATACCTGTAAGAGAAGAAAATTAAGAAATAGTTTTTCTTTGCGGACAAACGAACGTATCAAACGTATTCCACGCTCCGTCGACAGGCTCTTGCCGACTCAGCAAGGAATGTGTAACGCAGAGTGTAACGAACCCATATATGCTGGCGACAAAAATAGAAAAGAGCGAGACTTGCCCTAGAGCAATAAAATTTGGCATGGACGTTTCTTTGCATGTAGTTAAGAAATTTTGAGAAAATAGTGAAAATCGAACCAACCCAACCCCCACCCCCCCTGTAAAGGGCGAACCCAAATTCCATAATTTTGGACGTATGTTCTACAAAATTGGAAAAGAGCTTACTGTTGTGCTCCAAAATAAGAAAAATTTTTAAAAAATCATCTGCCACGCCCACTTTTTTGTGCCACGCCTACTCAAAGTTGGCAAAGAGAGCATTTGTGAACCCCATGAAAATCGTATTAATGTTTCAAAAACATTTTAAAATGTTAATTATCTTTTAAATATAAATGTGTATTTAACACAAATAATATTTAAAAAACCGCCCAGCCTTGCCAAAAAAAAGTGAGATGGCAAAAACACTTAAATTATGCTATGAAAATTACACCAATCTCATACGTTTTAGTACATTTTCGGTCGTATTTTGGACCCTTGCGACAACTTGTATGGTTTTGAAAAGATATTAAAATAAAGCTCAATGATTAATTTTGGTAAGCCGCACACAAACAGAGGAAAAAATCAACTAGAAAACTAGTTAAATCAAAAGGGAAAACATACAAAACGGCTTCAACAAGGAATATATTTAATTTAACAATTTTTCTTGTTGGAAAAAATAAAAATTTTCCTTTTGAATCAACTATGTTTCAGGTTGAATTGACATGGTTATTTTCAAAAATGGATTTAAATTTAAATTGTTGAACCAACCACGGACATAGTTGAAATGACAAGATATTTTTTTTTAAAATTCCAAAAAAAAAAAATACCTATACAAGAAGTAATGTCAAAAAAAATTTAATTAACGTTCAAAGCAAATGGCCATAGAGCACTCTGCTGAACATGACCCAAAAAATAGCCATCGGATGGACTTCATCCGATTTGGTCACTCCGTTGTCGTGACTGCTTTCGCAATGCTTTAAAAGTTCTATGATGAATGAAAATCTTATATGTCATATTTTATAAACCAAATGAGAATTATACCGAACGAAAAGAAATGCAATTAAACACATTTCTTTAAAATCAAGCAAAAATGTTGTTGACTCAACAATTTTTTTTTTGAAATTTTTGTTCTGCTCGAAAATCAGAATGACTGTGAATAACAATCTCTTTAAAAAAATCATGGTTACGTTCGCTCAGTGGATATGCATATCAGTGTTGCCAGTACTTCAGAACCAAATTTCCCTCGAAAACCAAACAAAAATCCCTTTTTTCCCTCAGTGACCTATAGAAATTTCCCACGAAAAATCCCTCAAACAAAAACATAGAAACAAACTCGATAAGCAAATCACTGAAACACCAACAAGAAAAAATCAGAGAGTTTATGTTTACTGTCTTATCCCTGCAGGGCATCAAACCAATTTTAAAGTGACTTAAAATTAGATTTTTAATAAGCACAACTGGTTGATTACTCGACTTCTTTCCTTGGCTTCACTCACTACTTTAACGTGGCCATGTCCTAGGCAGTAGTCAGTTGTCCGTTTCGGCTTGACATTGTAGTTAAATAGCAGTTAGCTTTTTATACCCGACACACTCTGTGTCGAGGGTATATTGCGTTTGTTGGGTTGTGTGTAACAGCCAGAACCAGTCGAGATAGACTATACAAAATGTATATAGAAATGATCAGCGGCACCAGGAGATTCGATTTAGACATGTCCGTCTGTCTGTCTGTCCGTCTGTCTGTCTGTCTGTATACAGTTATCTTATCGAAGGAGTTGAGCTATCTTGACAAAATTTGGTATGCGTGCTCACGGGGACATGAGTAAGAACAAGTTCGAGAATGGACCCGATCGGACCATTTTTAGGGGTACCTCCAGTACTAGGGTCTGTTATGAAAATCACAAAAACTGCTCTAAAACCTGAGTTTTTCAAGATATTTTGATGAAACTTGGTATTTGAGCATGTTTAAACGCAAGTAATATGATTTTAAAAAATTTGAAAAGTGGGCGTGGCATAAGGGCGTTTTTCGAAAATTGTCTCCTACACCCGAAATACAAATGGGACTTGAACGAAAGTTGGCACGTATGCTTCCTTGATAGCCAGTAACGTCCTCCCCAAAATTTTTTTCGATAGAACCATTATTAAGGGTACCTCTAGTACTAGGGTCTGTCACAAAAATCCCAAAAATGCCTCAAAAGCGGACTTTATCGAAATATTTCAATGAAACTTAGAATTTAAGCGTATATATAGGGGTCCGATTAGAATCCCAAAAAAATTGAAAAATTGGGCGTGGCAAATGGGCGGTTTTTATAAAGAAATTAAACAAAAGTCGGTATATGGGGCCCCTAATGGCCTTAAACAACTCCTGATATTAAAAATTATTCGAACATAAGTGTCTGTGTCGGGTATTCTATTGTCAGGCTCGCCTGACTATAACACCCTTACTTGTTTTAGTTGATTTGTTATCAGAAAATAAATGTACTGCGTCACCAGGAGATTCGATTTAGACATGTCCGTCCGTCTCTTTGTATACAGTTATCTTATCGAAGGAGTTGAGCTATCTTGACAAAATTTGGAATGCGTGCTCACTGGGACATGAGTAAGAACAAGTTCGAGAATGGACCCGATCGGACCATTTTTAGGGGTACCTCTAGTACTAGGGTCTGTTACGAAAATCACGAAAACTGCTCTAAACTCGAAGTTTTTCAACATATTTTGATGAAATTTGATATTTGAACATGTTTCAAGGCAAGTAATACGATTTCCAAAAATTTTAAAAGTGGGCGTGGCAGAAGGGCGGTTTTCGAAAATTGTCCCCTACACCCGAACTTCAAGTGGGACTTGAACGAAAGTTGGCACTTATGCTTCTTTTGTAGCCATAAACATTCTCCCAAAAAATTTCCTAGATCGGTCCATTATTAAGGGTACCTCCAGTACTAGGGTCTATCACAAAAATCTCAAAACTGCCTCAAAATCGGACTTTTTCCAAATATTTCAATGAAACTTAGGATTTGAGCGAATATTAAGGCCTCCGATTAGAATTCCAATAAATTGGAAAAGTGGGCGTGGCAGAGGGGCAGTTTTCATAAAGAAATATAACAAAAGTCGGTGTATTGGGCCCCCATATGGCCTTAAACACCTCTTGATATTAAAAATTATTTGAACACGTGTGTCTGTGTCGGGTATTCTATTGTCAGGCTCGCCTGACTATAACACCCTTACTTGTTTTAGTTGATTTGTGATCAGAAAATAAATGTACTGATTTAAATGGGTTCAAACCATATATTTCTCAAACAAATATAAAAGGAGCGTTAAGATTTTTATTTGTTTAGACAAAAAAAATAATCAGATTGTGCCCTTTACTTTTTGCGAAAAAAATTCAATAGCCAAATTCTGATTTACTTTGTTTTGAACAAAAATAAAAGGTAAATCATAATTGCCAAAAGACCAAAAGGACGACTATACAAATTGCCAATCAAAACTATAGATCAACCTCTATTAAATCGTATCAAATCGATATATGTACATAGATCCGCTTGCATATAAGAAATAAGTTTAATAAGTTTTTCATGTCTTTATAAAATAATAATAAAATAATTTTCTCGCGCACGTCCATATAGTAATATAGGGGACACTTACAACAACAACCGAATTCCGTGGTGAACTAGTGATTCTACAATTTTTGGAGTATTCACTCAATTTTGTAACTCAACATACTTGCGTGTAAAGTTTTTTATGTTTTCTTTTAAATGTAAGACTTTTTAAGTTTTTTTAATGATAATTTATGCAATTCTGTACCCTTTTCATTCAGAAGAGATCCAAAAATATATAGTTTATGCATTCTATTTATCATGATATGTAATAAGTACTTGAGCCACTAATTATGTATCGAGCAATTTTAGTTATGATATCACTGAATATTTCATATCAACCACAGAAGTGGTGGAATTCAAACTTTTTGAGAATCGGTCATATTCGACGCATGAGTACTCTGCTTTATCGTTCCTAAAAAATATGAGCAAAATTTTAACTAATTATTTTTGATTTTATAAAAATAACATATTTTGCTGAAAAATAAAATTAGTTCGTATGAAAAATAGTGTCCGACCGAAGGTTCGGCTTCGGCTTCGGTAATCGGCATAATCGGCCAATTCTTAATCTTCGGCTTCGGCTTCGGCTGGAAAAAACCGAATATTTTAGCCGAATATTTTTGCATTTTAATGGAAGTAAAAAAGTCACGATAGATTTTCAATTGCTTCATTGAGACCTTTTACACTAGTGAATTATTGCCGTAAATTCACACTTTGTGGGCGACTAAAGCGAAAGAACCTAGAGAAAATTTGAGCGGTTTTTTTTTGTGCTTGTCAAATGAATAAAGACTGATTTTGTTTCCATACTGTAAAATATTTTGCATTCGGCTTCGGCCTTCGGTCTTCGGCCGAAGTCTTCAACTCTGCCGATTGTTCGGCTTCGGCTTCGGCTAAAAATCCACCTTCGGTCGGACACTAATGAAAAACCATTGATTAACACTTATATATAACTGATTTTTAACAGATATTTTAGTTCATGTTACAAGATTATAAAATATTTGTTAGACCGGAACCGGGATTTTCAGGGGGCGTGCTACGTTTTTGATTTTTCCATAAGAATGCATGCACAGGGGGCCTACTTCAATTCAACACACACGTTTTTTGCCAAGTGCCATCTATAGTACTATATGCGCACGTCTTTCAAGCACAAAATCTAAACGCAAATGACTTCAATCGTCCCTTTACTTGTCTTTAACTTCAGTAAGTTTCGAGTTTTCGTAGTTCTGAGAATTGTTTTTCACTCTCAGTTCATTGGAAAAGAACGCGCACAAAAATAATATTTTGTTTAGTTTGGTTGATTTCTGCATGACTAATCAACCAATTTATAGTTAGCTCTAAAACAGAGACCTCCACGCCATAGAAAAATTTTTCTGGCTCACTTCACACGTATGCCTTACGCTCTTTCTTTAGTCGGTAGCAATCGCCCGACGAAAACACTTCGAGCGGATCTGCGCAACTTTTTTTTAAAAAACACATAAAAAATATTTTATCAAAATGGAACGCAAAGCCTACTTTATGATCCCAAATGCTTTTGAGAATTTTCCTTAAGGCTTTTATCGTTTTTCCCATCAACTTATTTTTGTGAACAAATATTTACAGATTTGAAATACATTTATTCAAAGCAGCGCAAAACATTTAAAAAGTATTCTTTTGATAAGAAATTGTGACGGTGTGGTAGGCATTGGAAAATGCATTGAACATGACACCTTTATATAGCCGAATATTTGTTATTTGTTATTTGTTAAGTTTTTCCACGCTAGTAATCTTATATTTCATTGATTTATGAAAACTATTTTATTTTTTACTAACAAGTTATGGAAACTCAAAATTTTATTGAGCGCACGCAATTAGTGTTGAAATTTTTTTCAGCGCATTCGCTCTCTTGCTCACTAACACAAATGCCTTTCCCATTTTGGAGATGCCTGCTCTAAAATCATTAACTTCAAGTTGCTTTCTCTTTCATACTGGTTGATTTAGGTCCTACAGGGATTGTCTCAGCTATTTTTCTTTGTTTATGTTATGCCGTTCACATAGCAAAGTTTATTGTCTTTGTTTTAAACTGCATTTGCATTGTATTGCGTTTGGTGAGAGGAAACAGCATAAAGCAAATAGCTGAGAAATGAGAGAGTAACTTGAAGAGTTAAGAATGTGTACTCTTGCTAAGGCCCCTCCAGGAAATCAGTGTAGCTGTAGCGTTTTACTAGTTTTAATTGCACCAGTACTAGTGTTTCTTTATACCCCTGTTTATACAATTCTCTGTAAAAAATTAACATCGAGTGATGACGGAAAATTACCAGGTGTAGTACAAAACTTTCGCTTTGTCCCCGAAACCCCCCCCTCCCCTACTCCTACGCCACTGGTCGATGCAATACTCGATCGTAATAGGTGATGTTAGCGAGCCAGAATTATCGACCAACATTAGGGGCTGTCCATTAATTACGTAAGGGCGATTATGACCATTGTTGACCCCCCCCCCCTCCCCCCATGTAAGCACAAATAAGAATTTTCAAACTCCTACCCTCCCCTTCTTACGTAAGATAACCCAAATTATTTTTTTAAATATGCTCTTTGGGCTTAGTAAACTGAAAACAGTTCAATTGTAAGTTTATTTAATGAAAAAACTTTCAATTTTAACTGTTGCGAGCCAATAGCACTGTAAATCAAATTATATTACAAAAAGAAAAAGTGGAAAAAAAGATATGTTCAGAAAATAACAGTCTTTTAATTAGATTTCCAACTTGCAATTTTACACGAGAATATTTTCACACACCATAATATTACTTAAAAATTTTTAAGACCCGCCCCCTCCCCCATATAAGCGAGCGTAAGGTTTTTCGAAACACACCACCCCCCTCCCTTTTATGCTTACGTAATTAATGGACAGCCCCTTACCACATACGATCGAGCATTGCATCGAGCCGAGCCGCTCGCAGGAGCATGCTCGAATGTGGATGGTCCACTTAACGCTTGGTATCGATTATTGAAAAATCCCTCTATCGTGTGCAACAAAGCAAAGAAAATCCCTTTTTCCCTTTTGCCAACATTTGGTGTGAAAATTCCCTAAAAATGGGAAATATCCTTCAACCTGGCAACACTGATGCATATCTGAGAACTTTCAAAAAAATTTTCCCAAATTCAAAATCTGTGCTTCAAAACATGTGTAATTTTGGATATGTATGTGTATCTCATACATTAAAATTCTTTTTAAAAAAACTCACGGAGAAGGGAGGGGTCCGTTTTGATTTTGGATCTACGTTTTCTTCGGCAAAGTTTCTTAGAAGTTTCAGTAGATTCGATGGTGGTAAAATCCCGATCTATGAAAAAATTTACCCAACCTATTGTTTATATTTGAATATTTAAACTTAACATTTATTTATATTTCCCACAACATTTATTGCAATGTATTTCAATTGTTACAACATTGCCGTTGAAATTAATAATGTTAAAAATTTAAGTATGTAGGGTATTGATTTGGATTGACAGGTGAAGCAAATATACCAAAAACAACAAATGTAAACAAATGCATTTTTAGTTTTGTTCCATTAAAAATCGACATTAAATCATTGGATGCTGTATTTTTATCCGCATTTGCGAAGAAAATATTTCAACTGATGAACTAAAAAATCGCATTTGGTTTTATTTAAGTAAAGAAAATTAGTCTTGAGCTTACTTATATCAAAAAAATCAAAAAAAGTTATAGAACATTCTTAAAGTTGTTCAAATTGAAAAAAATGTTTTTGGATTTTCTAAGTTAGTTTGGCTAATGAATGGCATAAAAAGTTTTGTGTATTTCGATATTTGCATTTCTTTATTTTTGTCGCCGCTCGTTACACTGTGTGACGCCCTCTCTGAAAGGGATATGAAAGTTTTGTTCATTTTTCGATAGGTGCTACCTAAAAACACTATAGAAACGACTTTCTAGGTTTCTTATGCGGATTATCCTATATATCCTTTTTCATAAGCCTTTATTCATAATATGGGTATTCAATCAGATCTAGAAGGAGTGAACTCTGAGAACTTCTTTGCGTTAACTGTCAAAATACATGGAAGCTTTAACGGCTGTTTAAAAAGTTCTCAAAGTTCAATAAGTTCGAGCTCTAAATGAATACCCATAATGTAATATCTTCAAAACTGAAAGACATAGAAAGATGAAACAAAGGGCGACTTATATATTATATATGTAGTTCATATAAAAAAGGAAACGTATTTTGAAAGTTACTACCTTTGTACGAACGCTTGGAGGAACGGTTAAGACAAGTCTGAATACTCACCTGAGTGCAAGTTCGGTGCGCGCATTTATTTGGTAAATGTTATTGTACCCCGGATGATCGAGATCATGACAGATGCAGGACACCAACAGTATGAGACATTCCAAGTCACCGAGACGCTGTAGCAAGTTGGCTTGTCGAGTGATAGCGTACATCTGCAAGAAGGTGGCATTATAATAGGTTATTCTATTTAAATACGCGTCTCGCAAGAATAAATTTGTTGAACAAGAGCACAGCCTGTGCTCAAAATTTTCATCTTCAAAGAAAGACTGAACAATTTTTTAAGTTAACGCAGTGTCGCAACAATTTCGTCAATTTTTCTCTAGACAGCCTCATGCTGCTGGCAAAAAATGTTTCATAATTTTGAACACTCGTTTCGTTCCAAGCTTTTCTTTTCGAACACCATGCACCGAGAGAAGATTACAATAACATGAGAAATGGAGGACCAATGTGCGCCCTTTTCGTTTTCGTGCGCCCAAATCGAACAAAAACGAGCCCGAATCGAGCCCAAACCGGGCCCAAATAATGAACAGTTTGCGCTCAAATTGGCCCAAAAGGGCATGGGTATGAACAAACGCGCCCAAATCGAGCCCAAATATAACAAAATGGTCCCAAAGCGAGCCCAATGCGCACCCGTTTCAAGCCCAAATATACACTGAGCGAACGTAACCATGATTTTTTTAAAAGGGCGCATTGTTATTCACAGTCCTTTTGATTTTCGAGCAGAACAAAAATTTCAAAAGAAAAATGGTTGAGTCAACAACATTTTTGGTTGAATTGAAAGGAAATATGTTTAATTACATTTCTTTTCGTTCGGTATAATTCTCATTTGTTTTATAAAATAAGACATATAAGATATGTATTCATCTTAGAACTTTTCAAGCATTGCGAAAGCAGTCACCAAAACGGAGTGACGAAATCGGATGAAGTCCATCCGATGGCTATTTTTAGGTCATGTTCAGCAGAGTGCTCTATGGCCATTTGCTTTGAACGTTAATTAAATTTTTTATGACATTTCTTTTTGTATAGGTTTTTTTTTGGACTTTTTTAAAAAAATATCTTGTCATTTCAACTATGTCCGTGGTTGGTTCAACAATTTAAATTTAAATCCATTTTTGAAAATTATCATTTCAATTCAACCTGAAATATGGTTGATTCAAAAGGAAAATTTTTTATTTTTTCAACAAGAAAAATTGTTAAAATTAAAAATATTCCTTGTTGAAGCCGTTTTGTATGTTTTTCCTTTTGATTTTACCAGTTTTCTGGTTGATTTTTTTCTCTGTGTAGCCAAAATGGGCCCAAAATGAGAAAAATTTTCTAAAAACGAGCCCAAAGCACTTTCGAATTTATTATTATTATTAGTTTTATTAAATAATTTCTCATCACAGTCTGACGACTGGTATTTACACATTCCGGGTATTGACCAAAGCAATTGCGCTCTGTTGGGGTGCGATCCAAGTTTTGCACCCTTAACTAAGGAAGTCCCTCACAATGTATGCGGTACATAGAAGTTCTGCATTCTGCATGTCCGTAGCTATGGTTGGATTCAAATATAAGGCCTTTATTGCCGTTATGGTTGATGTTGATATTGTACGAGTTGAGCTTATTACTGTTGGGTGTATCCGCACTATTTTTATATCTTGCATCCTTTTTATGTCTTGTGAAAGCTGATTGTATTTATTGATTTTATGGTTGTATGTGTGTATAATATTAATGTCTAGGTTCACCGCGAAGTCTATTATGTTTGTCTTTGTATGTTTGTCTTATTACCATTTCTGGTCTGTTGTGGATTGTGGTGTTATTAGTATTAGTAGTATTATTCAGATAGTGTTCACCTTTCATTACACTCTCTGGTGGTATTATTTTAATTGGGTCTACTATATTAGTCCTCAGTCATGTCTGAACCAGCTCTCGGTGGATTATCCTTTTCAGTTGCATTATAATAAAATAAAGTGCAGTTTTTCGCTTATAACTTTCACATTTGTCATCCGATGAGTTCTGTGGCTTTAAATGTTCGTTTTTCTCGCAAAAACTGATATGCCTAATATAAAAAAATATAAAAAAAAAAATATAATCCTAAAAAAAATAGATCCTAAAGCTCTTTTTGAGAACTGTCTTTAAATTTGAAAAATATATTTAAAAAAATATCGAATGTCAACAGTTTCACTTCCCCTAAAAGTATGCTTCAATTTTTTAAAAATAATTTTGAAACCGCGATATCTCAAAAACTACAGCCAATCTAGAGAAACGGTTGATGGGACTGAATTCAGCGCTCCCCAATTATGTTTTCAAGATTTGTCTCCATGTTGTCGCTAAAACAAAGTTGCAAATTCGAGCACAGTGTTATAATTAAAAATGCCCAACCCTGATACACGTTATATTGAACATTTCCCTATTGACTCTAATTAAGGTTTAAAAATTTTCGGGTAGTATGACAGGAATCAATGATAACACTCTTTTGAATCGTTGTTATAGTGCTCATGGGTTTATATTCCCTAAGCATGGTTCTTATTTTTCTTTGTATTGCTTGCATATCTGTAGTTGTCGATTTTATTACCCCAAAGCTATATGTGAGTACTGGAATGGCAAATGTGTTTATCGCTTTTACCAAAAATCTACCCCTTAGGTTTGATTTCGCTATCTTATGAAAGCGTCCTTTAAATTTATTGAATAGTTTTTCCTTGACGTATATGTGAGCTACCCTTTTGCTTTGTGCGACAGCGAGGTATTTGTAGAGTTCATTTTCATCCATTTCTTTAATAGTCGACTGTTCTGTTTCATAGTTCTCAAGATTTCTTATTTTTCCGTGTTCGATGCTTATTTTCTTACACTTATCCATTCCAAATTTCATGCCTATATCGTCGCGAAATTTTGTCACAATTTCTACTAACTGATCAAAATTTCTTTTTGTTGCTGCATACAGCTTTAAATCATCCATAAATAAGAGATGACTAACTTCTTTCTTGCCGGTAATTCCTTTAATTTTGAACCCATACTTATCAGTTTTGATTTTTATTATATTTAGTATTATTATCAGGGCCCGGATTTCGATGACATGTCATCTTTTTTCTGTGCTTAGGAAAACGTTGCTCGATGAATTTTTTGTACCATACGTGGGCCCTAGACTCCGAAAATGAAGAGTTTTTAGGTCATTTTTTTTTTCATTTTTTGGGGGTTTCGGTTTTCGGTCTTTTTTTTTTTTTTTTTTTTTTTTTGTCATTTTTTGAAGTTTATGGCCCTTTTTTTTTGTCATTTTTTGAAGCTTACGGCTTTTTTGGCCCTTTTTTGGGGATTTTTCGATTTTGGGTCATTTTTTAAATTTTAATGCCTTTTTTGGTCATTTTTTGGGGTTATTTTTTATATGTTTGAGGTCTTTTTCTAGGCATATTATTAAACTGTTTATTATTTTTGATAATTTTTATTACCATGTATGAACCTCTGTTCTGCCGTCACATGATTTTTTATATAAAAGTATAATATGATGTCAAATACTCGTACAATGAAACCTCCACTCTGCGGACACTCCCATATGCGGACACCTCTTATAATCGGACAAAATTTTAAAATCTTAGCTTTACGACCTTCTTTCAGTACAAACTCACCTCTCATATACGGACACTCCCAAATGCGGACACTCTTTAAAACGGACAGGAAATTTTCGAATTTTTGGTCTATAACACCTCTTATATACGGACACAAAAATGACAATAAATCTAAAAACCTTCGTATGTAAATAGTTTAAAAAAATTCTAAATTACTGATTACTTTGTACTGATTACTTTATATGTAACTGTATTAAGCTCAACATCCAATATTGGGATACATTCAATCATATAGCTTAGGCTCCAATGTTTCACATTGCAAGAGTTCGATAGAACATTTAGCCCGAGGCAAAACCAAAGGGGGCTTAAGGAATCTCTCTGAAATATACCACTTCTGATTGGTACTGATTGACTCATACTCCGTTTTGTACAAGTTATGTAAATTAATAAGAACTTGTTTATTTTAATTTACAATATTTATCCTAACAACTTGTGTTAGATTTTATTTTATAAAAATTTGGCAAAATATTAACACTTGTTATAATAAGCACTATGTGCTCTTGTTGAAGTTTTGAGTTGTTCCGAACTCCCTACTACATAGGTTGACAATTATATCACAACTGCTTAAAATTATTTTTACATCTATTGAAGAGACATACGGTTTGAGATGATTTTTGCAACCCAGACAGAATGCAACGGCAAGAAAAATTGAAGTGCGCGTAGGATGGACAGACATGCAATGCAGCTTAGTACGGAGGTTGCATTTGAGTCAAAAGAATAGTATTATGTTACAAAACTTCTGAGGAATTTGGAATAGAATTTGAAGGATGCAAGGGCTTGATGGTTAAAGTGCATATCAGCAGAATTGAAGTGTGGGAAATATGGACTGAAACGTTAAAAGGAAAAATGTTATGTTAAGAAGCGCTTATGCGGATAAAAAGTCACGCTCTATTTAACGTGCCTTAACTTACGTAATCTAACATTCCATCTGTTCATTATATTTGCCATGAAATGAGTTTTGTGATCACTGATCTTGTAGATTATTATTATTATTATTATTATTACTATCCCACGCCACTCTCTCCCCCGCATACCGCGCGAGATTGGGAGATTGAGATTGGCAACCCTAGCGCTGAAAAGTGAGAAAGTGCTTTAAGACTGCGCGCTAAATAAATAGTAATTACTCTATTAAGTCAAAAGCCTATCGGAGGAAATTATGATCAGTAAGGTTGATTATTGTATCCAGCATCATCTGCTGTTGGAGTTGTGACGGTGTCTCGGTCGCGAACTGCTGGAATCCTAAGGTAAAAGTCTCATCACGGTTTGGATCGTTTTCTATAGTGCTTTTTCCATAATCTTCATATTGGCGCAAAATAAACACAATCAGCTGATTGGAGGGACCATATTAAAGTTCTACACCCACGACTAAAGGAAAAAATTAACATTCATACGAAAAGTATGCCATTTTTCTTTCCATTCCAATGAGTAACAGTAAGCGCCTGCTACTTGAAACCTCGCCTGAATTGTCACCAAACTTAGCCAAAAACAAGTAAGGGTGTTATAGTCAGGCGAGCCTGACAATAGAAAACCCGACACAGACACATAATTTTTAATATCAAGAGGTGTTTAAGGGCATAAGGAGCCCCATATACCGACTTTTGTTAAATTTCTAAATGAAAACCGCCCTTTTGCCACGCCCACTTTTCAAATTTTTTTGGAATTCTAATCGGACCCTTATATATACGCTCAAATTCTAAGTTTCATTGAAATATTTCAATAAAGTCTGATTTTGAGGCATTTTTGGGATTTTTGTGACAGACCCTAGTACTAGAGGTGCCCTTAATAATGATCCGATCCAAAAAATTTTTTGGGAAGGACGTTACTTTCTATCAAGGAAGTATACGTGCCAATTTTTGTTCAAGTCCCATTGGTATTTCGGGAGTAGGAGACAATTTTTGAAAAACGCCCTTATGCCACGCCCACTTTTACAATTTTTTGAAATCGTATTACTTGCCTTTAAACATGTTCAAATATCAAATTTCATCAAAATATCATGAAAAACTTCGATTTTAGAGCAGTTTTTGTGATTTTCGTAACAGACCCTAGTACTGGAGGTACCCCTAAAAATGGTCCGATCGGGTCCATTCTCGAACTTGTTCTTACTCATGTCCCCGTGAGCACGCATACCAAATTTTGTCAAGATAGCTCAACTCCTTCGATAAGATAACTGTATACAAACAGACAGACAGACATACTACGTTTATGCGTCAGCTATACGCAAATAAAAATAATTCGCAAATAGTTAACTCACTGTTTATACGGCAGTTCAAATACGCAAATAGCGAAACTTTTCAGTGCTGCCCGACTAAAAAATACAATTGCGTGGCAACATATTCATTTGTCGGAAGCCTATGTTTTGCATGGGTTAGTTATACAATATCGTAGAAAATAGGAAAATCGTCAAAAATAAGTGGCAGCACCTTGAGCTTTATTTGCAAATAGCTTCGTTATTCACGACTTATTTTCGCGACTTGCTTATTTGCAAATAAGAATTCAACTCAGCGATTATGTGGGGAAATTTGCTGTTTGCAATATTTTTATTTGCAAATAAGCCATTCGCATAAACGTAGTATGTGTCGAGGGAATATTGCGTTTGTTGGGTTGTGTGTAACACCCAGAACCAGTCGAGATAGACCATACAAAATGTATATAGAAATGATCAGCGTCACCAGGAGATTCGATTTAGACATGTCCGTCCGTCTGTCTGTCTGTCCGTCTGTCTGTCTGTTACTACGTTTATGCGTATGCCTTATTTGCAAATAAAAATATTGCAAACAGCAAATTTCCCCACATAATCGCTGAGTTGAATTCTTATTTGCAAATAAGCAAGTCGCGAAAATAAGTCGTGAATAACGAAGCTATTTGCAAATAAAGCTCAAGGTGCTGCCACTTATTTTTGACGATTTTCCTATTTTCTACGATATGGTATAACTAACCCATGCAAAACATAGGCTTCCGACAAATGAATATGTTGCCACGCAATTGTATTTTTTAGTCGGGCAGCACTGAAAAGTTTCGCTATTTGCGTATTTGAACTGCCGTATAAACAGTGAGTTAACTATTTGCGAATTATTTTTATTTGCGTATAGCTGACGCATAAACGTAGTAACAGAGTGTGTCGGGTATAATGATTATACGGCGAACAAAAAACAGAACTTAGCAATGAACTCGAAGTCTTCTGACAATTCTTTTTCATGGGATAAGCTCTGTTCCCTCTTCGATGAAAAACTCCAAAATGTTGCCAAAAAATCGGATATTGCTGAACTGCAAGTTGAGATTCAAAAACTAAGGCAAGAAAACGTTATACTGAAAAACGAGATTGCTGCTCTCTCATCTCGCCTAGAGCAAGTGGACCGTCGCTCGTGCAGTGCAAACCTGGTTGTAAGTGGTCTTAATGCTAACAATATAGTTGAAGCAAAAACGGAATTTTCTTCAATGTGCACCAGAACTCTCAGGATTGACTCTAATCTGTTGTCAGCTAGAAAGCTACCTTCTAATAGGTCATATTGCTTTACTTTAGCATCCGCAGGACAAGTTTATAGCATCTTGAGCGCCAAAAATAAACTGAAAGGCACGAATATATGCATACAAAAAGACTATATTAAAGATGAACAACGCGTACGATATAGCCTCCGTATATTTGCTAAATCGCTTCGCCAATCGTCACAAAACGTTAAAGTCCGCCTTGGAGAGTTCTGCATCTTCATCGACGATACCAAATTTACGTACTGGAATGGTCAAGTAACTGCAAATAACACTAAAGATTCGTTATTTCTTCGCCAACTGCTTCAAGATACTCGTCTAAATTATTCTGTCGGACTCAGACAATTTAACAAGCAGGCTGTTACAATGGAGTCTGGCACCTGCAAATGCTTTGGATCAATAACAATTCGAAGTGTGCCGATTGATTAGTTATAATGAGAAGAACAACAAATTAGCTTTCCTGGACATGGAGATCCACCGAAAAAAACAAAAAATTGATGTTTAACTGGTTCTGTAAGCCGATTGCCTCAGGAAGAATCATAAACTTCTATTCCAATCACAAAACTTCACAAAAAATAAACACAGCGAAAAACTTAATAGACAAAATCAACATGACAAGTGACCCTGTATTCACAAATCAAAACGAAACAAAAATATTCAGTATACTTCGTAACAACAATTACCCACATCGTCTCATACACGAACTAACAAACAACAATGAACCGCGCTCCAATAATCAAACAAACATTTTCTTCAAAATACCATACATTCCAAAACTCACTGACAATGCAAATCTTAAACCTTTGTTTGAAAACACAAACATAGCTTTCGCGCACAGCACACAGGAGAACTTAAGCAGAATTTTCACAAACACAAAAACGAAAATAGAAAAAAACGAGAGACACAAGGTTGTCTACCTTATAAAATGCAACGGAGCTATAGACAATCCCTGCGAGCAAGTGTACATAGGCTGGACAAAACGCCAACTAGATGTAAGAATAGGGGAACATAAAAATGACATAGCAAAACTCAAACAAACAACTGCCCTCTCTCAACACATGATCAACAACAAACACACAGCGGATTTTGATAACGCACTTATTTTAGACACTGAAAAAAACAACAACAAAAGATATACACTTGAAACACTGAGAATACAAGAAAAAATTACAAAAACAATGAACTACAAAGAGGACAAAGACAAAACAAACACAGTTTATGCTTTAGCAATTCAGTCGACGAATAAAACATAAAGAAGAATGACGCGCGAAATTTAAAAATTTAAAAATTCTCACTTGACAATAAAATCAATACATTTTGAAATTATTTTTAAATGTCTGTTTAATACTTTTTTGTTTTTTGTAAATTGAGAAAAATGTGTAGAGTAAATTTTGTGTTTTAATGTTTAAAAAAATCGTTTTAAAAAAAAATCGTTTAAGGAAACTTAACTCTATTTGTAAGTGTAAAATGTTACAGTGTTGCAAAAAATTATTTGATCTAATTTTGTATTTTGTTAATTTTTGTTAATTGTTGGAATAAAACAGATCCCCTGAAGATGATGGAAAGTTAACCATCGAAACGTTGGGAGAAAATTATGGATTGTGTTTTATAAACCTTTCGCATACAGTACATCCGGACCAAAAAGCCTGTCAAACAGATCTTATAATGTTTGTAATTTAAATAAGTAGTTTCTTTTCATATAGTTTCGACATCTTCTTTCTCTTTGAAGCACATGTTTTAATAGATAAAATACACATTTTCAATGCATATTTTAAAGATTATATCTTATATTGGGTAAATGCGAGAAAAGTAAATAGATTTGGTCGAGCAAGTGGAGGCTGTTTATATGGATACCAAAAATCTTAAGAAAAGAAATTCGGACTGAAGTTTACTACGATGGACACTGGCACCTTTTTGGAAGCTAAATTGAATGGTACCATTTTCAATTTAATCCCGAGATGCATAAATTGTGCAAGTTGGTCAAATGATTTTGATAAACTAGAAATTTTCTTATTAAGGCTAAACCCTGTCAACTTCCTAATTGTTGGAGATTTAAAAGCTCGTATTGCCAACGCCCAAACCGTTAGCCAATATATAATACAGCATACACCAGCTCTTACTGTGAGTTGGATATCGAAGGATCCTAAGTCTAATTCAAACGGAATGAAATTAATGGATATGGTAGAAAATATCGGAGGAATTGTACTTAATGGTAGGAATCAAGGTGATGAAAAAGGTGAATTCACCTTCTGTGGAGCTGTAGGTTCGTCCGTAATTGATTTTGGAATTGCATTTTGCAGTCTACTACCATATGTAGAAAATTTCTCCGTCAAATTCAAACCGTACTCTGATCACATGCTATTATGCAAAACTTTAAAGGCACGTAATGAAAGCCAAAACACTTGCAGTATACCTCCTATAATCAAAAGACTTAAATGGAAAAGCAAGAACTCTGTAATATATGCGGAACGGTTAGAAGCAACCCCTTATGAACAGAGTATCTATAACTCAATCTCAGTAGAAGAGGCGGTCGGTTTCGTTTCACATAAAATTCGTGAAGTCAACAACTCCTGTACAACGCACACTTTGTTTTCAAGCAAGACGAAAATTTGAGAGCTTAGTTCGTGACAAAAAGCTACTGTTCCAAGACCTAACGCTTGAAAAACTAAACAATGTATGCTGCAGCAAAGATTGGTGGAAAATATCGAACTCATTGAAGGCTAATGCACCGGTAATCAAAGGCAATCTGCAATCAGACGATTTTATGGATCACTTCATACAACTTTTTACGTCAGATGAATCAACTGTGATAACAATCTGGGCTGAGCCATATTTTGTTGATCCATTTCTTGACTCACCTTTTGAATTCTGCGAACTAAAACGTTTTTTAAATCAGGCAAAGGATAACAAAGCACCTGGACAGGATGGAATTGGGTATGAGTTCTACAAAACTGCACCTGCATGCTTTCTGTATGAAATTCTCTACGTTATGAATAAAATATTTCTTCGGGAAGAAATACCTTCCAGTTTTTGTAGCTCTATCTTGATCCCGTTATTTAAAAAAGGAGATCCAAACAGTCCAATGAATTATCGTGGTTTATCGCTTACTGATGAGCAAAATTTTTACCGGTATCATTCACAACCGTTTACACCATTTCATAGAATCGCGCAATGTAGTAAATGAGTGTCAAGCGGGATTTCGCAAAGGTTACTCCACTACGGACAAAATCTTTAATCTTACCAACATAATCCACCTAAATAAATGTTCTGGAAAGTCTACGTACGCATTTTTTGTTGATCTGAAATGCGCTTTCGACAAGATTCCACATTGCCAATTTTCATATAAACTGTGGTGTAAAACAAGGCTGTATTTTAAGCCCGTTATTATTCTCATTATATATAAACGATATTGTCGGATGCGGATATTGACCGATGATCTGGTCCAACTATCAGACAACGCTTCTGATCTGCAGAAAATGATTGACGCCCTTCACTCGTACTGTCAACGGTGGAGTCTGACGGTTAACATAGACAAATCAAAGATTGTAGTATGCCGAAATGGTCCTCGTCTTCTCAGGCAACTTAATTTCACTCTAAGTGATACAGAATTGGAAGTAGTGTCCTGTTATAAATACCTTGGTATGAACATGCACTATAATTTATCTTTTAAAAAACATCTGGAAGAAAAGCTCTTGGTTTCGAAAATGGCAATAAATTCTGCGTGGTCGAGTTATTTGAAAAATTCCAGGATCGCAATTCGTAATAAAATAAAAATCTTCAACGCAGCCTCCAGATCAATTATGTTCTACGGCTCTCCAGTATGAGGATTTAAACGATATGAAGAAGTAGAAAAGCTGTTTTGTTTCTTTATAAAAAGAAAACTATTGTTACCCCAAAACACCCCCACGTATATGTTGCACATTGAATCTGGTATACACTGAATGTTTTTATACACGCTGCACTTACACTTTGATTATATCAAGAAAGTAATGTCTCTATCTAATGACAGACTACCGAAAATATTTGGAAAGGAAATCATCGCGAAAAAAATTTTTTGGCCAAAAGAATGGGAAGCTATTGGCTCGGATATCGGCATTAATACATCTCCGCTCTTCAATATTAATACAAATCTTCAAAGCTTTGTGACAATCACAGAAACTTTGAAATTGAAAGAATACGAGTGGAATATACAAAGAGCAAAATCATCCCAATTTCATGACAGCTACAGTCTATTGAACTCCAGCAATGATCCTTTGCTATCCATCGGTCTTGATACTTTTGCAACGAGCTATATTTTAAAGGCAAGAGGAGGATTACTCAATATTACTGCCAGAGCTTTTAAAGCAAATACCCTTGGGCTTTCTACAATCTGCAATATTGATGAACCAGAAAACACATTTCATATTGTCGGTGTTTGCCCAATGAGACAATCAGGGCCGGATTCAAGCATTTTGCCGCCCCTGGGCACTTATAAAGTTGCCCCCCCCCCCCCCACTCTTCCTCTAATTTAGGCATCAAATTTTTCGAAAAAAAAACGAAATAATTCAATATTTTTTACACTATGGTTTTTATTTTGGAGAAAAATACTATAAAATCTTTCCTTTTCATCTTTCATAAAAGAAAAATTATTCTATAAACACTCGCCTAGCTTTTTTATTTGCAAATTTTATTATTACGGTTTCGAAGTCTATAGAACGAAGTAACTCAGCTTCTATACCCAAAATTGCTGAGCAGTTGAGGCGATCTTCTGTGATTGTGGAACGCAAATAATTTTTTATCCTTTTTAAACAATAAAAGGACCTTTCTGCACTACAGTTGGTCACAGCAATAGTCATAAATATTCTATATGCAATTTCAACATTAGGGAATACACATGTTAACTCATTTTCACGGAAAAGATTTAAAAAGATTTGAAAGAGTTGCCCCAAAATTCCTCAATGTCATCGATTACCTTTCCATTTTTGTCAATTGCTAGTAATTTTATTGATTGAAAATTTTTTCATTATAACCCTTAAAACAAAAAAGGTATCAAATTCAGTAAAAAAGGATCTCCGTATCATTTGGAAAAAAAAGTATCACTTTTGATACAATTGTATCAGTTTGGCAACACTGGCGGAAATCAACGTTGGCGTGGGATAAAGAGCTTTACAGTTTACAGTTAAACACAAAAGCTGCGGAAAAAGGTGCTGAAAGTGATGAATTTGCTTATTTATGCGAGCCCTACTTATGAATGAGTTGCGCATTTGCTTTCGCGCAATAGACAGCAAAAAAAAAATTTGTAAATGATTGTTTTTTATTGGTTTAACTTGCATGTTACGGAAATCAATATCGTCAAAAACTGATGATCTCCGAAATTTTATGTGCCCTATAATTCGTTACCACAAAACTTTTATTTCATTATTACAGATGTAAGGCACACATATATTTAGTCCCTTCGAATTGGAAGCTCAAAACATAATCGGCATGATTTTAGGTGCATTTAAAGTTATTGACGACTGTAATAGTGATTTCCGTAACATGCCCGCCTGTAAGCCTACATGAGCCTACAAATCCCAAAAGAGTTAACGTACCGAGCAGTGATGCCAGATTTTATCGATAAAAAAACCCTCATTTATTGCAAAAAAAAACCCACTTTTCCCCATTTTCAAAAACTAAAAACCCACGAAAAAACCCAGAATGATTTTTTGAAAATATGGGCGTACCGATTTCAAAATTGAACATTGGATTTAAACACAATATTTTAATATTTTAATAAAAGTATCAAGAAAATAACAAAAAATAAAAGTAACTTAAAATTGCAGTCTTATTCATGACTTAAAAAAAAACCAAGTTTCTTTACTGGAAGAGGGAAAACACGATTTTCATTCTCATAAGTAGTAAATATACCTTAAATGTAGTGCATAAATTTGGATATAAAATTACCCATACTTTTCCCCATGTCACGATACTTGAGTGAAAAAACCCACAATATGGGGAAAAACCCACAATCTGGCATCACTGGTACCGAGCACGGAAGCTATGAAACAACAACAAAAACAAGGCTGAAATTTGCACATGAAAATTAAGAGCACGGAAAGAGCAAAAATGTGTTTATCGAAAAACTCTATCGCCAACAAAAGTAGATATAGAAGTCAGATATAGCCCATTTATCCCCGCAATAGATTTTGATAATATCTACCATCTGTTAAAATTTCAGCTCAAAATATAGTATATAACTGAAGTTATAAGCATTAAACTTTTTGTGCTCGCCTTTTAATATATAAGAAGATTAATGTCAAATCTTACTTTACACAATGGAGCTTTGATTACCGGCTCCCATTAACCGCACCACTGTTCAACGGCATATGTAGCTTGCTGTAGCGAAAAAAAATGTTCAGTTCTCTTTAACTCATTTTGTTCGAGCGAACACTGTCACTGACCCGATGTAATTGGGATTGCGAACAGTTGGGAATAAACAAATTTAATTTTTTCTTTCTAAATTTTTCAATAATATTGAAAGTAATTGAAAGTAGTTTAAAGTATTTGAAAATAATTAAGAAAAGCGGGTAGTTAATCACTAAGTACAAATAAAATGTTATTGTACTTGGTATTTAGGTTTCTCAATTACTGAGTACCTATTTGTAATTGTTATGGTAATTGTAAGTGCATTTTACAGCCCTGTATTGAAGCAAGTCGCATGTCGCACTTTGTACCAGGCCCATTAGAATAACAGATGTAGGAGACAATTTTTGACAATTGCCAACTTGATGTGATTTTCTCAACAGACTCTAGAAATAGATCTCCAAACACTAAACATACTGGAGAACTTCTACTCAAATTTTATTGCTTCAATGTCATACCAAATCTTGTGCAAATAAAATTTGGCCGTTAAGTCTCCATCCCGCTAGTAAGCGTCGTTATACATTCGCGTCAGACATAAACTATAGCTGGCAAGCGCCATAGTTATTTAATTCTATCATTTTCTTACATTTTCTTACATTCTATTATTTTCTTTATCAGTGTGAAGCCAGTGCATTTCAGCTGGTCAGATAGATTCGGTTTGAAATTTTGTTATAAAAGCTTTTGAATATAAATGAGTATCGACGTTAAATTAAATAGCGATATGTAATGATATTTTAATAAAACCCACCCTAATCCATATCTGATATATCGAGCCCTAACCGCCAAATTGACGTAACATAAGTGACAAAAAGCAATTTTTACAGGAGAGCGTTTTTTCTGAAGCTGTTTGCATTGACTGGCATACAAACTAAGTATAAAACTTATAGTGCAATACCTCCGTTAATATTGAGCTTATCGTCGTTATATTTTACTAGGTGATGAGTTTTAGGCAGTTCATCAAAAAGTCGATTTCGGAAAAAATGTTACTTACGTCAATTTTGCGGTTAAGGCTCGATATGTAAGAGTTTATTTAAGAAAGAAGTCCCCAACTTGTAAAAATTGTTTTTATGGCCAGAAGTTAGCGCTTCATACCCAGTTATGCGGCCAGGGGTATCTATAAAAATCGATATTCACTGTATCCTCTGTAGTCGCAGTTTTGATTGAATATTCTAATGTACCAACAAAATTTTTCCTTCCTACTATTATCTAAAGCAACTCACCATTTGGGCGACACAGAAGCAGTGCCGGAAATTATGAAATGGCACCTCATTGTAATGTTTGTAAACTTCATAGAGCCATTCGCGCAACGTGTCGTTCGGTATTCCAAATTTTGCGACAAATCCGAGCTCATTGAACATTGTCTGCATGAGATGTATGACATCGGCATCGCTCCAAGCGTACGAGTCGAAGGCGGGCAGACGCAAAGCGGCTTTGACCTCATCCGAGAATGTGGTATCACAAATTTCCAGAAAACGCCTTTTCACCTCCTGATGCTTCGGCAAGCTACTTTTCCGACGTGGCGGGGCCATGGGACGCTTCGAGAGACCTTTAATGAAAAAAGTTCATTGAATATTTATTGCTGCTTGATTTGATATGAAAGCTAATTGAATTTGAGGTTGTGGATATGAATACAAGAGAAAAACCTAAATATACTTACACATTTGAGCACTTAAGGAGAGAAAGTATGTCAAAGGTAAAAAACATTTTTCGTAAACAAATATTATAGATAGAAACAAAAGGTATGGTAAAATTACTCTCAAGCCGAACAAAAAGCAAAAAGGTTTATAGCATTTTCAGGGGATGTTGATGCTTTTCCATTAAAAAAGAAATTATAATCTGAACAGCCCTATAATGTAAGAAAAAAAATCAACAAGTCTCAGTCGTGTTCACAGCTATGCAATTAGGACCATTACCTTAGACCACGAAAATAGATTACAAGCAGTCTTAGTTAAGGTTACTAGCTCATAATAATTGAAAACCTCTCATTATTGCATATTTAATGTGCGGTTTTAAATAACAACCGAATGTTATGTTACAGAAACTCTCATCCTAAATGGTGTAAGTAAATATATTTATTAATGCCTCGAGCTGAATTACAAATAAATAAAAGCAGCACGAAACCACATGCGAAATTTATCTAAGGTTTTGTCTCATACATGCAACTCATAAATATTATGCACGGAAAACCACTTACATTAATAAAAGTGAGACTGTTAAGGCAGAATTACTCCTGAATTTACGTAACTTAACTTAACTTATAGAAATCTGTTTTTCACGGATGCTTATCTTAAGTCAAATTAAGTTTTCAGTAACTACTCTTATACAAAATGTGCTAAACATATCAGGTCAGCTGAATAAATAAGTATTACTATGAAAATGAGAATGCAATACCCGACTTAATGAATAACTGAATAGCAACAGCAGCGAGCGGGTGTGCAGACATGCAAGTCGAATTTGACTTTCAATGATTATAAAGCCTTTGAAAAAACCGCAATCGATCTGGACATTACGCGCATTGGGCTCGATGCTCTTCATTATTTGGGCCCGGTTTGGGCGTGCTATAGGCGTCTATTGAATTTTGGGCTTCATTTGGGCTCTATTTGGGCGTCATTTGGGCCCGATTTCAGCCTCCATATTTTTACTCAGGTTACCAAACAAAATAGTATATTTTTTTGGGAAAAGGGCATTGAGATCTCCTGAACAAAATGGCTGTAAACAAGTGCTAATAAAATATTAGTTGGGGTGTCCACAAGCGGCGGCTTAACCTTCACATAATGGTCTCCTGTATTTTAGGAATTGAATGTACCTTATAATTTTGTTTTTTAGAAACGGACTTCGAAAGGATTCGATCTCTACCAAATTTCTCAAAATCCAAGCAAACTGTTTCTGATATTCGAATTTCCCGACATTTTTGCCCGAAAACTTTTAACTATAAAAGTCCGAAAAAAATAAAAGGCAGAAAATAAAACTTATATTTTGCCTTTTACTCAAATTGAATAAAATATACCAAGTATCACAAAAAAACTTCCCTTTGGTCCTCTGACTTTTTTCTATCTGCCTTTTTACCTCAAAAAATTAATTGATAACTGTTTTTTTCGATCCCTAAACTTTTGACATCAGAAAACGAATTCATGTATTTAAGTAATCTTTCGCATTTAACCCAGCTAGCATTTTTTGAAATTTTTTATCAAAAGCGAGTCTTTTACGGGTCGCCTTTCTGATTAAAAAGATCCAATATGCACTCGTTTTCTGATCAAAAATGATGATTTTTTCGGGAGAAATTGGAACCCTAGCCGCGACTCTTCTTAGGGAGATATTATTTGATATCATTTGCGAGTCATTTTCGAATCATATTTTTTTTTACTATTTTCGAGTCTTCTACGACTGATATTTGCTATCATTTTGGAGTGTTCTACGACTCATATTTATAATCGATTGCTTTCCAAAAATAAAATTTTTTTAAAAATCAATACACATTTTTTGGCTTTTCCGTGAATATGTTATATGTATTATTATTATAGATTCAACAATTTTTATTTCCTTGCCTTCTGTGGGATTTGAACCTTGGAACTCTCGTTTTCTAGTCCTGTGCTCACCCGTCGACACCAAGCTTACCAAATCGAAAGTCATGGAAATTTTTCGTTTATAACTTTCAATTCGAATTCCATTCAATTCAATTTTGTGTCAAATATTGAGTGAAATATAAGATAGCAACAATTTGAATGATCATATTTCAATCCCATACGTGATTAATTGGCGATTGCTCTATATTTTTTTTTGTAATTTGAATACGACTCCCTTTTGAAACATATTGGAGAGGCATTTTCGAGACTTTCTTTAATCATGCATGTGAACAATTTTTTTTTATCATAAAGGGGGCTCGAGAAAGACTCGTAAATGAATCTTATCATAAAACGGTCTTGCAAATGTTGGGTGGGAAATACGTGATCTACAATTGCGCCTAAATGTATTAAATGCTTTTGATAAAAGCAAACAAAATTCATAAAAATTTCCTATCACGCCGAGATTTACAATAAAGTCTATTTCAATTAAACTTGTTCCTGCTTCTGACACGTGATGATTTTGTTTCAAAAAATTTCTCCCGATAGAAGATTTAACACTCCAGCGAAGAAGAGTACCCACTGATTTCAATTTGAAGCGCTCTCTCAACACATGAGAAGCTTTGTAAATCTTAACACCTGCCAGCGGCACTCACGCAACGCGCCAGAACAGCCGCCTTCGTTCTTAGAAAACAATTTAATTACCAAAACCTTTCTAAAGATAGGTACTATTAATCGAAAGTACGAGAAAGCTCGCACCTCCGACTCCAACTTAAGTTTGAAGCGTTCCTTAGTGCCTTTTCTTCGACATCCTTTAGCATGATTGAAGGGGGAAGGACTCCAGAAAGCTTATAAAAAGTTTTAAAAGAATTTCCACTCCGCCTTAAAATTTTCAAGACTCGTTAATGGTTTCTTTTAACATAAGACAGCCCAATATAAATTGTCTGCGTTACATTGAGGTGAGAATTTAAAAGAATTCGATTGTAACAGCTAAGCAGACTAAATCAAACATTAATCACGCTTGATTCCAATCATGTGAAATAAGAGTAAGACAAATTTAAAATGAAAGTGTGGCATTTTCCATAATTTTGGGAATTTTGAATCTCAATCTTGAATGTACCCAATCCATTGTGTAATTATCAATGACAGTCAACCATATTCGTACACATCCCATCCAAAATACTTCTAGTGGATGTGACCTTAGGCTAAATTTTAAACTTATAAAATAGCCTATGATTTAAATAGTCCCTGTTTATACGCGACACACTCAGTGTTTTTTTCAGCCCAGCTGATTTACGCAGTTTTAAATTCGTATGTTGGTTCCTTTGTCATAACTTAAAGTATTAAGGTTAGAAGCACATCACCACCCGCGAAAAGTAATAAAACAGCGTGTCAGTGCAAAAAAGAGCTACGTGCTAAGGATGCAGTTAGGAGCATAGTTGAGCTTTTCGAAACATACAGGCTGCAATCGTTAGATTGTCAATAGACAATTTGGCAGACAGGAATTATACACAATGCTGAAATTTCTGGGTTCTTCGATAAGCCTTCGCTGCAACCTCGAATTAAATCACATTCTCTTGTCGGTAACTGAAGTTGTTAGGTCCAGCGCCTAACAAAGAAAATCAGTACTCACGTGTGTCTGGGCATTATCTCATTGAATGGGGAGCTTTTTAATACCCCAGCCAGCGTATCGGCGTTGCCAGATGAATATTCTTACAAAGCGGGATTTTTTAACAATTTGCCCAAAACATGCGGGCTTTCATAAACAATTGCGGGACAAATTTTAATTGATTTTCCCGAGGCAACGAATGCAGAATTCCCACAAAAACTTCTTTACCATAAATATTTATAATCTCTTTTTGGCTTAATTGCTCGCTTTCTGCGATTTTTATGACTTACATTTTGTAACATTTGTAGATTATTTGTACTTTTCTGACCCATGCACAGCATCTCAGATTTCCTTTTTATCTTTTACACACTTATAAAACCGAAAAATTGACGATTTTATGGGGGGAAATTTAGATATGATATATTTTAAAAGATGTAATTAAATTTTAGATAGCAATATTAATGAGTATAAAAGGGAAAAAATCATTTTACATATATTTTAATTTAAGGCGAAAAAGCAAGACGTCCCGCAAAATGCACTGGTAGGTATGTATGTAGGTATAAACGTTGTGTGGATCCTACAAATGAAATAATTAAGTTCAATATTCTAGCTTAGAGGTTGTTATGGGGCACCCGATTTTAAATGTGGATCTGGTGCGTTAAAGCATCTCTTAAGGCTTCGTCTTAGTTCGGTAGCGATTAAATTATTTCAGCTGGGAAAGCCTGGGTTTCGATGTGCATTTTCAGGCAGATAAAGCACTAAAATATTATGATCCCGTCAGAAAGTCTGCTTGAAATTTTTTTCGGAAATTTTCTGAAGCTTTTTTTATATAGAGTTTTTCATTCCTAGTCGAACTGAGGCCTTAGCTTTAGAGAAAAGAGCCTATGAATGTTTGACTTGGTGTGCCTGTCTGTCTGTCTGTCGGTCACACTTTAGTTTTTCGTAATTTACTCCTAAGCCATGAAATATATCATATTGAAATTTGGCATGGACTTGAACCAGGAAAATGTCCGAAAAACTGCATACAAATTTTTTTCGTAGTTCCTTCTTGGGTCGTGGGAAGTGGTTCAGAAGTTTCAAAAATCACGATTTTTAACGTTTTTCCTGGATAACTTTTTTACTATACAATCCATTGAAATTTGGTGTGCGTATAGCTACTATGTAGCGTTAAGCTTTGGCTGAAAAAAAATTGCGACATCGCTATAACTATGGTCATCATCCTACACATTAGAAAAAAACACTATTTGGGCATTTCCACGAAAACTTACCCTGGGCAAGCGTAAAAAAAATTACACTTCAAAACATTTTTGTTCTTCATATTAAAACATATATATATGCATCCATTTTTTCATGTAGAGTAATATTAAAAAATATGTCTGGTTTGTATACAAATTAATTTTGAAATAGTGCTATTTAAACGTATCGCCGACAAAAATATTATCCCTTTTTCGAGCTTTCGCTACAACCTGTTTTTGAATATGTGGCAGCACAAATAGACATCAGCTGATAGTATGTCATTTTATCTATTGTACAGAAAAAGTAGAACGCTTTAGGTTATATCTTGAAACTTTTACAGACGTTTGCAAAGTTAACCTAAGACTGTCACGCCCGTTACCAATAAACTACAAAAAGTTTCATTATCTTTCAGCAAAAGAATTGAACAAAGAGTTAACCTGCAGATAGTAAGAAGGTAATTCCATTTAATAATAAAGTGAAATCTAGTTGGAGTATGGGTGACAGAGTTGGTAGTTTTTATATTTAAAACGATGTCACACCCGTTACCAATTTATTTTCTTGTGTTATATTTTTTGGGGCAATTTACCTTATAGTTCATTTTATCGTTTAAATTGACAGCTATGGAGGTTGAAAGTAAAATGCGCAAGCACAGGAGACTATTAAAGGAAAGCACAACAAGGTATCAGGCTCATTTGGAAAAGGAAAGGGAGAGAGACAAGAAGCGGAGGTTTGAGAAAAAAAAAAGCATGGATGAAGAGTGTTTGGAAGAAGAACGTATAAAGGCCTGTGAGCGCAAAAAGGAAGTCACGGCAAAAAAGGAGACAGGTACCACAAACTATTTCAACCGATTTCCCCATCATCACGGCTCGGAAGTTTTAAATCAGATCGTTCTTTGAAAAAGGCAGTAACTAGAATCAAGCAAAAACTTCCCAAAAGTCCATCGAAAAAAATTGCAGCTGTCCATCAACTTGCAATAGAAGTTGGACTTCAAGTAAAAACGAAGGAAAGCAAGGGAAATTTCTCGATGAAAGAACTACATAAAGTAGAAAACTTCTTTCTTAGAGATGATATAAGTTACCAAACACCGGGCAGGAAAGACTTTAAGAGAATAAACGGTGAACAAATCCAGCTCAGATATCTTGTAATGACTGTTGGAGAGTCTTACCAGCGTTTTAAAGAGGAAAATCCGGGCGTAAATATAGGAAAGTCATTGTTTTATAATAATCGCCCAAAGCACATACGTCTTGTTTCTCAAACGCCAGCTAATCTATGCATCTGCATTTATCATGCCAATTTCTCATTTCTTCTCAAAGCAGCTTCTGAAGCACTTCCTATTCTACCTAGAAATATGAAAGAGCTTTTGAATAAATTGTGCTGTGACATAAAAAGTGAAGACTGCATGACTGGTTCTTGCATTAAATGTTATAATTTATGTGATATTTTGCCACTTAAATGCAATCTAACTGCACCCCTGTCTTGGAAGCAGTGGGTAAAAAGTGAAGGGCGTGTTCAAATCAAAGTTGAAGAAGGAACCCTACAAGACGTTCTTGAAAGTATTGAGGCTCAATTTCTTAAGTTTAAGAATCATTGTTTTATACAGCAATCCCAAAGCAATTATTTTCATTACACGAAAGATATGTTGAACCTCCGAGAAGCCGTTCTTCAAATAGATTTCGCTGAAAATTTTGCATTAATGTATCAAGATGAAGTACAGGGAGCACATTGGAATCACCCCCAAGCAACAATTTTCACTGCATGCGCGTGGATTAAAAACGAGAAAGGTCAGACCTCGGTTTGTTATGCAATCATTAGTGATGATTTGACTCACACTAAGTCATGCGTCTGGTATTTCTTAAAACGGATTATCGAAGAATTGAAGACTAAGATGAAAATGGATACCCTTCATGTGTTTTCGGATGGGTGTGCTGCTCAGTTTAAAAATAGGTATACTTTGTCCAACTTGTGTTACGCGAAAAAAGACTTTGGCATTAATATGACCTGGTCTTTTTTTGCATCTGGGCACGGGAAGGGAGCTGTAGATGGAATTGGGGCGACTGTCAAGAGAACTTTGTGGACCGCAATAAAAGCACGTCAAGTGACCATAAATACTCCTTTGGAAGCATACAATTTCCTGATGAAAAACGAAAAGTTAAAGGGAATTCGTATTCTATATGGCCAAAAAAACATCATTGCAAGTGATACAGCAGAGATGGGAAAAACTTCTACCAATACAAAATATTCAGAAAATGCATCACTTCAAATTTGACGGTAATGATTCTCTTCTTTTCGGGCTATGCGGATTCTCCAACTTAAGGATGCGGTCACCAAAACACCCTCTAATCGCAAAAGCAATTTATTTAACGGAAAACGAATGAAGCTGTTTTTACGAAAATGCTACGTTGATGTTTTTTTAAATGGTTACAATAAAATATATTTAAAAATAACTCGTTTTCCTCATATAACTCTTATTTCAATTTATATTGTCACACCCGTTACTTTTTTCTGTCACACCCGTTACTTTTTTCTGTCACACCCGTTACCTTTGTAAATTGGTATAAAACACATTCGAATACCGCTACATTGTAAGTAAATACCTCTTCTTAGTCAAAATACTCATTAAAACTGGTGGGTAAACCTTCTTTTTATATGTTTCCTGGAAAATTTTACAGAATCGATTAATGAACACAAATAACATAAAAACACCCATTTTCTAACGTCACACCCGTTACCTCATTTTGAAGGTTTTTAAGACATTTAAAGACATTTTAAAAGTATTCTTTGAAATTGTAGCAATACTTTAAAAATGGACGCTTCAAAAATATGCAACACGGTTATCGAAGGGTTGAAGGTTTTAGAGAAATTTGAAGAATTCGCCTAAATCTGTCACACCCGTTACTATGGAAATGCCCATTTCTCTTATTCTCAAAAATGATTTTTTTTTTTTTGCTTCTTCTGATTGTGTATTTAGCCGCCAAATAATGTCGTCACTTATGGTTAAATTTTGACCATGACCACCATTCGCGAAATTCGCAAAAATTTGATTTTCACTATTTTGAATTGAGTATTTCGCAGCTAGACAAAATTTCCTCTAACGGTTAAAATTTGACCATGACCACTATTCGGCAAAAATTTTGTAGTTCATAATAATTTCGAGTTTGTGAAGCTACATAAATCGAAATACAGATAAGGTATAAATAGATATCCAAGCTAGAACAACGAAAACGGCAGGAATTTTTGTTAACCCTTTCGACCCCAATGTTGCATATAAGCAACATTCGAACGTCCGCCTTCTTTTTGCAGTTACGCCTATGTGATGCAGAAAAATTTTTTGATTTTAATAAAGTGCGGTCGACTAATTGTCTAAGAAAAGAATACCTTACAATTTTTCAAAGAAAATCCTTTTATTTCGAATTTGTTTGCCGTAGAGTTTTTTCAAAGGTAATGACTTTATAGTAATTGGTTATTTTGATTAAAAATAATTTTGATTACTATTAATTTTTGCGGACTTGAAGCGCAAATATAACACAAAATGAGAAAAAAGAAAATTTTTGTAATTTTGTTGGTTGTTCAAAAAGTTATAGTCCTTTTTCTGTTTGGAGATAATTTATTTCAGCACCAATATGATGGATCAAAACAACTCAAAGCTTCGCCTGGCTCATCAACTCACCACCACCTTTCGTTTTGAGTCGAAAATAATGGTATTAGACAGCAGGTTAAAGTTCGGGGCTGAAAGGGTTAAGGTAATGTTTTAACATATTTTAGGCTGAGGTATGTGTGGTGCAATCGGCTTAGCCGATGTAAACTTCTTTACTTGTTATAAGTAAATTGAACACAATTCAGTACATGGGACCCTTTATGCCCTTAAAAATCTATAGAATGTAGTGAGCTTATGTACTTATGTAATCATAATCATAGTAGAACTACTTGAAGTGTGATACTAGCATTAAAACCTATTAATGTAAGATACCCATCACCGCTAACTTAATAAGTATTCGGTACAGCACAGTTTTATGACCACAAATATCTGGGAACATAATGTATCTAAAAAACGGGATTAAAGCTGAGAAATTCAAAGATTTGTCTTTGAAATCGGAAAAATCTCATATAAATTTTTTACAACTTTCAATCCGCATGCGCGGTATGAAGATGCAGCTTAATTTGAATTTTTTTTTTACACAAAATTATTTTTTATACATAAGAAAACAAAATTTAATAATTCCAAAGCGATCACAGAACTTTCGTAAAAACTGTCCAGCCTAATAACACATTTGCGTATAAGTATGCGAACCAAGAATACAAAATTACCTTTTAAACGAGCCTGGCATGGGTAATATTGGACTACTTTTTGTTATTTTAAGTTAATTTTCCTAAGTCTTAAAATATGTTCAAATGTCAAATTTTATCAAAGTATCTTTAAAAACTTTGGTTTTTTAGCAGTTTGTGATTTTCATAACAGACCCCAGGACTGTTATGCCAAAAAATTGGCCGAGCCTAGTTTTTCATTGTAGCGAATACATTAAAGCAAAAGGAGAAAAACTAAAAATGAGGAGCGAAGCAGCCATACATAAAGAAGTTTTTTGGAAAACAACAACAACAATAGCTGTCTTATTTATTCCGTTACACACATTTTTGTACTTTTTGAAGTGTCCATAAAATTGACCGAAGTTTTAATTACCTTAAATAAAAACTAGATTTTGATTGAAACGAACGCAAAACTTAGTTTTATAGTTTTTTGGTCCTCCTCCCTTCTTAATAAGTTCAAAAATTCTGATCTGAATGCTGTTGATCAGCCATTTTAAAGTGCTCCGCTCGAAAGAGTCCACGCACAAGAAGCCCCAAAGTTTTTTTATTATATTCACTTACGGAGAGCAGGCTAGCCTTTTCATTACATCCAACTTTAAATCGCGACCTGTTTGAGGTCTGATTGCTCGAACGTATGGGAGCGTTATTGTGCTGAAAAATGAACTTTCTGCAAGAGTTTTGGACAAAAAGGGACAACTCGTTCATTTGGAGTGGTGCAATATACGCGGAGCAGTTCAAATGCGTGCTTGGAAGATCCAGCTTCAACGATCTTTCAACCGAAAAAACGTCCTAACTTAGGACTCCTAAGCCTTCAATGGCCCACTTCCCAAATTCATTTTGTAAAAAAGAACAGGTCCTTCCTCATATCCCCTCAATAATGACAAAAACCATTAAGGCCGTAAAAATTTAACTTTTTTCATCAGAAAAAATAGTTTAAACATTTTACCTCAAATGATTTGCATCCATGAAATCCCATTGGTTATTGCTCACATTTGATCAAAACGCTAGCCATGTTTTTTTGGATTACCTAGGCCCATGCGAGTACTTCAAACCCCGATATTTTATGAATTAAAAAAGAAAAAACACAAATGTAAAAAACACAAGTGTGTTGAACACATTGTATTCGAAAATTTTTACAACAAAAGATCATGAAGCAAAGTTGTATCTTTTTGAAGCATTTGGCTTTTTGAGATCCATAACATTGGAGAGACTTCCTTTCTATTGGTATATCATTTGGCGGAATTCCCGACATTTATATTATCACCAGAGTGAGTAAAAAAAATTCAGCGGAGTTATTAAAATATATAACTAGATGTTGTTTTACATTTTCAAACAAAAAATGTTGGCGTTTCTCTCATAAAAGGTTTTTATACAATGAAAAAGATCGTTCAACGTCTGAAGAGGTAAGGGGGCAAAATTTTAAAACACACTCAAACGTAAATACGCGATCGAACGTATACGCCAGCATTGGACACAGCCCTTAAAAGATTCATTGACAAAGGAAATCAATAAAGCAGAAATAAAAACAGCTGAAAAAACGCAACACTGTTGATTTTTTCGGAAATTAGGTAGGAAAAGGCTTTTAAAATAGTACTATTAACCAAAAATATGGGAAATATGCACAAAAAATAGTTTTTGGGAAGAAAATAGCTCGCACTGCTAAAATATGCAAAAATAGTAAAAAGTAGCTCCCACTACTAAAATATGCAAAAATAGTATGACGTATGCAAAAACAAGCATTTATTCACTCTGATTATCACTGTCGTCGCACTGTGCTCCGCTTAAATTGACTACAAAGAATTCTCTGTAGTATTTCTTCCCCTAATGAGCAAATTCAAGCCCGGAAAATGTGCAAGAATTTGGAACTGTGTCGCTTTTGAAATATTATAAGTACACGCAGAGAAAAAATATCACATACCCAATTATATTTTGCAGACATTACATATGTAATTGGGTATGATGCAATTATATTTTCATAATTGCGTCCAATTATATTTTTCATTACCTCCAATTATATATGTAATTGTATGAAATGATAAAAAAAATAATTTCAATTACATATATAATTCCGTCCAATTAAATATATAATCGGCTGCAATGATGTATGTAATTGTATCGAATTATATACATAATTGCGTCTAATTAAATTTGTGATCCCCTGCAATTTAAAATACATTCTATATAGCAATATAAAAAGGGGCATTCTCCACGATTGGGCGGAATATATTTCACCACGTCATATTCGTGGTCCACCTGCCCCTTGGAGCATATAGGACTGTAGGTCTAACTCTTCTTCTTCCTAATCCCTGCAATGTGTTAGAGCTACGCTGCTTCAACATAGGCATATAGCATGAGGAAAAGAGAAGCATGCAATGGCAGCGAAATCTTTAGCTCTGCTGTGGTGAAATGCATTGCCACTTTTCTTTTTAATTTTGGGAGATTTTCGAGTACATTACATATAAAATATCTACCAAACTCATAAAATCATATGAAAAGCTTGAAAAACATAAAAATAATCAAGGAATCGCAATATCAAGGAGAAACAGAAATTGTTTTTTTAGTCCTACCCTGTCCACATAACTTTTTGATCACACTATTTCAGCAAAAATGCTAAATTCTATGTACAATTAAATTCGTAACCGTAGTCAAAAATGTATGTAAATTTATTACAAAATGGAAACATTCGTGCACATTAAGCAAAAACATATCGTAATAAATTTAATAAAGTTTCAATTATGAACTTTTCAAGCAATATAAAAAACCGAGCCGACGCCGAGTTTCTTTGAAAATTTTCTTGCAAGTGGCATCATAGTGCTACTTTGTGTCTACCCGTATTGTTGTTGGTAGCTTTCTGGTGAATTTCTCGAATTTGTTGAATTTCCTATTCCTGCTTAAGGTTTTTGTTGGTAGCTTTTTGGTGAATATCCCCAATTTGTTGAATTTCCTATGCCTGCCTAATGGTGTATATCCCCATCGCGGCAGAGGCTTTTCGACGTCGACAGTTAGACCTACAGTCCTACATGCCTTGGAGTGCCTAAGGATTTTCAAAATTCAAACACGTTATATACGATCGAAATTATAAACCATTTGAGAAATATAAGAACAAACTGTAAAATAAATACAATCATATATATGTATAATTGCATCAATGCTTTAAATTGTAAAAGTAATCAGATGTTATTACATATGTATTCAGAACGCAATTACATATATGATAAATTTAAATGCAATTATATAAGTAATTGACTAATTGAGTATTTTTCATTTTCTAATTATATTGTAATTGGCTCCAATTAATAATACAATCGGGGCAAGGCTCCAATCACATATGTAATTGGTTCGAATTATATTTCGGGAACTTATTTCTCTCCGTGTAGGTATATAGCCGATAAAAGCACTTTGGGACTTCCAGTCCATTTCCAGTTGGGGAATATTTTGATTAAAACTTCCATAAGAATTCAAAAATTTACTCCCGATTAAAAAGACCTGAGCATTTATTAATCAAATTTGTTTTCTCTGATTTATGAGCGCCTCTATAACTGTAAGGAGAGTAACAATTCTTCAATGCCAAAGCAGTAAAAGATGTGGTAACATATTTTCAGTTGCAGAATAGTGATTTGTACTCGAGCTCGCAGCGCAATCGATATTGAAGCTTCAAGCACGGGAGCGAGCGGAAACGGGAAAAAGCAATCAACCACATGGCTGCTGGGTCGTCGTTGTTTTCCTTAAAAGCCCAAATGACAACAAATTGACAACACGAGAAACAAAAACAAAATGTACAAACAACAAATTAGTGCGCTCCAAATAACTTTCAACTTAATTGAAAAGTGTTGAAGGAGTTCGCTCTGTTCACAAATGCCGCACCGAAGCCTTAAGGTTAATCGGACACGTCCAGTCGTACTCTTCGAATCGGTATGAAGCGTCGAACTCGCTTGAAAAACTTTCGACAAGAAAGAAATCTTCTATTCGGCTATTGGAAATCGAGAGATATGGCACTGCCGCAAATCAGCAAATTATTTTCGCAAAGTTCTAGACACCTCCTTGAATCAGTTTCCAGAAATGAAATGGCAAGTTATTTTGAGCCACGAAGGATTGTTGAAAACGATTCAATGCTCGCGCAAGACGATACGTGATTGAATGCCCCGGACCAAATTATTTATACTAACAAAGTTTGCTTGTTCGAAAAAAGCATTATAAAATTTGGAAGGAAAAATTTTCTAAAGAGCACAGTGCTCGGTGAAAAGAAGAACTTTTATAAAATACCTAAACTTTCAACAAATCCAGAAGGGAATTGATTTTCGAAACTTCTTCCCTCACTTATGTATGTCGACATTCTTTTGTTTTCAGCTGGCAAACTTTTATTATTTATTATATATACTCCTAAGTCTCAAGTAGATTTTTTTCTATTTTTCTCCCGCACATTTTCCTCAGATGCCGAAGCTACACAAATTGCATTTAACTTTTGCAGCATCAAACGAAAAAACTTAAATTGCTTGAGATTGCAAGATTCTTAAAGGCCATTATTCTTTTAATAATGGACTCAGTTATAAAATTTTAATCTTTTCGGTAGTAGGAATTTTAAACGCTATAATTCCAAGGATGAAACAAAGCTAGAGCTCCTGAGATGCCTTTTCTGCCGAGTTGCACATTGTCTGATTTTGCTTTACTAGCGTCACTTAATTCTGTATCTTTGGAAAAAACGGACTTAAATATTCGAAATTTGGACCAAGTAGTTTTAAGGTGGTGGGCTGTATGTTAAAATTACCCAAAATTCAGAATTTTCGATTTTTTTTTGGGAAATGTTATAAGTTTTTGTAAATTTTTGAAAACTGTAAATTTGTAAAAGTGTATACATGATGTCCCGTTGGGAAGTATATTCCTTAATAGAGGTAGTAGGGGTGACAGGGGTTCGCAAATGCACCCCTCAAGAGTTATGGGGCCTTAAAGTTTTTAGATATTTCATTTAGATATTTAATTTTCTCATCATATTTTCAAAAAATTTATTAGGCTATGGGGTACCAAATTGAAGGAAATCGATCCAGCATTTTGATAAAATAAAATCTTTGGGTAAATTGGACACGTTTCATACCAAAATGGCTTCCAAAACAAACAAAAAAATTAAGATTTTTTAGAATTTTTCACTTTGAAGGTTTATTTTTCCCTCAATGGGTCAAATTTTTGCCATTAATTTAATTTTGCCTAAGAGCACATACAATTGGCTTTCAAACTGCATTAAAATTTTTCTACAACTGACCATTGCCGTGGGAGAATTGTTTTTCTGGACTTAGTGCCAAAAAACTTTAAGGCCTCATAACTCTTTAGGGGTGCATTTGGGACCCCCCTCACATACGATTTTTTGTTCAACTGGACCCCCTACCACCCCTTTTAAGGAATGTACTTCCCAACGGAACACCCTGTTTTAGGTGACACGACAACTTTTGAAGATTACTTGGGTGGTTCTATGAAACATAAGTGGAAACATAAAGGTGGACAATCTTAATATTGACCACTTTTTGGGCATTAAGGACCATTTTTGCATAACAATTTATTGTTTATTCCCTTTATTTTAATTTTTTAGTAATCCTTATAAAATTTCCTGCATTTTGGTACCAAATATGTTTTACTTATATTTATTCGGGCGTGAAAAACAAATTTTCACAACATACTCCATTGTCGCTCACGGAATAATGCGAGCAGTTGTGCGTAAAATCTTCATTCTAACACTTTTATAGACTTCAACGATCATTTTCGCATACAAATTTCTCCTTGCTTGATTTTTTCAGTCTTTTATAGTAGTCCTTATTCAATTTCCTTCATTTTGGTACTAAATATCTTTTACTTATTATATATTAAGTCGGATGCCAAACGCTCATAAAATACTTCACTGTTCTAGAAAGAAAGAAGTCAAACCGGTTCCTTAAAAAACCAACATTTTTGCAAGAAATAATAAAAAGTGGTTTATATAAATAAGAAAAATGTTTTTATGATTTAAAATTGTTGTCCTAATCAGTAATGCCTGTTGACTTGTTTTACTCTTTGATTTTTTACATCGTTTTCGCAAACTGCTGATGTAGGGATGCGATGAAATCAATAATCGTTTAATTGGGGCTGTATTCGATTCGATTCTTGATGTTTTTCTTCTAAAATGTTTATTTCTATCTCAAAATCTAACATTGGTAATCAAAAATTGTATAAATAACAAGAGTGTTGTCGTATGCATTTCAATGTCACTCACGGCTCTTATTTTATCATATTAAAATATTTTACATGCGTTTAAGGCAGTGATTGCCAAACCCACACACCGATACTTCTGCTTCGTATTTTAATGTAACGATGTGCATGCACTGCGCGAAAATCTCCCGTCAAAATAAAAATGCGAGCCGCATATTTCAGTGAGATAATATAAATATGAATTTTTTACTGATTGCCAGGGAACTAACAGAATTTAGACATTAGATTAGAGATTTGTTCACTTTCGAAAATATATACAATGTATATTATACATATTTCTACTTCAAAAAAATACAAGAAATTTCAATAACATTTTTAATATATATTTTTTTGTTTTTGACAAATGCTCCAAATGCTCGGAAGAATGCAGTGTTATAAAAATGTTTTAATTTTTTTTCATAGCTACGTTTTTCCATATAAAAAATGTACCCAATAAAATCAAAATTTTATTGCTTCTATGTCTTTTTCAGGGTGAAACCATAAAATAAAAGGCAAGCGAATACATCCTTCCCGTTCGACATATTTCATAAGACTGATTTGAATGAAATGACGAAAATTTGAATCAAAGAAATCTAAATTTTCAAGAAAGCATGCGACGCAAACCTGCTCGCTCGACATTTTAAGCGCTGTATAGACACATCAAATGCTTGTCAAGCATGTGAGAGTGTTTAGTGATTTATGTTCACATAACGCATACGTGTGCCATTTTCACTTACACACTCTCAAATGCTTGACAAGCATTTGATGTGTCTATAAAGCGCTTTACAACAGACTAATGTTCGTTTTTCAGCTTCGGCTTCACACGCATAGGCGCACTTACACAAATGCGTTGCCCGCGGGCATTCCGCTGGCCATCACTGGTAAAAAATAAATAAATGACAAAAATATTTGTATAAAAAATCATGTGACAGCAGAACAGAGGTTCATAGATGCTAATAAAAATGATCAAAACTACTCAAAAGGTTAACAATATGCCGAGAAAATTACCTCAAACTTTAAAAAATGACCCAAAATCGAAAAACATCAAAAAACTATAAAAAAAAAAGACCTTAAACTTCAAAATATGACCAAAAAAATTCCTTTAACTTCAAAAAATGACCAAAAACCGAAAAAAACCCAAAAAATGAACTAAAAACGTTTCACTTTCGGAGTCTAGGGCCCACATATGGCACAAATAAATTATCGAGCAACGTTTTTGTAATCACAGAAAAAAGACGACATGTCATTGAAATCCGGGCCCTGGTTTTTATTAACCAGGCTTTAAACAACCGCCCCTAAGCATTGTATACTTCATATAATCTTAAGCCCGGATCCCATTATCTGCGCAATGCGCCGATTTTTGCCGTAATCAATGCGCCGAAAGTGTGAACGAAATTTTTGTACTCTCATGATGACAAGTGTTACCATCTGGAATGATGCTTGTCCCAATTTTGTTGCTCCCCGATATCTTCCTGGCAATATGCGACTATAATGGGAGCCTCAACAGTGATTGTGGAAATTTTTGAAATTTGTGCCGATCTGGCCCGATGAAAATCTGCGCAGATTTTGTTACTTGCGCCGATAGTGGGATCCGGGCTTTATTCGTGGAAGTTTTGTGAGTCTTAAGAGAAATTAGTTTTTCTTTTATAACTAATTTTGTAGCGAGGGAATCGTTTTGGAGAAGCTGAACTCAAATATAATAAATAATAACTTCGTAGCTGAATTTAAGAAATCGTTCTTTTGTATTCTTTCAAACTCCTTCTATAACAAGTCACAATCCTGCGGTGCGGATACGCCTACAAAAAAGAGAAAGACAATATCCTTTTTTTTCTTTTAAATCCGTAACAATATATCTTCTATATATATAAAAATCAAATGGTGTGCGTATGTAATCGATAACCGTCTAAACTATCAGACCGATTTCAAAACCAAAACATGCGTTGGAAAGGTCTTTTTGGGGAGCAGGTTATAGGCTATTGAAATATTAAAAAGATAAATGTGTGCGTGAAATAATGGCCAAAAAGCCGCGGATTGTTCATTATTCACTCTAACTAAGCTGTAAAGAAAATTTGATCACATGGCCATAGCAAAAAAATTTTCATGAAAATTCAAATTCAATTTCGATTTCGGTCAGATGCCAACAGAAACATACTGATCTCTTCCCGTTAAATGTCTACCATCGCCGAAATTCGCGAAAACCGCATAATTTGGCTTTTTCCTATTTTGAATCGTACACTAAGCAGCCAAATATAGTGCTCTATTAGGGTTAAAAATTGGCCATGTCCACGATTCGTGAAATTTGCGAAATTTTGATTTTTAGTATTTTGAATCATACACTAAGCAGCCAAATATAGTGCTCCATTAGGGTTAAAAGTTGACCATGTCTACCATGGCCGAAATTCGCGAAAACCGCATAATTTGGCTTTTTCCTATTTTGAATCGTACATTAAGCAACCAAATATAGTGCTCTATTAGGGTTAAAAATTGGCCATGTCCACGATTCGCAAAATTTTGCAAAATTTAAATTTCACTATTTTGAATCGTGCATTTAACAGCCAAATATATTGTTCTATTAGAGTTAAAATTTGACCATGACCACGATTCGCGAAATTTTGCAAAATTTAAATTTCACTATTTTGAATCGTGCATTTAACAGCCAAATATATTGTTCTATTAGAGTTAAAATTTGACCATGACCACGATTCGCGAAATTTTGCAAAATTTAAATTTCACTATTTTGAATCGTGCATTTAACAGCCAAATATATTGTTCTATTAGAGTTAAAATTTGACCATGACCACGATTCGCGAAATTTTGCAAAATTTAAATTTCACTATTTTGAATCGTGCATTTAACAGCCAAATATATTGTTCTATTAGAGTTAAAATTTGACCATGACCACGATTCGCGAAATTTTGCAAAATTTAAATTTCACTATTTTGAATCGTGCATTTAACAGCCAAATATATTGTTCTATTAGAGTTAAAATTTGACCATGACCACGATTCGCGAAATTTTGCAAAATTTAAATTTCACAATTTTGAATCGTGCATTTAACAGCCAAATATATTGTTCTATTAGAGTTAAAATTTGACCATGACCACGATTCGCGAAATTTTGCAAAATTTAAATTTCACTATTTTGAATCGTGCATTTAACAGCCAAATATATTGTTCTATTAGAGTTAAAATTTGACCATGACCACGATTCGCGAAATTTTGCAAAATTTAAATTTCACTATTTTGAATCGTGCATTTAACAGCCAAATATATTGTTCTATTAGAGTTAAAATTTGACCATGACCACGATTCGCGAAATTTTGCAAAATTTAAATTTCACTATTTTGAATCGTGCATTTAACAGCCAAATATATTGTTCTATTAGAGTTAAAATTTGACCATGACCACGATTCGCGAAATTTTGCAAAATTTAAATTTCACTATTTTGAATCGTGCATTTAACAGCCAAATATATTGTTCTATTAGAGTTAAAATTTGACCATGACCACGATTCGCGAAATTTGCAAAACTTTAATTTTCGCATTGCAGTACAGAGTAAGGCCCCTGCTCTGAATGTGCTGAGGAAAAGGTATATGTGCAATCGGCTAAGCCGATGTAAACTTCCTGGGATATATTATCCCAATAAAGTTTTTAGGTGGGACATATTACGATTTTTTCTTTTGCCCGGGCAACGTCGGGCGATTTCAAAACCAAAACATGCGTTGGAAAGGTCTTTTTGGGGAGCAGGTTATAGGCTATTGAAATGTCCAAAAAGATGAATGTATGCGTGATATAATGGACAGAAAGCTGCAAATACAAATACAAAACTGTGAATTCATTTTAATATTGTAGCATCTAGGAGCTTTTGGAGATTGTGAGAAATGAAAATAATATCATTTGAAAAACTGAAATAAAAAAATTTATTTTGCTTTTTCAAAACATCATATTAATGCCGCGGCAAAGACGGAGCAATCTTGCACGGCGCACGCGTAATGCTACAAGCGTACTTGCTCTTAGAAGAGGCGAAAGTGATGAGCAGCGCGCAAATCGAAATGACTTGACACGAGAACGTAACTCAAGATTGCGTTCTGCCCGAACAGAACAGGAAATAGAAGCGATTAATGCTATTCATCGTGCTAGAATGAGACTCAGTCGTGGTCTATCACATGAAGATCAATTGCAGCAAAATTTGAACAGGCGTACACAAAGGCAGGCGCGTGCTGTGGGAAATTTAGAGCGTGCCGCGTTTAACTATAATAACGCAATCGATTATAGTTCGCACCGTTCTGTTTTAATTGGTGTAATGAATCAAGTGTGCCAAAATTGTAATGCATTGAAATTCCCAAATGAAACACCAGGTATGTGCTGTTCAAATGGAAAAGTTAAACTACCAGAATTGAATCCACCACCAGAACCATTGCTTTCATTGGTGGCAGGAATAACACTGGATCGCTACAGAGAGAATAACTTGGAAGGAGCTAGAATTTATACTAGCAAAGGAAAATGAACCGGGAGACAGATAAAAAATTAAAAACAGAAGAAGAATAATGTTTAAATGTAATTTTTTATTGTTCATTTAGATACATAAAGAAAAAATGAATTTAATTGATTGTTGTTATTTTTGCGAGAAATCACCGAGAAACCACTTCGTGGCAAAAATATTAGGACCAACTTCGTTGCGAAAAATGTCGCCAAAAAGCGACGAAAAAAGCAACAAAAGTAGGAATCTTAGTGATTCGCTACGCAAGCATCGAGAAATAAGCTCGCATGAATTTAATTGAGCTTATAAAATTTATTAATTCTGTGGCGGGACGAAGTTCGGCGGGTCAGCAAGTTAATAATATAATATTACTAGCTGGCCTGTCCACGGCAGGGTTGGAACTTTACTGCAATTGCAGTAGATCTACTGCGACACTGCGAAAAGCTTAAAATCTACTGCGATTTTCGTCCCTGGTGTCACTCGATTTTTTTTTGTCAAACCAAACTCCTAACGATAACTACCAAAAAAGGTACCAATTTTGGTTATACATTATCAACACCGCAATTCTATTTGTAACAAAGATGCTATTGTTGTCCTTGTTTAACATCTTGGATTTTCCATTGAAGCTTATATGTCGCGATATTAACAGTTTAACAGCTGATATAACAGAAAAAAATCTTGCTAGACAAATGTCTTCTAACGGTTGAAATTTGACCATGACCACCATTCGCGAAGTTCGCAAAAAATTGATTTTCACTATTTTGAATTGAGTATTTCGCAGCTAGACAAAATGTCCTCCAACGGTTAAAATTTGACCATGACAACCATTCGCGAAATATTCAAAAATTTGATGCTCACTATTTTGAATTGAGTATTTCGCAGCTAGACAAAATGTCCTCCAACGGTTAAAATTTTACCATGACCACCATTCGCGAAATTCGCAAAAATTTTATTTTTATACCCAGCGTAAGCGGGGTATATTAGTTTTGTGCAAATCTTGTAACAGGGAGAATTAAGCTCCGGAGATATAGAAAAATATATATAGAAATGATCAGGATCAAAAACTGAATCGATTTAGACATGTCCATCTGTCCGTCTGTCCGTCCGTCCGTCCGTCCGTCTGTCCGTCTGCCCGTCCGTCCGTGGTCGGATCTCCTCCGAAACGGCTGAACCAATCAAGTCGAAATTTGGCACACAGGTATATCGGGATCCGAGTATGATCCTTAGTAAAAATGGGAGACATCCGCCCACTGCCACGCCCACAAATTAATTTATTGTGTTTTCAATAAAATGCTTGTAACTTGCGAACCACTCAACACATTCCATTAATAATTGGTGTGCTGGTAAACTACGAAAAGGGACATTTTTTGGCAAAAAATGGACGTCGCCCTCCTCGATCCACGCCCACAAATAAGCCCAAAAGTAAGGTCTTATCGTAACTTCCGAAGTAAACGGCGTAGAAGCTTCAAATTCGCAGCATAGGTTCACCAAGGCGAACGAAAGGTGCAGAAAAAAATTTTTTGTGGCCCGCCCACTGCCACGCCCACAAATAGAGAAGCAAAACATAGTGCGCTCATAATGTCGGGACGCTGGGTATTTCAAAGTCGGGCTTGACCGACTTTAGCTTTCTTACTTGTTTCTATTTTGAATTGAGTATTTCGCAGCTAGACAAAATGTCCTCCAACGGTTAAAATTTTACCATGATAACCATTCGCGAAATTCGCAAAAATTTGATTTTTACTATTTTGAATTGAGTATTTCGCAGCTGGACAAAATGTCCTCCAACGGTTAAAATTTGACCATGACCACCATTCGCGAAGTTTGCAAAAATTTTATGTTCACTATTTTCAATTGAGTATTTCGCAGCTAGACCAAATGTCCTCCAACGGTAAAAATTTTACCATGATAACCATTCGCGAAATTCGCAAAAATTAGATTTTCACTATTTTGAATTGAGTATTTCGCAGCTAGACAAAATGTCCTCCAACGGTTAAAATTTTACCATGATCACCATTCGCGAAATTCGCAAAAATTTGATATTTACTATTTTGAATTGAGTATTTCGCAGCTAGACAAAATGTCCTCCAACGGTTAAAATTTGACCATGACCACCATTCGCGAAGTTTGCAAAAATTTGATTTTCACTATTTTGAATTGAGTATTTCGCAGCTAGACAAAATGTCCTCTAACGGTTAAAATTTGACCATGACCACCATTCGCGAAATTTTAAAAAATTTGTTGTTCACTATTTTGAATTGAGTATTTCGCAGCTAGACAAAAAGTCCTCGAACAGTTAAAATTTTACCATGACCACCATTCGCGAAATACGCAAAAATTTGATTTTCACTATTTTGAATTGAGCATTTCGCAGCTAGACAAAATGTCCTCTAACGGTTAAAATTTGACCATGACCACCATTCGCAAATTTCGCAAAAATTTGATTTTCACTATTTTGAATTGAGTATTTCGCAGGTAGACAAAATGTCCTCTAACGGTTAAAATTTGACCATGACCACCATTCGCAAAGTTCGAAAAAATTTGATTTTCACTGTTTTGAATTGAGTATTTCGCAGCTAGACAAAATGTCCTCTAACGGTTAAAATTTTACCATGATCACCATTCGCGAAATTCGCAAAAATTTGATTTTTACTATTTTGAATTGAGTATTTCGCAGCTAGACAAAATGTCCTCCAACGGTTAAAATTTGACCATGACCACCAGTCGCGCAATTCGCAAAAATTTGATTTTTACTATTTTGAATTGAGTATTTCGCAGCTAGACAAAATGTTCTCTAACCGTTAAAATTTCACCATGACCACAATTCGCGAAATTCGCAAAAATTTGATTTTTACTATTTTGAAATGAGTATTTCGCAGCTAGACAAAATGTCCTCTAACGGTTCAAATTTGACCATGACCACCATTCGCAAATTTCGCAAAAATTTGATTTTCACTATTTTGAATTGAGTATTTCGCAACTAGACGAAATGTCCTCTAACGGTTAAAATTTGACCATGACAACCATTCGCAAATTTCGAAAAAATTTGATTTTCACTATTTTGAATTGAGTATTTCGCAGGTAAACAAAATGTCCTCTAACGGTTAAAATTTGACCGTGACCACCATTCGCGAAGTTCGCAAAAATTTAATTTTTACTATTTTGAATTGAGTATTTCGCAGCTAGACAAAATGTCTTCTAACGGTTGAAATTTGACCATGATCACCATTCGCGAAATTTTGAGTATTTCGCAGCTAGACAAAATGTCCTCCAACGGTTAAAATTTTACCATGACCACCATTCGCGCAATTCGCAAAAATTTGATTTTTACTATTTTGAATTGAGTATTTCGCAGCTAGACAAAATGTTCTCTAACCGTTAAAATTTCACCATGACCACCATTCGCGAAATTCGCAAAAATTTGATTTTTACTATTTTGAATTGAGTATTTCGCAGCTAGACAAAATGTCCTCTAACGGTTCAAATTTGACCATGACCACCATTCGCAAATTTCGCAAAAATTTGATTTTCACGTTTTTGAATTGAGTATTTCGCAGCTAGACCAATTGTCCTCTAACGGTTAAAATTTGACCATGACAACCATTCGCGAAGTTTGCAAAAATTTGATGTTCACTATTTTGAATTGAGTGTTTCGCAGCTAGACAAAATGTCCTCCAACGGTTAAAATTTTACCATGACCACCATTCGCGAAATTCGCCAAAATTTGATTTTTACTATTTTGAATTGAGTATTTCGCAGCTAGACAAAATGTCTTCTAACGGTTGAAATTTGACCATGATCACCATTCGCGAAGTTCGCAAAAATTTGATTTTCACTTTTTTGAATTGAGTATTTCGCAGCTAGACAAAATGTCCTCTAACGGTTCAAATTTGACCATGACCACCATTCGCGAAGTTTGCAAAAATTTGATTTTCACTATTTTGAATTGAGTATTTCGCAGCTAGACAAAATGTCCTCTAGCGGTTAAAATTTGACCATGACCACCATTCGCGAAATTTTTAAAAATTTGATGTTCACTATTTTGAATCGAGTATTTCGCAGCTACACAAAATGTCCTCTAACGGTTAAAATTTTACCATGACCACCATTCGCGAAATTCGCAAAAATTTGATTTTCACTATTTTGAATTGAGCATTTCGCAGCTAGACAAAATGTCCTCTAACGGTTAAAATTTGACCATGACTACCATTCGCGTAATTTGCAAAAATTTTATGTTCACTATTTTGAATTGAGTATTTCGCAGCTAGACAAAATATCCTCCAACGGTTTAAATTTTACCATGACCACCATTCGCGAAATTCGCAAAAATTTTGTTTTTAACTATTTTGAATCGAGTATTTCGCAGCTACACAAAATGTCCTCCAACGGCTAAAATATAACGATGACCACCATTCGCGAAATTCGCAAAAATTTGAGTTTTACTATTTTGAATTGAGTATTTCACAGCTAGACAAAACGTCCTCTAACGGTTAAAATTTGACCATGACCACCATTCGCGAAGTTCGCAAAAATTTGATTTTCACGGTTTTGAATTGAGTACTTCGCAGCTAGACAAAATGTCCTCCAACATTTAAAATTTTAACACGACCACCATTCGCGAAATTCGCAAAAATTTGATTTTTACTATTTTGAATTGAGTATTTCGCAGCTAGACCAAATGTCCTCTAACGGTAAAAATTTGACCATGATCACCATTCGCGAAATTCGCGAAAATTTGATTTTTACTATTTTGAATTGAGTTTTTCGCAGCTAGACAAAATGTCCTCCAACGGTTAAAATTTTACCATGACCACCATTCGCGAAATTCGCAAAACTTTGATTTTTGCTATTTTGAATTGAGTATTTCGTAGCTAGACAAAATGTCCTCTAACGGAAAAAATTTGACCATGACCACCATTCGCGAAGTTCGCAAAAATTTGATTTTCACTGTTTTGAATTGAGTATTTCGCAGCTAGACAAAAAGTCCTCTAACGGTTAAAATTTGACCATGACCACCATTCGCGGAATTCGCAAAAATTTGATTTTCACTGTTTTGAATTGAGTATTTCGCAGCTAGACCAAATGTCCTCTAACGGTTAAAATTTGATCATGACCACCATTCGCGACGTTCGCAAATATTTGATGTTCACTATTTTGAATTGAGTATTTTGCAGCTAGACAAAATGTCCTCCAACGGTTAAAACTTTACCATGATCACCATTCGCGAAATTCGCAAAAATTTGATTTTTACTATTTTGAATTGAGTATTTCGCAGCTAGACAAAATGTCCTCTAACGGTTAAAATTTGACCATGACCACCATTCGCGACGTTCGCAAATATTTGATGTCCACTATTTTGAATTGATTATTTTGCAGCTAGACAAAATGTCCTCCAACGGTTAAAATTTTACCATGATCACCATTCGCGAAATTCGCATAAATTAGATTTTTACTATTTTGAATTGAGTATTTCGCAGCTAGACAAAATATCCTCCAACGGTTAAAATTTGACCATGACCACCATTCGCGAAGTTCGCAAAAATTTGATTTTCACTGTTTTGAATTGAGTATTTCGCAGCTAGACAAAATGTCCTCTAACGGTTAAAATTTGACCATGACCACCATTCGCGACGTTCGCAAATTTTTGATGTTCACTATTTTGAATTGAGTATTTCGCAGCTAGACAAAATGTCCTCCAACGGTTTAAATTTGACCATGACCACCATTCGCGAAATTTTCAAAAATTTGATGCTCACTATTTTGAATTGAGTATTTCGCAGCTAGACAAAATGTCCTCCAACGGTTAAAATTTTACCATGACCACCATTCGCGAAGTTCGCAAAAATTTGATTTTCACTATTTTGAATTGAGTATTTCGCAGGTAGACAAAATGTCCTCCAACGGTTAAAATTTTACCATGACCACCATTCGCGAAGTTCGCAAAAATTTGATTTTCACTATTTTGAATTGAGTATTTCGCAGCTAGACGAAATGTCCTCTAACGCTTAAAATTTGACCATGACCACCATTCGCGAAATTTGCAAAAAATTGATGTTCACTATTTTGAATTGAGTATATCGCAGCTAGACAAAATGTCCTCCAACGGTTAAAATTTTACCATGACCACCATTCGCGAAATTTGCAAAAATTTGATGTTCACTATTTTGAATTGAGTATTTCGCAGCTAGACAAAATGTCCTCCAACGGTTAAAATTTAACCATGACCACCATTCGCGAAATTCGCAAAAATTTGATTTTTACTATTTTGAATTGAGTATTTCGCAGCTAGACAAAATGTCCTCCAACGGTTAAAATTTAACCATGACCACCATTCGCGAAATTCGCAAAAATTAGATTTTCACTATTTTGAATTGAGTATTTCGCAGCTAGACAAAATGTCCTCCAACGGTTAAAATTTTACCATGATCACCATTCGCGAAATTCGCAAAAATTTGATATTTACTATTTTGAATTGAGTATTTCGCAGCTAGACAAAATGTCCTCCAACGGTTAAAATTTGACCATGACCACCATTCGCGAAGTTCGAAAAAATTTGATTTTCACTATTTTGAATTGAGTATTTCGCAGCTTGACAAAATGTCCTCTAACGTTTCAAATTTGACTATGACCACCATTCGCGAAGTTCGCAAATATTTGATTTTCACTGTTTTGAATTGAGTATTTCGCAGCTAGACAAAATGTCCTCTTAAGGTTAAAATTTGACCATGACCACCATTCGCGACGTTCGCTTATATTTGATGTTCACTATTTTGAATTGATTATTTTGCAGCTAGACAAAATGTCCTCCAACGGTTAAAATTTTACCATGATCACCATTCGCGAAATTCGCAAAAATTTGATTTTTACTATTTTGAATTGAGTATTTCGCAGCTAGACAAAATGTCCTCCAACGGTTAAAATTTGACCATGACCACCATTCGCGAAGTTCGCAAAAATTTGATTTTCACTATTTTGAATTGAGTATTTCGCAGCTAGACAAAATGTCCTCTAACGTTTAAAATTTGACCATGACCACCATTCGCGAAGTTCGCAAAAATTTGATTTTTACTATTTTGAATTGAGTATTTCGCAGCTAGACAAAATGTCCTCTAACGTTTAAAATTTGACCATGACCACCATTCGCGAAATTTTCAAAAATTTGATGCTCACTTTTTTGAATTGAGTATTTCGCAGCTAGACAAAATGTCCTCCAACGGTTTAAATTTTACCATGACCACCATTCGCGAAGTTCGCAAATATTTGATTTTCACTATTTTGAATTGAGTATTTAGCAGGTAGACAAAATGTCCTCCAACGGTTAAAATTTTACCATGACCACCATTCGCGAAGTTCGCAAAAATTTGATTTTCACTATTTTGAATTGAGTATTTCGCAGCTAGACAAAATGTCCTCTAACGTTTAAAATTTGACCATGACCACCATTCGCGAAATTTGCAAAAATTTGATGCTCACTATTTTGAATTGAGTATTTCGCAGCTAGACAAAATGTCCTCCAACGGTTAAAATTTTACCATGACCACCATTCGCGAAGTTCGCAAAAATTTGATTTTCACTATTTTGAATTGAGTATTTCGCAGCTAGACAAAATGTCCTCTAACGTTTAAAATTTGACCATGACCACCATTCGCGAAGTTCGCAAAAATTTGATTTTCACTATTTTGAATTGAGTATTTCGCAGCTAGACAAAATGTCCTCTAACGTTTAAAATTTGACCATGACCACCATTCGCGAAGTTCGCAAAAATTTGATTTTCACTGTTTTGAATTGAATATTTCGCAGCTAGACAAAATGTCCTCTAACGTTTAAAATTTTACCATGACCACCATTCGCGAAGTTCGCAAAAATTTGATTTTCACTATTTTGAATTGAGTATTTCGCAGCTAGACAAAATGTCCTCCAACGTTTAAATTTTGACCATGACCACCATTCGCGAAGTTCGCAAAAATTTGATTTTTACTTTTTTGAATTGAGTATTTCGCAGCTAGACAAAATGTCCTCTAAAAGTTAAAATTTGACCATGACCACCATTCGCGACGTTCGCAAATACTTATTTGATGTTCACTATTTTGAATTGATTATTTTGCAGCTAGACAAAATGTCCTCCAACAGTTAAAATTTTACCATGATCACCATTCGCGAAATTCGCAAAAATTTGATTTTTACTATTTTGAATTGAGTATTTCGCAGCTAGACAAAATGTCCTCCAACGGTTAAAATTTGACCATGACCACCATTCGCGAAATTTTCAAAAATTTGATGCTCACTTTTTTGAATTGAGTATTTCGCAGCTAGACAAAATGTCCTCCAACGGCTTAAATTTTACCATGACCACCATTCGCGAAGTTCGCAAATATTTGATTTTCACTATTTTGAATTGAGTATTTAGCAGGTAGACAAAATGTCCTCCAACGGTTAAAATTTTACCATGACCACCATTCGCGAAGTTCGCAAAAATTTGATTTTTACTATTTTGAATTGAGTATTTCGCAGCTAGACAAAATGTCCTCTAACGTTTAAAATTTGACCATGACCACCATTCGCGAAATTTTCAAAAATTTGATGCTCACTTTTTTGAATTGAGTATTTCGCAGCTAGACAAAATGTCCTCCAACGGTTTAAATTTTACCATGACCACCATTCGCGAAGTTCGCAAATATTTGATTTTCACTATTTTGAATTGAGTATTTAGCAGGTAGACAAAATGTCCTCCAACGGTTAAAATTTTACCATGACCACCATTCGCGAAGTTCGCAAAAATTTGATTTTCACTATTTTGAATTGAGTATTTCGCAGCTAGACAAAATGTCCTCTAACGTTTAAAATTTGACCATGACCACCATTCGCGAAGTTCGCAAAAATTTGATTTTCACTGTTTTGAATTGAATATTTCGCAGCTAGACAAAATGTCCTCTAACGTTTAAAATTTTACCATGACCACCATTCGCGAAGTTCGCAAAAATTTGATTTTCACTATTTTGAATTGAGTATTTCGCAGCTAGACAAAATGTCCTCCAACGTTTAAATTTTGACCATGACCACCATTCGCGAAGTTCGCAAAAATTTGATTTTTACTTTTTTGAATTGAGTATTTCGCAGCTAGACAAAATGTCCTCTAAAAGTTAAAATTTGACCATGACCACCATTCGCGACGTTCGCAAATACTTATTTGATGTTCACTATTTTGAATTGATTATTTTGCAGCTAGACAAAATGTCCTCCAACGGTTAAAATTTTACCATGATCACCATTCGCGAAATTCGCAAAAATTTGATTTTTACTATTTTGAATTGAGTATTTCGCAGCTAGACAAAATGTCCTCCAACGGTTAAAATTTGACCATGACCACCATTCGCGAAGTTCGCAAAAATTTGATTTTCACTGTTTTGAATTGAATATTTCGCAGCTAGACAAAATGTCCTCTAACGTTTAAAATTTGACCATGACCACCATTCGCGAAGTTCGCAAAAATTTGATTTTTACTATTTTGAATTGAGTATTTCGCAGCTAGACAAAATGTCCTCTAACGTTTAAAATTTGACCATGACCACCATTCGCGAAATTTTCAAAAATTTGATGCTCACTATTTTGAATTGAGTATTTCGCAGCTAGACAAAATGTCCTCCAACGGTTAAAATTTGACCATGACCACCATTCGCGAAGTTCGCAAATATTTGATTTTCACTATTTTGAATTGAGTATTTCGCAGCTAGACAAAATGTCCTCCAACGGTTAAAATTTTACCATGACCACCATTCGCGAAATTCGTAAAAATTTGATTTTTACTATTTTGAATTGAGTATTTTGCAGCTAGACCAAATGTCCTCTAACGGTAAAAATTTGACCATGACCACCATTCGCGAAGTTCGCAAAAATTTGATTTTCACTGTTTTGAATTGAGTATTTCGCAGCTAGACAAAATGTCCTCTAAAGGTTAAAATTTGACCATGACCACCATTCGCGACGTTCGCAAATATTTGATGTTCACTATTTTGAATTGATTATTTTGCAGCTAGACAAAATGTCCTCCAACGGTTAAAATTTTACCATGATCACCATTCGCGAAATTCGCAAAAATTTGATTTTTACTATTTTGAATTGAGTATTTCGCAGCTAGACAAAATGTCCTCCAACGGTTAAAATTTGACCATGACCACCATTCGCGAAGTTCGCAAAAATTTGATTTTCACTATTTTGAATTGAGTATTTCGCAGCTAGACAAAATGTCCTCTAACGTTTAAAATTTGACCATGACCACCATTCGCGAAGTTCGCAAAAATTTGATTTTTACTATTTTGAATTGAGTATTTCGCAGCTAGACAAAATGTCCTCTAACGTTTAAAATTTGACCATGACCACCATTCGCGAAATTTTCAAAAATTTGATGCTCACTATTTTGAATTGAGTATTTCGCAGCTAGACAAAATGTCCTCCAACGGTTAAAATTTTACCATGACCACCATTCGCGAAGTTCGCAAATTTTTGATTTTTACTATTTTGAATTGAGTATTTCGCAGCTAGACAAAATGTCCTCCAACGGTTAAAATTTTACCATGACCACCATTCGCGAAATTCGTAAAAATTTGATTTTTGCTATTTTGAATTGAGTATTTCGCAGCTAGACCAAATGTCCTCTAACGGTTAAAATCTGACCTTTACCACCATTCGCGAATTTCGCAAAAATTTGATTTTCATTTTTTTGAATTGAGTATTTCGCAGCTAGACAAAATGTCCTCCAACGGTTAAAATTTTACCATGACCACCATTCGCGAAGTTCGCAAATATTTGATTTTCACTATTTTGAATTGAGTATTACGCAGCTAGACAAAATGTCCTCCAACGGTTAAAATTTTACCATGACCACTATTCGCAAAAATTTTGTAGTAAATAATCTCGAGTTTGTGAAGCCAAATCGAAGCACAGATAGGGTGTAGCTAGATATCCAAGTTAGAACAACGAAAACGGCAGGAATTTTTGTTAAGGTAATGTTTTAACATATTTTAGGCTGAGGAAAAGGTGTGTGTGCAATCTGATAAAAACTTCTTTACTTGTTTTACTTTAGATTATATTATTTAAGAAGAATTTGATATGAAATAGCTGATAAACTAGATTTATAAAATTTTTGACTTATACAGCGTGTTCCGTTTGTGAAGGTCAACCGGTCGGGAGCTGATAGAGGAGGTCAGAACTAACAAAAAATTGTATGGGAGGGAGGCCAGAGGCTAAGGGCCAAGGCCAAAGCTATGCAAAAATATTTTTAGCATAAAAATCAATGAAAACTGATTTTTTTTAAATAATTAAAGTAGTTTTACTGTACCAAATCTAATATGTTACGTTCGACTTTCTTGATAGCAGTAGGATAGATGTTCATTTAGATATTTAATTTTCTCATCTTATTTGCAAAAAAATTATTGGACATATAGGGTACCAAATTAAAGTAAATCGATTCTGCATTTTGAATAAAATAAAAAATTTTGGTGTTAATAAGGCATTTTTCATACCAAAATGGCTTCCAAGGTAAAAAAGTTGAAATTTTTTTCAGAATTTTTCTTTTTGACCGCTTATTTTTTACTCAATGGGCCAAATTTTTACCATCAATTTAATTTTGCCTAAAAGCACATACAATTGGTTTTCAAACTGCATTAAATTTTTTTTCTACGATGAACCATTATCGTGGGAGAGTTATTTTTCTCGACTTACTGTTTAAAATCTTTAAGGCCCTATAACTCCTCAGGGGATTATTTAAAAATTAATGATTAGTATAATTTAAAAATTTTACATAAAGGTAATGCAAAACGCAAGGCCTTTCATTTCCTATGGCATCGCTTTCCCGATTAGATTCTATCAAGAAATAGTGAAAGATATAAGGTCTTTCGAAATTTCCCACTGCGTATTCAGATGAACGGAAGTTTACGAGTAAGTATAAGGTAAACGGTTAAGTTTGGTAAGGATACCCTTTTCTACTTACATAGCCAATTCATTCGTTCAGTATATTCGACTTTACGTTTTAGTTCCTTAACCAGAGCTCGGAAGTGTTCATCGTTGAAGTGACACTGTATGATCGTGTTGTTTAGCTGAACGATGCTGTACTCATTACTGCTGGCGGGGCCAATGAACCCGGAGCCAAGGTTCGCATTGCCAGAGGTTGTCCCAACTGTACTTCCCGCGAAAGTTGCGGTCTTGGTTCCTCCTGTCCCAATGAAATTTCCACTCGCGATGTGTCGCAGATCATTACTGGTGAACGTGGCCGTAGTCTTCGCTCCATTGCTTCCCCCGTCGACGTTGCCGCATGACTTGCTCAGAATTATTGTGGCTCGATTTGCTATCGAATTAGCAGCAAGCAAATGCTCACCGGCGGCGCCACAGCTGCCGCGATGAAATGGAAATTTCGCGCAATTATTTTTTTTTAGTGTTATTTGAAGTTGACTGCTTAGTCCAGGGTGCGTTGAGCAATCGCTGGCGCGTCGGCGACGCATACTGTCATCTCCCGCAGTACTCATGGGCTGCAAAAAAAGCTTGTTATGCATATCGGGCTTTTGTTGTTGTTGTATTTGATGTTGTTGACTAGACGAAGCGTTTGAATTAAGAAAATTTGACGCTTTTACGGAGCTTCCGGAGGCATTACTGCCGTCCTCATCATTATCTATGCTTTGTGGCAGTAATCGTTCAACACTTTTGCTGTCGGTCTTCCCACTCATTATAATTAAATGGTTTTGGCAAGGATTTGCACTGGCAGATAATGTCGTTGCCACCTCAGATTTATTCTGGCCACTGTGCTTTCGGCTGTAGCGTCGTCGTATGACGGTTAACTTTTTACTCCGGTCCTCGTAAAACTTAACGAGCAGCTCTTCAAGCAGTAAAATTGAGGCCGACGTCGATGCGCCGGATGATTTTCGTCGAACAGTACTAGATGTTACAGTTTCGTCTTCGTACGAATCTTCGGTGGGCAGTCCGCATGTACTGCTCGATATTGAGCTCTCTGGTGTAGGACCATGCGATACCTGGACTGTAACGCCCGATTTTTCTAATGCAGACGAACTCTGTATCGAATGTTTCAACTTAATTTCCTGCAACTGTTTACGTTGTTTGGCAGGGCTGTATGGATTAACTAGTTTAAAATCTCCAAAAGATTTGGCAAGAAGTTGGAGGCGTGAGGCAATATAGCCTATTTTCCGTAACAGGCGGACATCTGAGTTAATATCACAGCGTGCCCGTCGACCTTTTCGAATCGGTCCTGCGGTCTGACTGCTGGGCTCTCCCGATGACGTAGACGTTGTACTATTGGTCGACGGCCGTGAGAGTGATGCGTATTCAGAGTCGCTGTTAGACTCCGAGCTACAGCCAAATGCGTAATCTTCGTCGTGTTTGCCGGTGTCTACAGTGGTAAATGTTTTCCCTAGCTGGTTATATGATTGGATCTTGGTTGCTGCATGTAAGGCTCCTGTTGGTGCTTCGTTAATATTCGGTCTATCGTAGGATGCGGGGGTCGTCGTTGGTGTCAGCGGCGGTGGCTGAGGACTGCTGCGGCAGCTGCTATCCTTGTACATTTATGTGTGAAAACAGGCGGCGCTGAAATGGTTAGGCGATTTTTCCTATTTTCAGCCAATAATAAAACGTGTCAAATACAGTCCCAGTTTGATCTAGCCCGCTGAACCTTTTTCCGGTAATCGATTTTACCGTTTTCACTTCACTTTATTAACCAAAAAATACTTGAAATAATTTCGACACACCATTTTGTGACTGTTTTCAGTCGCGATATGGACAAATCGTTTTTCATACTTTTTCATATGACTCAAAATTCATATTAAACTTATAACATTTCCGGAACTATTAACTTTTGCGTTATGTTTCGTCTTTTCAGCTGCTTGGTTGGTTGATTTCTGGGGTAAAATGCCTTTCTTGCTCTATCTTAATCATTCTAATTGACGAGTAAATATTTATGCTGCTCTCATTTCGCGGAAAATTTCTTTTCCATGCTTTCAAGAACTATCTTTGCGTCTGGTTTCTTCCTAGACTTTTATTCAGCAGTATAGTTCACGCTTATCAAAAAAGAAGCAAGCGAGGAGCGATGGGAATGTTTCCAAGGGGCTTTAAGACAGAAGAGTTATTGTCTGGATATTCTATCCAAAGTTGCTGATGTCAAGTCAAATCTTCCATGCAGACACGTTTTGCAATTATTAGTTATCGAAGAGTTCTGAAATTTAGAAAAATAAGCATTCAATTTCTATTAAACATAACAAAAAATTTTTTAACAATGAATTGTGATCCCCAATGAATCTGATTTCTTAAGAATATACAAACATGAACCCAGCGAACGTGTCGCTTCCGAAGAAACTAATGCGTCAAACATCAGAAACTAAAAACGTTCAAGAAACATTGAGTTTTTAACCTTTCCCACCCTCTCCCTACATCTCTCCCTACTTCGCCACCCTTTATGACTCTCTCCCTCTCTCTCCCTCTCTCTCTTTCTCATTTCCTCCCTCTCTCTCCATCTCTCTTCGTCTCTCTCCCTCTCAGTGCTCGGACTTGAAAATTTTTAAAGGTGGTAGATTTTTAAAGAAGAAGTGATAGATTTTTATAAAAAGTGGTAGATTTAAAATTTGTTTAAAATGGTAATACAATATCCCAGCCGGACTTTATCGGATGCATGAACAAATCATTAATGCAGAAGTAGTGAAGCATTCATTTCAAAAGAGGCCAATTGGTGATTTTTCAAATGATCTTCTAGTAAAAATATCACAGAAGCAAGAGCGCGTTGCAACATACTCTTCTGCAAATGAAATTTTTATTTGAAAGAGGGTTGTATACTCCTACTTTCAATGAAGATCCTATGAAATTGTCTGACAAGATGCTTTTCAATCTGTGTGCTACAATTCTCAAAAGTTTTATAATTTTGTTGTACTTAAGATGTTTTAAGAACTGAAACTCTTAAGTCTTTCCGAAGGCGCTGATGTGTCACAGTCACGAAGTGACGAAATATGACCATATGTCCACCTCAAAACCGAACAAAGATTTTGTTGGCGTTTGCTTTGTGGCGGCATGTGGGGTGTGATTACGCACGTCCATCGCGTGACCTAACCATTGGTCCCAATTCGTACCGTCTTTTTTGGCGAAGGTTCGCAGGTACTCCGCGAGAGGCCAGTGGCTTCTTTCTAGAGCCCCGTTTGCCTGCGGATGATACGGACTTGTGTGGAGTTTTTTAATACCAAGCATTTTACACACGCTTTTGAATAAATTTGACACGAAATGTGTGCGATTATCAGTGACCAATTATAAGGGAATGCCATATTGGGCTATAATCTCCGAAAAGAAAACCTGCGCTATGGTGGACGCTTCTGTGTCCACCAGCGGTATGCAGGTCATGCATTTTGACACATCGTCTTGAAATTTTAATATGTACCTATTTCCAGGGTTCGTATTTGAACACACATGTTCAGATCATGTTTAAAATCAAAATGTACGTGTTCACAGTAAAATGCTCTTTGCTCATGAGCAAAATATTCTGATAAAACACATGACATATAATGCACATGAGTATGTTTCGAAAATATTATACATTGAACATGTTCGATCGAGAAGTGTTCAGTTCACACAGAAAATTTTCATGTTCATAAAAGATTATATTTTGAACACAGTGTTCTTTACGTGTTCAATGTTCAGATGTTTTCATGTTCAATTCATGTTCATGTTCAGCTCAAACAGAGAGTATTCTTTACTGAATAAAAAAATTTTATTAAAAAATGTTTATTAAAAATTAATGGAGATAAGCTGCACAATGTTTTACAGAAAGTAATGTGTCAAAAGCCAATAACTTAAAGTTTGCTTAAAGCCATGTTAAGCAAATTTAAGCCTTCTCTACCATTCCCTCTCCCTCACTCTGTCCATCACCTTCTACCGCACCATCTCCATCACTCCCTCCCTCAATACTAGAAGAGAGTTTTCGCTAGCGTAATAAAAACAAGTAAAGAAGTTTACATCAGCTAAGCCGATTGCAAACATATCTTTTCCTCAGCCTAAAATATGTTAAAACATTACCCTTACGAACATTCCTGCCGTTTTTGTTGTTCTAGCTCGGATATCTAGTTATACCTAATCTGTTTCTTGATTTAGCTTCTCAAATTCGACATTATTATTAAGCACAATATTTTCGCGAATGGTGGTCATGGTCGAATTTTAACCGTAAGAGAACATTAATCTAGCTGCGAAATACACAATTCGATAAAGTGAAAATCAAATTTTTGCGAATTTCGCGAATGATGGGCATGGTCAAATTTTAACCGTTAGAGGACATTTTGTCTAGCTGCGAAATACTCAAATCAAAATAGTGAAAATCAAATTTTTGCGAATTTCGCGAATGGTGGTCTTGATCAAATTTTAACCCTTAGAGGACATTTTGTTTAGCTGCGAAATACTCAACTCAAAATAGAGAAAATCAAATTTTCGCGAATTTCGCGGATGGTGGTCTTGATCAAATTTTAACCCTTAGAGGACATTTTGTTTAGCTGCGAAATACTCAATTCAAAATAGTGGAAACCAAATTTTCACGAATTTCGCGGATGGTGGTCATGGTCAAATTTTTTTATTGGCCTCCTTCAACACGTCAAACAATTGCTTTCCGTCCATTTTTGTAAAATGAATTTATGGAAAACAATTTTGAAAAACTTTGAACACGTCTGAACGCAAAAAAGTTTTTATAAAAAACGCAAAGCATACATAATGTTCAATTTTCAAAATGTTGTGTTTGAGCTGACCATGAACATGAATTGAACATGAAAACATCTGAACATTGAAAACGTTAAGAACACTGTGTTCCAAATAGAATCTTTTATGAACATGAAAATTTTCTCGATCGAACATGTTCAATATATAAGATTTTCGAAACATACTCATGTGCATTATATGTCATGTGTTTTATCGGAATACTTTGCTCATGAGCAAATAGTGAAATGATCGAACATGAGCAGCACATGTATGTTCAAATACGAACCCTGCTTATTTCTTATATTTTGTACATTAGACCGTACCTCAAAAAAAAAGTGCGCCGTATACCAGCGAAAATGACGCAATTTTGCAAGATAATAACGAAAAGAAAAAAATTTATTTTTCGATCAAACCTAGAGGTCGCGCATTGGTATATTTCTTCATATCTCTGGTGTTTACAGTCGGATTTTAAAGTTTGATACATCGATGTTTTTGTCGCAAAGATACCAATATGGCCTCTTTAGAAGTCATTGACCCCAGACGTACCGTTCTAGTACTTACCCCCAAGATCTCAGTGCCTACCACCCTTATGTACCACCCGTATATCAAAAAAATAAAACCCTTTAAATATCATCAAACTTCTCCTCAGTAAGTATATCGATATTTTCAACATAACTATTTTTAACTAAAATTTGAAAATTTTTTTAAGTTCTTTTGTCCACTGTTTGGTCCCTATCTATCTATGAGTTTAAGTTTGGTGTTCCAAATTAACATCAAAATGTACTTTGAGATATTCCATGTAATTTTTACGAAAACACTGTTGTGCTAAAATGACGCATTAGGGAACTATAACCGTTTAATATTCCAAAAAAAGAAATTCTTCCTGAAAGTATGCTATTAAATATTTTATTTAAATGTATAAATATATTTCATATTTCAAAAAATTTCAAATATTTATATAGTTATCAGGGCTTGAAACCGGAACCGAAACCTTAACCGTAACCGTAACCGATTTAAATCGATTTCATTTCCTAACCGAAATTTGGTTTTTTGGAAACCGCACTCAGAGAAAAAAACATGTTAAATCAAACGGTTTTTAACTATTTTCCATGTCAATTTTTTTCAACCAGATCTGTCACGTTAAATCGACAAGATTTAACATGGCTAGCTTAGGTTAAAACAACAGTTCAATATGTTAATATAACCTGCGGAGAATGTCCTTTTATCAGGATAGTTTAACATGACGTCTGGTTAAAAAACATTAAAGGAAATGTTGTTTTAACATGGTTACATGTTAGCTCAACCAGTCATTTTGCAATGTTAAAGGAACAGTTACTACATGTCATATTAACATTTTTAAGATCAACCTTTCAGCAGGTTGAATTTAAAGACGACCTTGTTCGTTATAAAAAAGAAATTTTTATTTAATGTTATTGTAGTATCAGAAATTTTTCTAAGTTTTGTTGTTTCTTTTGGCCGTAATTAGAAGAAAAAAATAGTGTTTTCGAAAGTAACTCATAGGAGAAGATTCCTGATGATGACTGATAATTTCAGTCGAAATAACGAGAAAACAAACAACGCGATCTTAAGCAAGAAATTATCTTGTTCCAACTTGTTCCAAAAATGAAGGAAGGGGAATAGCGTTGCAAGGGTAATATAAAAGGTAAGATTCAAAAGAAAAATTCAATAATCAAAACTAAATTTTTCAAGCAAATGTGCACATACTTTTTAAAGAAGCATAAAGGCAATACCAAGTAATTTGAAAAGTATATGCACATATTCACACATCGAAAAAGTATTTGCATGAATATCCATTACATGCATGCACATGCTCACATATTACGACATAAGTAAATCATACCCCCCTATTTTGAATTCATACGATACACGATAAACGCTTGCATTCTGTTATGCCATATTACGAATTGAAATTGATCGTATTATATCTGACAGTTAGCGTTTATCGTATATCGTTAAAATATGGTATTGCGATACGATACGTACCGTATCAGCTGTTCAATTTTAAACGCATGCAAGCGGATGAAAATTTGTGTACGATACGCAGAAAAATATTGAAATTGTAGAATTTTTTACTCTTTACAAAAAATGTAAGTGCTAAAGGGAGTAAATAGAATTTTTGAATGAAATTGAATCGAATAGTGCAAGTTTTTTAGGCCAATAAGTTTACATCGGCTAAGCCGATTGCACACATACCTTTTCCTCAGCCTAAAATATGTTGAAACATTATCTTAACAAAAAATCCCGCCGTTTTCGTTGTTCTAGCTACACATTATTTGTGCTTCGATTTAGCTTCACAAACTCGAAATTATATTTAAGTAGAAATTTTTTGCGAATGGTGGGCATGGTGGGCATGGTCAAATTATAACCGTTAGAGGACATTTTCTCTAGCAACAAAATACTCAATTCAAAATAGTGAAAATAAATTTTTTGCGAGTTTTGTGGGGTTTATTTCCAAAGGATTTGCAGCATCGCTTAATTGCCTTCTTGCGACTGCATCAAATGCGGGTCTCATTTTCATTTGGAGTTATAAAAAAGGCAATCGATGTTTAGGTAAACATTTGGATTTTATTTTTTATTTTTGAAATTCAACTGACACCTTTTTTGAAAATATGTGTTATTATTTGACAATAACAGCTGTTTTCAAAAAAAAAAGTAAACATACATCACTGACACTACCCAATTGCAAATCTATCGGGCGTGTAAAAACGATAATATCAAAACTGATTTCATACGATACGCTTCCAAGCGTTTATCGTCTATCGTATGGAAATTCATAATAGGGGGGATAAATTTCTGAACTTATGTCGCGCGATTTACAAACCAAAGCAATTGCACACAGAACTGCGCATACCGTTCGTGAAATTTGAGTAATTTTGCAAGTGTCGAAATTGCACTCAAAAATATACATACATACATACATACATGGTTCATTCACAAAAATCTTTTTTGCCAGTTTTCCAAATTAATACCAAAAGGTCTATTAAAAAAAAAAGAACCATAAAATTGTCAGCATTTTGATCAATTCCAGCTTATCAAAACGAAAAAAAGGCCATATTGATGCATCATTTTGACAAATGTCTGTTTCAAAAAGAACAATCCTCCCATTAAGAGGGGGAAAGGGTTAATTGAAATAACCAAAGCTTAAAAGGCTTAAAATCACGTTGATTTTTGAACAACCTAAAAGAGATGAAATCCGAGATGTAATTTTCCTAAGGCACATGCAGAGTATAAAGAACGGAAGATGGCCTTAAGGCAAAGAAGCATGTGGTTACATATTTACATGCATCCACATGATTCAAAGTATTAGGTGTCATACATTTGCATAACCAAATCAATGTCATCCTCAAAATTTTCGAGACACGTACTTACATATGTTTATAATCCAAAATTATTTTATTTGAAAATTTCGATCATCCTGAATATAGGCAATAAGCAATTAATTGTATAAAAAAACAAGTAAGAAAGCTAAAGTCGGTCAAGCCCGACTTTGAAATACCCAGCGTCCCGACGTTATGAGCGCACTTTGTTTTGCTTCTCTATTTATGGGCGTGGCAGTGGGAGGGCCACATAAATTATTTCCCTACACCTTTCATTCGCCTTGGTGAACCTATGTTGCGAATTTGAAGCTTCTATTCCTTTTACTTCGGAAGTTACGAAAATTCTCCATTTGCGGGCGTCGCAGTGGGCGGGCTACATAAATTTTTGTTCCTACACCTTTCATTTGCCTTTGTCAACCTATGTTGCGAATTTGAAGCCTCTATGCCTTTTACTTCGGAAGTTACGAAAATTCTCTATTTGTGGGCGTGGAAGTGGGCGGGCTACATAAATTTTTGTTCCTACACCATTCATTCGTTTTGGTCAACCTATGTTGCGAATTTGAAGCTTCTACGCCTTTTACTTCACAAGTTACGATAAGCCCTTATTTGTGGGCTTATTTGTGGGCATGGCTCACGGAGGGCGGCGTCCATTTTTTGCCAGGAAATGTCCCTTTTCGTAGTTTACCAGCACACCAAATATCAATGGAATGTGTTGAGTGGTTCGCAAGTTACAAGCATTTTACTGAAAACACGTTATATTCATTTGTGGGCGTGGCAGTGGGCGGATGTCTCCCATTTTTACTTAGGATCATACTCGGATCCCGATATACCTGTGTGCCAAATTTCGACTTGATTGGTCCAGCCGTTTCGGAGGAGATCCGACCACGGACGGACGGACAGACGGACAGACGGACATGTCTAAATCGATTCAGTTTTTGATCCTGATCATTTCTTTATATATTTTTCTATATCTCCGGAGCTTAGTTCTCCCTGTTATAAGATTCGCACAAAACTAATGTACCCCGCTTACGCTGGGTATAAAAAATTTGGGTGTTTATACCAAAATGGATCTCAAATTCAAAAATTGTTTAAAAAATTTTAAAATTTTGACTTTCAAGACTCAAATATCCTTGAAGCTGCAATAAAGTGTAAGACTATTTTATACGCCTAAAAAGGTCTGACAATTCTCTGTCGAATTGCATTAAAATTTTTATCTTGCATTTAAACGTTTAGGCGTAAAAAAATTTTTTCTGAAACAACTACAAATTTGTTTCGTTCCCTTATAACTCTTCAGGGGTGCATTTTGAACCCCAAATGATTGAAAATTTTAACCCAACGTTTCGGAACAGGAAATTTTTCATCCTTCCTTCAATTCATTGATGTTTCTGTCTGAGCTAAAGTTCTTTACAAAATCACACTTCAAATTTTTATTGGCAAAATACGGTATAATACAGGATAAATACAGGGTTTTGAGCAAAAAAGCAGGATCGGGGTTGTGCTGCCAAAATACAGGAGTATCCTGTAAAATACAAGACAGATGGGAGCCTTAACCAATCTGCTTATGAGGTGGGCTCACGCAACATGTGAGATTAAAGTGTTCAACTATTATGTTTCACTTTGACATCGATTGTTCGTAAGCATAGGTCCAAAAAGGCCTCTTATGCAGGGTACAGATGGGCATACCTGTACGCAAACAAATAAGTAAACAACTCACACCTAACAACCGTGGCTTTTACGTCGTGCATGTATAAATTTACAACACTTTCATTCCTTAAGACTTATATGATTCAAAGGGGGAGGATGGAATATATCCACTTTATCTCCCCCGTACCTACGCCACTGCTATACTGTGTTTAGGAAGCATATTTATCTCGCAGAATCATATATGAAAGGCACCTACTAAGGCTCTTTTAAATGGGATGTAAAATTTAATTTCCGTCAAGTTGAAAATAAATAAACAAAAATATTCTGTCAGCCAGGGTTGAAAACATGCGAACGTCAAGCTAAAAAATAAGGTTCTTAATTGTTTTGTTTTCGAGTTTTGAGTTGAAACCGATTTGAAGGTTTTTCTATCCCAGCAAATCAAAATAGAAAAAAAAACAGTGCGACTAGTTACAAAAGGACTCTTTTTCTTCTCTTTGCTTGTTTACAAAGGCTTTTGTACTGTAACCAATTGAGTTACATTCAACTGACAGGACCTAATTAAATTTGGGAGCCATCCCGATGGTTTTATGATATCAATCAAAGAACCAATGTTGAGTGATATGCACGACAATTTAATTGTCGCAGAAGCTTTTAGACTTCAAGCCGGATTGCAGCTCACTGAGGAACTGTGGAAATGTTCGGCATCACGAGATTTAAAATCAAATTTTTTAAGCAAAGTGTGTCTTAATGAGATTTAAAATCTGGCAAGTTCACAGGGTTCAAAGAATTTTGCGGCACAATTTATAACGCCAAAAGAGAAAAACAATGCAAAAATGTGAAAATTTTTAATTGTGGTTGTTGTCAAAAACAATAACGTTAGAAGTTGGGAGCTGAACTCAGCTTTATACATTAGAGTACGCTATAATTTGTGCCACTGAGTAAAAATTTCAGAAGTATAATTTTCATAGTCCTTTTAATTAAATTACTATTTCGGAAAACTTCACACTGATAGGTTGCTCAGTTTGTTCAATAAGCATGTGCAAACTACGAAACATACCGTCGCTCCGAAGTTATCTTCACTAAGGTGGCCATTTTGGGGATGATGAGAATTTTTCGTTTCCAGTCGCTTCGAATATCGGTAACAATCAAAAACTTACCTGTGTTAAATTTGATGACCAATAAGCAAGGATTAGTGTTGGCGAATGGGCCTCAAAGCCAGAAAATTAGTATTTCTCAAATTTCAAATAGCCATAACTTAAGACTACTATTCTAGCTACGTGCAATGTTCCAAACATTTTATTAATTTTCAAAGTTGCATCTTTCTTTCTAAGGCCACAAAACCTATGGCTACACATAAAAAAATTTGTCTAACCAAAACTGATTTTTAAAAGAAAAAATTTTTCTGCATATTACGGGCTCTTACCTCTGACAGAAAAAACATCCATTATCTGTCCCACGTTTTTTAAAAAACTTTTTCACCTTAGCCGTGAAAATCTATCTCAACAAGGTAATGAATTTACCATAAAAAAATTGGGAGTAAATTTACTCTTGTCCTTAACGGGGTCAATGTCCCGTTAGAACTGGATACCGTTAACAGAAAATTTATGACACAAAAATTCCTTAGCATTTCTGATGCTTCTTTTTTATGAAGTTTTTCATTTCTGACAGAGTTCGAGAGAGCCCTTAACGCTTAGAGTGTTGTATAAAGGCAACTCAAAAGCGACTTTGAAACTTCCATATCAGCATGATACAAGAAAACAGGATAGCGCCACTTCAGTACCGCTATTTTGAGGCTCTCTCTGAGAGCCGAAAATTGAGTTTGTGGCGTCACTGAGCGAGAAATTGTTGTTGTTTCCCATGCTATTCAATGATTATCTTTAAAAGGTAATACTGATGGTGTTTTTAATTATTAATAACCAATTTTTGCATTAACATGTAAAGAAATATTGAAAGAAAAATTATAAATTCGGGTTTTACGAAATTAGAACTTTTTCATTAATAATTTCTCGTACAAAGTATCGTGCGTTCAAAGCTCATTCGGTCTTGGTCCAGTGATGCCAACTCCAAAAAAATTTTTCCCCTAAATTAATTTCAAAAACCCCTAAAATCCGGCAATTTCAAACTAAAATACCCTAAAAATGCGTGTGCCGTTTTTCGTTGTATTGGCGTAAGTAGAGATGTGAGAAAAGCATCGATAAAAGTCAGCATTTCCATGTATCGAATGCCACCTGAAAAAATTTGGTACATGTGAAAGCTGTTTAAGCAACAAGCGAGATTCAGATGAAAGACAAGCGAAAAAATTTTATGCGGTATGAATGAAAAAAAAATTGGATTCAGTAATCATTTTCCCCGAAAAAACCCCTAAACATTTATTACCTCCAAAAAATTACCCAATTCAAATCATTTTCCCCCAAAAATAGGGTAAAATACCCTAAGTTGGCAGCACTGTCTTGGTCTGCCAAGCCGATCACGTCGTAAGCGGGGGTGCGGTCGTTTGTTCCGCGTTTTCGCACAAAAGCTTTTATACAAATGATACGAAAGCTTTTTTGAATTTAGCGCTGCCATGTACAGTGATTTCTGGTTATATGCGTCTCGCTATAACCGGAAAGTTCTGTACTATGTTATTTAAATTTTTCAAAATTTTTAGTATTAAATTGGATAGCAAATATTATTATAATATATATATATATACATACTTATATACATACTTATATACATATATATGTATATATTGTAATATAATTTTAAAAGTCTTTTCATGAACAAAAACCTGTGTTTCCTTTGTATTTTTCGCGGAAACCATACAGGAGTTTGTATACGAGAAAGGATTAAAGTAATATAATATTGTATAAATTTCTATTATCAAGGGTTTGCTTTTGCAGGTGGCAAAGATAAATTTGGGTTTTTCTCAATTTTCTAACGGCAGCTTAATATGCTGCTATACAAGAGTTTCTTCACAAAAACCTTTTGCCCTTTTTTATGTTGGGAATTTCTATATTTGTCCGACGAGGACATTGGTTCACCACGTTGGCGAGCTGGAAAGTGTTTTTAAAAATTTTAACAATGATTCCCTTCGCATTTGCAGTGATTACGTCCAACAACTTATCGCACTATCTCAACACATTGAATGCGATGAGCGCATCAAAAAATTATTCTTCCGCTCAAGACTATACTTCACACTAAATTAACTTTAGAAATATCTGGAAAAAGTAGAAGTAAAAAAATGAAAAAAATAACAACTTAAAAAAAATTAAGCCTTTATATTATAATAGAATTCAACAGCCTTTCTACCTAATACTATCGCTTAAAATGCCCATATGTGTAATGACACAATCAATTTACCAGCAAAATATTTCTCCAATGTTGAAATTGTCAAAAAATACGAGTACGAAATTTATATTTTGAATTTTAAATCTATAAAAAAAAATTTTTTACAGTATTGCCCGGATATAAGCACCGTGCACCATGCACGAAAAATAGTGCATATAAGCGAGGAATGCTTATAAGCGGGGAGCATATATCAAAATAATTTCAGTACAATTTTACTGAAAAAACGTGAATTCACGTTCTGCATGCATATATACCCCAACTAACAAAATAGTTCGAAAATAAGTCGATTCGACTGCGTTTAAGGGCACACTATTTGTTTGACCTGACCTAAATAAAGCAAAATTACGTCCATTCGACGTTGATTCGTCGAAAGTGGGGAATAGAATGGAAGTCGATTGGCAGTAATAATAGGGCATAATAAGGCATTTAGTTGTTAAAGTTAGGGAGTTAAGAATGCAGTTCGACCAAAAATAAGTATAAAAGAAGTCAAAAGGACGTCGAAATTACGAAATTTTCACCTAAATTGGGCTTATGAATTAAATGAATTCAAGTAGAGAAAAAGAGAAAGATATAGGTATAATAATTTCTTACTTATTAATATGTATTTACACATAGTGCAATGAATGAAAGAATGAAAATTCTAGCAACTACTTATGTTATTTGAAAAAAAGAATAAATAAAATATGGGTTTTATGGAAAAATATTTTCGATTCATAAAACCAAATTATATATGCCAGCTAAGATTTATGGTGAAAGTATTTCTTGCAATTCTGAATTTTTCACGGGCCATTTCAATTATGAAAAATAAAAGAAAATTTTATTTAAAAAAATTTTTTTTTTCATACTGAAACAGATTGAGAAGAAGAATTTGCAAACTGAAATACGAAACAAGATGGCAGAACGTAAACATGGACCACAAAGTCGAATATCCTTGTTTTCTTAACCAAATAGGTCAAATTCACTTTGAAATTTCGACCTATAATTTGGAATGCCCTATTTAAGTATTTTAAACTTACAAGTCAAGTTTTTTTATAATAATTTCTGACCTAAAATGACTTATTAAGGCATTTTTCGTTCAAGTAGCCTTATCAGGTCCTTTGTTATTTATTTTAGTACCAATAAGGTATTCCAACTTATTGAGGCATTCTAAAAACATTTCGACCTAATTCGGCGTTTTGCCTTTAAATCGCCTTGAAAGTAAATATTCCGCCAAAATACTCGACATTTCACAAACACGTGCGTGCAATGTACATTTAGCGCAAATAGAAAGAGATATGGCGTGACGTCATGAAGGAGTTTTTCATGACGTGGTTGTTGTCTTGCATGTGAACTTTTGTGTTTTATTTTTATATTTGAAGAGCTTAGGAACAAAAGGTGACATTTACACTTTTTATTATTTTGAGTAAATTGAGAAAATAAATATTAAAAAGTAACTTTTTGCCCCAGAAGCAGCTTTTCAAGCTCATTTTTCTACGAAGCAAGTAACTTTTTAAACTAATCTTAGCGGATAATGATAAAAGTCAACCTTTTGAGTCGTATAAAAATTAAAAACCCAAAAATTCCAAACACGTAAATGTCACCTTTTGTTCCTAAGCTCCTCATTAACTAACGATTTAATTAAAAAATCCTATTTTTTGTTGTATTTTACGCCGAGATTTAACTAAATCGAGTTTTGGTCCCGGTCAACAAACTGGGCATATATTTATGTTTGAATTAATGCATAAAAAACTCAAAACCTTTTACTTTGGAAAATAATAAATGTATTCTCTTACAGACAGACAGACAGACAGACGGACAAATGAACAGACGGAGGGGCATACTTAAATATAAGCTTAATATAAAAAGGGCGTAACATGCATTTTCAGTATTTTACAGGAAAAAAAATAACTGAATAAAAGAGGAAGATTTGTAGTTTTGACTTTTTTAATGTAGTTTTTATAAGAAAGTCTAAGTAATTGAATACTGTAAAATTGTTTAACCATTTTATATTTCCCATAAAACTGTTTTCGGTTTAAAATGTAATCCTTCAAAATATTTGTGCATTTCAAATTGAATTTTTAGTCGAAATGAATTCAGATTCTAGAGCATGCCTGTATATGATATGACCATCTACGAAATTCATCTATATTAAGCTAACGATATGTCTTTTTTACTCTATAGAAAAATGTTGAAAACATTACCTACTATTTTCAAAAAAGAAAAACATTAAGGGGTCTCATGCAAAACATTTACACCGTGTAAACTGAGTTAAGTAAGTAAAAAAGTCAAAATTTCATACAAAATTTGACAGTTTTATTAACTTTTCTCAGTTTACACGGTGTAGCTGCGTTCCATGAGGACCCTTATTGTAATTTTAAATATTTGAAATAAAACACAAATTTACTGCATTTGTACATAAAGATAAACATAAATAAAACACAAAAATTGGCTTGAGTTACACTCAAAACAACATCAGCGTCATATGAGAAGTTCTGACGTGACGTCATTTGCGCAGTGAGAGCTGAGAGCATCATGCTCTTTGGCGCTACGTTAGATCGAAAACATTCACGCTCTTATGAATTGGGCAAATATAGGGCAGAACTGGGCATATGATTTTTTTAGTTTGACTTATTTCGTCCTAATTGACAATTTGACTTTAAGGTCGAAAAATCAAGACTACTCGACTTATACGTTGAAGTATCCAATAAAATAAGTCAATTTTTGCCTTAATATAGCCTTTAAAGCCTTGTAGAAGTTGAATATCAATTCAGTAAGTCAATCGGAATGCAACATTTGTCCTAATCTCCTGAATGATCGCTTTGTTTCTTCTGCCAGCTGTAGCAATGCTGGTAGCTCTTCTGCTGCTAGCCTCGCTGAAGCTCAAATTCCTATAAACTCCTTCACTTTTGCTGGTGTAAGTGAAGCTGAGGTAGGTGAATGTGTTCGGAAGATAAATTCGAATGCTGTTGGGGTGGATGGATTGCCAATTAAATTTATAAAGTTAGCCGTACCTTACATTTTGAGCCCGCTGACCCATCTAATAAATTTTTGCCTTACGACATCTGAATTTCCTTCTAGCTGGAAATTGGGTATTGTTGTTCCTGTGGCTAAGAAGAACTGTGCAACTGAACCGACTGACTTCAGACCGATAAGTATTTTGCCTTGCCTCTCTAAAGTCTGTGAGAATGTTATGGCTAGGCAGATAAGTAAATTTTTTGTTGACAATCGCCTCTTGGCTCCTAATCAGTCTGGATTTAGGTCGTAATACAGTTGCACAACGGCTGTTATGACAGTATTGGAGGAGATTCGTGAGTCTTATGACAACGGAGACCTAACACTTCTCTGCCTTCTGGATCTCTCGAAGGCTTTTGACAGTGTTAACCACCCTCTTCTTCTTCGTAAGCTGAAATGTGTATATGGTTTTAGTACATCATCCGTAAGGTTAATTCGATCTTATCTTTCTGAACGGATGCAGCGAGTGAAAATTAACACGAACTTATCCGACTTCCGTAATATCCACTCTGGGGTTCCGCAGGGTTCCATCCTTGGACCTCTGTTGTTTATCATCTTCATTAATGACGTTTTTTCCATTTTCAAGAATTGCACTGTCTATGGGTATGCTGATGATTTAGTTTTACGTATTTCACGGCGATCTGGGCTGAGAGAGGATCTATCTTTCAGACTTAACGAGGATCTTTCAGTTTTGTCATCCTGGACTAGAGCTAATTTTTTGAAAATTAACCCTTTAAAGTCGAAGGTTCTCCCCATATCTAAAAGATATATTGGTCAAGATGATATTCCACCCCTTTTTATTGAGAACACTCAGCTTGTAATCGTGCGTAAGGCGTCACATCTCGGATATATTCTCAATTCTAATATGACCTGTGTTGATCAAATAAACTTAGTGGTTAAACGAATTTTTAATATTCTAAGAAACTTGTGGTTTTCTGCTGACTTTGTTCCAATCGCAACCCGTAAGTACCTTGTACTAATGTTGGTAATGCCGCATATAAATTATTTTTGCACGGTTATCCCTAAATTGGATTCTATTTCGCTCCACAAGCTGCAAGTAGCATTCAATTTTGCCACTAGGTATGTGTTTGGTCTACATAGATATGATCACATCACTCATTGGAGCCGGGATGTACTCGGACTGAGTCTAATGGACTATCTTAAATATCGAAATGTGGTTTTTTTACATAAGCTAATCAACTTTAGAGCTCCCCCTCACCTATATGAAAAGCTTGTGTTCTGCAGATCTAGCAGAAATAATCAGTGCGTTGTTCCCAGGTATATATCCTTAAACTCGTCGCGCTTATTTTTCTTTGACGCGGTCCGCTCCTGGAACGCTTTGCCAATGCATGTTCGCAGTATTACTAGCCATTCTAAGTTTAGGCATAGTTTAAAATTGTATATAAGCATATATGTAAGTCAATCTTAGTTTAGTGTTTTATTGTAACGTAAGTTAATTTTAATCGTTTCGCGGTTTTTCTGTTGATTATTATCTTTGTTGCTTGGCGCTATAAAAGACTTAGTCTTAGTGTGCCTATCACCTTTGTATTTAATAATAATAATAATAATAATAATAATAAAGTAAAACGGACTTGATACTTGAATTTAAGGTAAAAATTTGGTTTATATGCCTTAAAAACTTCAGATAATTTCGAAATCAAAGTCAAGTCACTTCTAAGGCATTAAGGAGGGCATTTTTAACATTTTTCAACCAAAAATTTTATTAAAAGTTGAAATGACTTTGAAGGCATCGCAAAGGTAGAATTTAAGTAATTTCTTGAAAAAAAGACTTTAAAGACAGGTAATTTATAAGGCAAAAAAACGGTCAAAAATAGGGAAAATTCAACCAAACTAGGTCGAATGGACTTAATGCTGGTCAGATTTCCCTATCTTGCTTGTTGGGACCGGGAGCAGTGCTGTCGGAATTACTACAATTGTAGTATTTTACTACAATTTCATCACCCTTATTACTATACTACTCAAATTGAAATTTTACTACATTTCTCTAAAAATGCAGATCTGTATAGTAGTTTACAAGTATCCGCGAATAATTTTTTCTCAAAAATGAAAAAAGACAGCTATACAATATTCTTCTTTTTTTTTAAATTTCGTAAAATTTACTCGGATACTGAAGTACCATTCCTGTTCCATCCAGGAAATAGTTTTTAAGAGAATTGCATTCGTTAAATATTATATTTCCAACCCATTTTATTTGATTTCCTAAAAGTACTACAAAATGTCCCAAAATACTACTAAAAAAAGCAAGCTATACTACTAAACGAAAATTGAAAACGACAGCACTGACCGGGAGTACTGTATAACCAAACGTACAAAAACTAAAATAATAGCTTTCAACACAAAAAGCTCTTCGTTCGAAAAAGAGCTTTCTCAATGGAAGCAGCTAGAAAAAATTGCGACAGTCCGAAGCCGAAGTGATCGCATCGAAGTGAGAATGCGAACCATATAGAACTATAGCAGCAACTTCGGCCAAATTTTGGCGCGTTATGGCATGATTTGGTGAAAAAGTTCAACTGTGGTGAACCACGTAATAGTAAGTGTGGTGCATATAGTACTATAGGTCTAACTCTTCTTCTTCCTAATCCCTTCAATGTGTTAGAGCTACGCTGCTTCAATATAGGCATATAGCATGAGGAAAAGAGAAGCACGCTATGGCAGCGAAATATTTAGCTCTGCTGTGGTGAAATGCATTGCCACTTTTGTTTTTAATTTTGGGAGATTTTCGAGTACATTACATATAAAATATCTACCAAACTCATAAAATGTATGAAAAGGTTGAAAAACATAAAACTAATCAAAGAAACTCAAAATCAAGGAGAAATAGATATTTTTTTAGTCCTACCCTGTCTACATAACTTTTTGATCACACTTTTTCAGCAAAAATACTAAATTCTATGTACAATCAAATTCGTAGCCGTAGTCAAAAATATATGTCAATTTATTACAAAATGAAAACATTCGTGCACATTGAGCAAAAACATATCGTAATACATTTAATAAACTTTCAATTTTGAACTTTTCAAGCAATATAAAAAACCGAGCTGACGCCGTGTTTCTTTGATAATTTTCTTGCAAGTGGCATCATAGTGCCACTTTTTGTCTGCCCGTATTGTTGTTGGTAGCTTTCTGGTGAATTTCTCGAAAGAGTTGAATTTCCTATTCCTGCTTAAGGTTTTTGTTGGTAGCTTTTTGGTGAATTTCTCGAAAGAGTTGAGTTTCCTATCCCTGCCTAATGGGGAGTTTCTTATTAGCGGCAGAGGCCTTTCGACGTCGACAGTTAGACCTATAGTACTATATGGTGTGGTGTACCACGAAATAGCTTTTGGCCGAAGTTGCAGCTATAGTTCTATATGATGCGAACTGAGCAGCGACATCGATCGTAAACACAACCATGTAGGAGTGTAGGTCTAACTCTTCCCTGCAGGAAGTCTGTCGCCATATGGCCCCATGTCTATATTGACGTCAATATAGACAAGAGAACTAGTGACAACGTCAACAGTATTTATAGGCGGTGTCATTAGAGCAACTGTACTGTCAAGAGATATAGTTCATCTCCATTGACCATGTCAACAACGTGTCTCCTTGTAAAATGTGCCGCAAAATTGAACAAGTTAGACTCGTTAAAACTTAAATGCAAGCTATTTTTATTGAAAGCGGAAAGTATAAATATATACATATATTAATTACTGGTGACTAGCGAAAAAGTACTCCTTTTGTCTACATAATAGTAGCGACGTCACTAGTTTGTCAATAGTTTTTCGGTCTACTGTCGACATTCAATGACAACTCAATGTTAAATGTCTATAGCGCAAAGCATTGCGGCGGGTATAGCTGGTCAGTAGTACTGTCGACGCGGTCACTAGTGAAAGAGTATAGATTCACTATTGACATTTCCTGCAGGGTTCTTCTTCCTAATCCCTGCAATGTGTTAGAGCTACGCTGCTTCAACATATGCATATACCACGAGGAAAAGAGAAGCATGCTGTGGCAGCGAAATCTTTAGCTCTGCTGTGGTGAAATGCATTGCCACTTTTATTTTTAATTTTGGGAGATTTTCAAGTACATTACATGTAAAATATCTACCAAACTCATAAAATGTATGAAAAGCTTGAAAAACATAAAACTAATCAAAGAAACTCAATATCAAGGAGAAATAGATATTTTTTTTAGTCCTACCCTGTCTACATAACTTTTTGATCACACTGTTTCAGCAAAAATACTAATTTCTATGTACAATCAAATCAGTGGCGTAGCGAGCCCAACTGGCGCCCGGTGCATAATAGATTTTCGGCGCCCCTTCCCTCCACCCCCCAACTTTAGTAGGATAGGGTCGTTATAACAATGCACAAACAACAATATTGAAAATATTATAGATACATAAATTTCATCATTTTTAAGGAACACTTTTATTATTATGTAGTAAAAAAAAGGTAAGGCTATACATACAATGACATGCGAAATTTTCGCCTGACGTTATAAACATTAAACACAAAGTGCCCATATGAAAAAGCCTACTTGGCAGATAAAGACAAGTAGTGAAGGCATCGATGAGTGAATTCAAATTTTATTTCTTTCAAAATTTGTTGGAAAAAAATTTGCTCAAGACTCGTGAAATCAATTGAATGAAAAGCAAAAATGAATCATTCATTTACAGCTTTGCTGTGTGGTATACATTTGTTACTACATGTACATTTTTCTTGCCTTTGCTGAAGCAAATGTATTAATAACTTCTTCAAAGTTTAACAACTCAAATGCTTCTATTTCGATGCTTAAAAACGCCAGGTCATTTAGACGTTCTTGGCTCATTGTTGATCGTAGATATGTTAAAATTAATTTTAATTTGCTGAACGAACGTTCACAGGTAACAATTGATACTGCAATAGTTAGAAGTATTTGAAGTGCTACTCTGAAATTTGGAAAAACATCGTTTCCATACGTAATAATGAAAGTTAAAAGCTCCAACGGAGTTTTAGGGTTACTTTCTTTTCTGCTGCGGAGCAACATCTTGCAGTCACATATTTCAAGATAGAGGTCCGTTCCGTTGAAATCAGTTTTGTAAAATTCGCCCAAACGCATGCAATTATTTTCCAGATCGTTGGTAACATTATCTCTGGTCAATAAATTTTCAACGTCCAGTAAAAATCCAAATTTCGAGTCAAGATCACTAAGTCGTACAAATCTTGCTCTCATTTCCTGTTGCAGACGATCAAGAACGCTTTTCATGACGCGAGATATTTCATTTTCTGTGGAGAGGCCACATCTCTAGCCAATTCTCCGGGCATTTTTCGGCGTCTTCTAACACGGACTGAAAATCCATGTTTGTGCGTACATGGCTTGTATGGTGTGTGTGTCGGAGGATTTATCGATAAATTTTATGGATTTGTGCAAATGCTTGTATACTGTATTTGAGCCTTTACTCCTCGTAACACAAAGACATCGATGTCCGGGTTTAGATTAGGAAAAAATGTTTCGGAAACATTTTTCAACACTAGCTTCTTTACATGGGAAAGAATGAGAGATCAAAATAATTGTTTCCGCAACATTTTTTCCCAATCTAAGCCCGGACATCGATGTCTTTGTGTTAAGGTGTTAATGTGTTAAGGTGTTGTTTAACAATAAACAAATCCGAAAAAGAAATGGTAAATTTTTCATTTTTTCTTTAGGATCATTTGGCGCCCCCTACGAGTAGCGCCCGGTGCATGATAGACCCCCATGCCCCCCTCGCTACGCCACTGAATCAAATTCGTAGCCGTTGTCAAAAATGTATGTAAATTGAATACAAAATGAAAATATTCGTCCACATTGAGCAAAAACATATCGTAATACATTTATTAAAGTTTTAATTATGAACTTTTCAAGCAATATAAAAAATCGTGTTTTTTTGATAATTTTGTTGCAAGTGGCATCATAGAGCCACTTTGTGTCTACCCGTATTGTTGTTGATAGCTTTCTGGTGAATTTCTCGAATTTGTTGAATTTCCTATTCCAGCTTAAGGTTTTTGTTGGTAGCTTTTTGGTGAATTTCTCGAAAGAGTTGAGTTTCCTATCCCTGCCTAATGAGGAGTTTCTTATTAGCGGCAGAGGCCTTTCGACGTCGACAGTTAGACCTATAGTCCTACATGGTGAGAATGCGAACTGAGAAGCGACATCGATCGTAAACACAACTGCGTAGCGAGTTTCAAGCATGCAAGACTTTGAATGCGAAATCATAAATGAAAAAGTTCTTACTTTACCTGAAATATAATTTTCTATTTTTCTTCAAACATTTCTTTATCGATTTATAAAAAAATTTTATATCTAATTTCTAAAATAAAACCAAAATTCGCATCGAAAAGTAAAAAGCCGGTTTAAAATGGAAACAACAACAACGAATCGGGATTTTGAGTTTGTGACGTTTCCTCTCTCAAGTGGCGCTATCTTGTTTTCTTGTATCATGACACTGATCGACATTTTGAGCAAAAAGTCACAGAAACAAACGTAAAAAAATTTGATAGAAAATTTCCTCCTGATTCCAAAAAGTCCACTCAAATTTTTCCATCACGTCACGTTTTTTGAGAAAATTGCGAATTAATTTATTTAGTTGTTGTAAAACGTTTACTAAAAATTTGTAGAACATTTTTTAAGTTTCTCAGTGTATATTCGTTCAAAAAATATCAAATGTTCGTCCAAGTGTTTTATTACTGAACTCGAAAAATTAGTGGTCCAAATTGTTGCTCAAAGTCGAAAATGGGCACCAATGCTCATTTAAATGAAAGTTAAATATGAATTAATTTTGAATGGTGAAACAGAAACTAGAAAAATTGAATTAATTTTCAATTAAATTGATGTGGTGAAACCGGCTGTAAGAGATAATAAAAATATTATTTTATATTACACATTTAATAACCAAAATTTACACTTCATTTAAAAAAAAAAATCTTTAAAGCTTCTGAAAGTAGTTGGTGAATATAGTAAATCCCGATACTTGGTTAAGTCAGATTGTCTTAATTTATTTTTTCGATCTCAAAATGTCACCAAAAATTAATTTTTGGACTAATATTGAAAAACTTTCGTGATATTCCTACAGAGTGAAATATTTACTTGAAAAATTTCGAGTGGGTAAAATACCCATGTAAACGGCGTTCTGCCGTGCCTTTATTTGATTACCTGCATACACAACTGCACCTAAAAAGTACGATTACGAAATAATTCAAAAATAATCGGGATTATTTGTGATTAATGAAAAAATTCGAACTATTCAAAAAATAATACGAATATTTTTTTTTTTGGAGTAACATTTTAAATTTAAATTTTAAATGATGCAATGGTGCTCAAAATTTGAAACGGAATTTTCTCAAAATCCTTACGTGATATAATATTTTGATATTTTTCAATTTTTCGGGAGACAAAATCAAACAGAAGCACTAATAAACTTTAAAGGAGGATTTCGTTGTAGAACAGTGTAATTTTTAGTTAAGTTTAGCTATTCAAAAAAAGTTGATGTCGAATAAAAACAGTCGTCAATCAATGATTTCGATGCGACGAACTAGGCTTGCAATAACATATAAGATTCGTTTTATTGGACATCAACTGAACTTATATTCAGTAAAGTCGGCTATACGAAATTTTGAACTTTTGAAAGTTAAGAAACATTGTAAAAAATCCAAGAATTAGAAACAATATATAACAAGTAAAAAAGCTAAAGTCGGACAAGCCCGACTTTGAAATACCCAGCGTCCCGACATTATGAGTGCACTATGTTTTTCTTCTCTATTTGTGGGCGTGGCAGTGCGAGGGCCACATAAATTATTTCCCTACACCCTTCATTCGCCTTGGTGAACCTATGTTGCGAATTTGAAGCTTCTACGCCTTTTACTTCGGAAGTTACGAAAAATCTTCATTTGTGGGCGTGGCAGTGGGCGGGCCACATAAAATTTTTACCTACAACTTTCATTCGCCTTGGTGAACCTATGTTGCGAATTCGAAGCTTCTACGCCTTTTACTTCGGAAGTTACGAAAAATCTTCATTTGTGGGCGTGGCAGTGGGCGGGCCACATAAAATTTTTACCTACAACTTACATTCGCCTTGGTGAACCTATGTTGCGCATTCGAAGCTTCTACGCCTTTTACTTCGGAAGTTACGAAAAATCTTCATTTGTGGGCGTGGCAGTCGGCGGGCCACATAAAATTTTTACTTGCACCTTTCATTCGCCTCGGTGAACCTATGTTGCGATTTTGAAGCTTCTACGCCCTTTACCTCGGAAGTTACGAAAAATCTTCATTTGTGGGCGTGGCAGTGGGCGAGCCACATAAAACTTTTTCCTACACCTTTCATTCGCCTTGGTCAAGCTATGTTGCGAATTTGAAGCTTCTACGCTTTTTACTTCGGAAGTTACGAAAAATCTCCATTTGTGGGCGTGGTAGTGGGCGGGCCTCATAAAATTTTTTCCTACACCCTTCATTCGTCTTGGTCAACCTATGTTGCGAATTCGAAGCTTCTACGCCTTTTACTTCACAAGTTTCGATAAGCCCTTATTTTTGGGCTTATTTGTGGGCGTGGCTCACGGAGGGCGGCGTCCATGTCTTTCCAGGATATGTCTCTTTTTGTAGTTTACCAGTACACCAAATATCAATGCAATGTGTTGAGTGGTTCGCAAGTTACAAGCATTTTACTGAAAACACAATAAATTCATTTGTGGGGGTGGCAGTGGGCGGATGTCTCCCATTTTTACTTAGGATCATACTCGGACCCCGATATACATGTGTGCCAAATTTCGACTTGATTAGTCCAGCCGTTTCGGAGGAGATCCGACCACGGACGGACGGACAGACGGACAGACGGACAGACGGACGGACGGACAGACGGACAGACGGACATGTCTAAATCGATTCAGATTTTGATCCTGATCATTTCTATATATATATGTCTATATCTCAGGAGCTTAGTTCTCCCTGTTACAAGATTCGCACAAAACTAATATACCCCGCTTACGCTGGGTATAAAAACTGCTGAAGGGTCGCACCCTGCAAAAGCGTCTTCGCTTATTCATCGAGTTCACTTTTGTATGTGGTGTATTTTTTAAAAGCAATATTTCTTTAATTATATCTGAAAAATACAACGAATAGGTAAACTAATTGGATATTATTTAAATTTCGTTCCTTTGAAATTAGTTTGGCAGCATTCGTACTGCAGTACAACTATTTTATATATCTCTTTGAAATGAAGAAAGGTTGAACTATTTTATCGAAAAAATTTTCTTACGTGCAAACGCGGACAAAACCGCTGAGGGATTGAACAATTATACATATCTAGAATCCCTGCAAACGTCCCTCTCAAAGTTTTTTGCGGCTTTTGCGTACACAGCTTTGTTATTCTAGTTGCATATTTGTTAAAGTTTTTGCAGATAAATTTTATTATCGATCTTTTGAGATTCCTCAAAGGGTTTTTTCACTGCACAATACTTTTAAAAATGTAACTATAATTTTCATACCTGCTTAAATCCAGTGGGCAACACTGAAGCAGCGCTTAGACGTTCATGCATGTTGAATGGAATTTTATTGTCGATCACGATACGAGAACAATCTGCCATTTGGACATTGCTCGTCGAACCTAGTAGAGTATGTTTGAACTTCTGAGCTTCGCTCCAATTTTGTCTTCAATGTTACCGTTTCCGTTTTGGCTTCTTGAAACTTTAATTTGTACTAAAGAGTGCATTGGAAATACAATTTAAAATAACATAGTCAGATTGACGACGGGGGGTTTTAACACCCAAAAGGCCCCCCCTTGGCTACGTCCCTGGCCTCATACAGAGCTTTGGGCTGTAATATGTCATTAAAAATACATATGTTCGACTCCCATCTGGATTTCTTTCCAGAAAATTTGGGAGCTATGAGTGACGAGCAAGATGAAAGATTTCATCAGGACATTTCTTTAATAGAGAAGCGCTATCAAGGGAGATGGAGTCCAGGAATGCTAGCAGATTACTGTTGGAGATTAAAAAGGGACCTGCCAGAAGCTAAACATTTCAGGCAATCGTAAACATTTAATGCACTGCAGCCGGTGTAACTGCTTGTTAATGACCGATTTTGTACAGTTATAAGAACAATGGTTTGACAAACCGTAGGAAAACTTCCTTGAAAATCATATCTATGTATTTATTATAAATAAAGAGATAATTCTTTAATGTAGATAATTTTTTTAGTTTTATAAAACTCAAACGCCACTAGTGCTTTCAGCAAAGCTTTGAAATAGTGGCACTGATTTGGCACAAAAATAAAGAGCAAATTGTTAGACAGAAATAACTTTTTGGATTAAATCAATAACAGCTTTAAATTAAATACTTAACACCGAGTTTTTTCTTTCTAAAGAGCCGCAAAGGTATAGAGGAGAGGGGAAGAGAGTACGTAAATAAAATAGGGTCCGGCATAAAAATATTTAACATCTTTGCTGCCAAAACAAGCCTAGATTTTATAAGATAGTACTGATTTGCAAAATAGTTATTTTCGTGTTACTCTGTTCGGAAATTTTTTAAGCATTCCATCACATTTTTCAAAATAGCCAATATCCGCAACAAAACTAATATGCTCAGCTGAAGCTGGGTATAAACGAGTATAGTGATTAATATTGAACAAAGGAATTGTGCTTAACTAGAACTAATCTTGCCCTACAGTACTTGTATGGCCAATTTTCAAATAAATAATGCAAACGTATAAAGAAGTATTACCAATAGAAGTACAGGAGATTTCCGATTTAACGAGCTCAATGTTGCCAGCACTTCTCGTTAAATCGAATTTCTCGTTAAAATGAGTACCATCATAAAATCATTTTTTTCTTATTGTAAGAGATTAAAATTATAAATTGGGCTTATAAACAATTTTTTTTTCAAAAGAATTATTATAACAAAAAAAAAAAAAAAAAAAAAAAAAACATAACAGCTCTTCATTTTGGTTCATATTAAACATATACATAACGTCCATGTACACAGAGTAAAAAACTTATGAGATCACGTTTTGTTTAAATTATAAAATACATAGGTAATATGGGGCATTCTTTTATAAACCGAACAAAAAAAGGGGGAAAATTAACCTAGGTCTTTTCAATTGCGCGATATTTTTTACAGCTTCTAGATATGAAATTATTCAACATGTAGTACAAAATATTTCTCAGAATGCTTTATTTACGGAAGACCGTTAGTTTAAAGTTTGCTGAAAACCCGTTTTTTTAACAAAAATTCAAAGAAAATTTGATGAATTGAATTGAGAGTTTACTGTCAAAGAGTAATGATGATAAGTAAACAACTGCAGTGTTGCCAGAAGAAAAATGTATTTTTGCGTTAAAAAAGGGGGAAGGGTTTGAGAAATCTTTTGCTTGATTACATGGCGAGTCTGATTTATACCAGACCTGTAGCAATCCAACTTCCCCCGGGTGGGGCAAAGAATTTTCCACAATTTTTTCCTTTTAATTTTCGTAGTTCCTTCCACCTAAGACCAAGAATCGTAGTGGGGCAAAGACCCTCCTAGTCCCTAGGTTGGTACGCGACTGATTTCTACTAACGTATGCTTACGTGGGGTATTAAAAATTGACATCACTGAACAACTGTGCACAATTAAAGCGGTAAGTCCAACAGCGCCTGCGCTTTTTCGATTTCACGCAGGTCACGTAAAATTGAACATTACTTTGCATACATTGACTGGTTGCAGTAGTTGGCGCAGCACACGCGCTTTTAGACTCCTCGCTTAACTACTTCTTGGATTCCTCTTTGTTTCTCTTCATGGTTTTTTACTGATTTCTTAAGTTGCTCGCTAAACCGAGTGCACAAAAAATTTTTTGTGCCATTTTGCTCGTTATATAAGATACTCAATGGAACGAATTTAAATGCTCGTTAAATGCGAAACTCGCTAACGCGAATACTCGTTAAATCGGAAATCTCCTGTATTGGTGAAATTGCCAATAGTAAAACTGTAGAGCACAACTACTCGCATTCCCTACAGGGGAATGTGTTTCTAAATATTTAGGAAAATTTAAAACATAATCGCATCGCCTTTGACTTTTTATGAGGAAAACAAGTGATTTTTCAATTGCAACATGTTGCATATTCGATTTAAATGCTTTCATAAGAATGCTTATTTCTCTGCGGAAGCTTAGGGGAAAGTTTTATGTTTTGAAAAATTTTGTGCATAATTGATGATTCTTCGATTTTAAAAACTGATATTAAAAATAACCCAAATAGTGACTAAGGTAAGTCGATTAGAAGAAAAAAAAGGTGAATTTTTTGTAGAAAAATCACAGCAACAATTTGGACCACTAATTATAATTAGATAATTACACTAGTTTACAACAAATAAAAAATTTTGCGACCTGGGCCATCTGATGGTCTTTTCTAAAGTAAAATTTTGTGCCGAATCTGAATATGTCATCAAAAAAATTGTAAGTAGAATAGTTTTTGAGAAATAGGCTATTTTCCGTTTTTTGAGTTTTGAAAAAAAGTATGGTTAGTAAATTGCAATTATCTCCGAATATATTTAACCGATTCTAAATTTTAAGCTACGAATTTAAAGGCAGTTAAATTGTCTACCAACAATGCCCAGAACATTTTTTAATCCAATTATACACGTAGAAGCTATTGATGAAATTTTCCAGAAATTTGTTTATTTTTAACAAAATTTCCATAAAAAAATCACTTTCAGTCTAATTTACACCATGAACAAATTTTTTAAAAATTTTCTTCTTCCTTTGGCTTCGAAGAACGATTTTTTAGGAAGAGAGGAAGCTTATTTTGATCAAATTCACTTAAAAAATGTGAAAGTTATAAGTAATTTAGCAAAAATACACAAAAATTCATTTTGTTTAAAATCCATTTTATTAGAAATGGCTCAAGTTCCCTTAAATATATTGATCACATTTAATCGAAACAGGAGTAAACATGTCTTTGAAAATTCATTTCCTGCACTCCCATTTGGATTTCTTTCTGGAAAATCTTGGTGATGAAAGCGATGAACACGGCGAACGCTTCCACCAGCAATTAAAAGCCATAGAACGCCGCTATCAAGGTTTTTGGGATGAGGCAATGATGGGAGAGTACTGCTGGTTTCTTATCCGGGAAACAGGTTCCCTTCATAGTAGAAAAAACAAGTAAGGGGTTTAATTCAAGAGGTTTTTAAGGCCATTAGGGAGCCCCATATACCAACTTTTGTTAAATTTCTTTGTTAAAACCGCCGCTTTTCCACGCCCAATTTTTTTGCAATTCTAATCGGAGGCTAAAATATACACTCGAATTCTAAGCTTCATTGAAATATTTCGAAAAAGTCCGATTTTGAGGCAGTTTTGGAATTTTTGTGACAGACCCTAGTACTGGAGGTACCCTTAATAAAGGACCGACAAAGGAAATTTTTTTGGAGGATGTTTATGGCTACAAAGGAAGTATAACTGCCAAATTTCGTTCAAGTCCCATTTGAATTTAGGGTGAAGGAGACAGTTTTCGGAAAACGCGCTTCTGCTAGGGCCACTTTAAAATTTTTTGGTAATCGTATTACTTGCCTTGAAACATGTTCAAATATCGAATTTCATCGAAACATCTTGAAAAACTTCGCTTTTCGAGCAGTTTTTGTGATTTTCGTAACAGACCCTAGTACTGGAGGTACCCCTAAAAATTGTCCAATCGGGTCCATCCTCGAACTTGTTTTAATCATGTTGCCGTGAGTACGCATGCCAAACTAAGATAGCGCAACTCCTTCGATAAGATAACTGTATACAGACAGACAGACGGACATATCTAAATCGATACTCCTGGTGACGTTAATCATTTCTATATATATTTTGTATGGTCTATCTCGACTAGTTCTGGGTGTTACACACAACCACACAAACGCAATATACCCTCGACACAGAGTGTGTTGGGTATAAAAAGGGGACTTGAGCCATTTCTAATAAAATGAAATTTTAACAAAATGAATTTTTGTGTATTTTTGCTTAATTACTTATAACTTTCACATTTTTTAAGTGAATTTGATCAAAATAAGCTTCCTCTCTTCCTAAAAAATCGTTCTTCGAAGCCAAAGAAAGAAGAAAATTTTTAAAAAATTTGTTCATGGTGTAAATTAGACTGAAAGTGATTTTTTTATTGAAATTTTGTTAAAAATAAACAAATTTCTGGAAAATTTCATCAATAGCTTCTACGTGTATATTTGGATTAAAAAATGTTCTGGGCATTGTTGGTAGACAATTTAACTGCCTTTAAATTCGTAGCTTAAAATTTAGAATCGGTTAAATATATTCGGAGATAATGGCAATTTACTAACCATACTTTTTTTCAAAACTCAAAAAACGGAAAATAGCCTATTTCTCAAAAACTATTCTACTTACAATTTTTTAAATGACATATTCGGATTCAGCACAAAATTTTACTTTAGAAACGACCATCAGTTGACCCAGGTCAGATTTGCTGTAAACTAGTGTTATCAGAGTAGACTGAAAGAAATATCGGCAGTAATATTGAATAAAAATTTTCGTAAATATTTCAATACGAATTTTAGTCAATATAACGAATTTTCTTCATGCTGACGAAAATATTTGTTATATTGCAGAAATTTTATGAATGGAATGGAAAAAAATTCTTCAATATGAGTTAAATAGTTTAATTAATATAACAAAATTTCTTCATAGGTATGAAAAAATTTCTTCATACTGAAGAAATTTTCTTACATATGACAAAAGCTTTCGTAGGACATTTTAAAATTTAGAATTTTGGTATAAATGAAGAAATTTCTTCAATATGACGTAATTTGTTTGTTGATATGAAGAAATTTCGTTAATACAACAAAACGTATTCGTGAATATAAAGAAATTAATTTCGTAAATATGAAGAAATTTTTTCAATATGACGAAGAAATTGTCTTAAAATTTATTTATATATTAAATATAACGAATTTATTTCGTATAAATAAAGAAATTTCTTCAATATGACTAATGTAATTCTTGAGATATGAAGAATTTCTTCAATATTACGAAAAAGGTAATATTTTTAAGAAATTTTTGGGGTTGATGAGTCTTAAGGCGGAAGATTCAGCGTCATAAGCAAAGTTCGTCGATGAAGTTAAAACGCGTTTTTTTATGGAAGCAGAGAAATTGTGTTTAATTTGAAAATTGAAAGAAAATATTGCTCGCGTTCAAAATCGCAGAAAATGTGATAGGTGTGTATTAAGTCATATATATTTTGCGAAGTGTTCCGTTTCTAATAAACTAAAATTTTTTAAAGTGCCACATTGACGGGGAGACGCTTCTGCATATGAGTGAGGTTCATATTTCGTACTGCATCCGGTGACACTGGAAGTTGATACGCTGAAAACAAAAACTCAGCACAATATCTAACTTTTTAATGCTTAATTTTGGAATATAATTGGAAAATATAGTACAGAAAATATATATCTATATATAATATTGATCTTTGGAGGCATTATAAGAACCGTAATAATAAATAAAAATAATATTAAAATTAATTTCGATGTAATTTACTTTGACTTGAAATTTTGGTTTAAAGTATATTTTTAGGGAAAATGCTGCATTATTTTGAAAAATTTCTTTAAGTTCTTTCATAATATTTTAGAATTTTCGTCCTTTTAACCACACAATCATATATACATAAAATTGTTTTTTAATTCTTATCGCGAGTCTTTATTTAGTCAACCATTATTGCTTGCAATGAGAAAGTTAATATACTGTTTTGTGTTTGATATTTGGACGATTTTCTTGTCTATAAAAAATAGCAGATGTGAGACAGACGGGACTCACAACAGTTAATACATATGATAAAATTTTGAAATATATAAATATGAAGAAATTTCTTCAACATAACGAAGCAGGATAATATACTTGAAGAAATTTGACTAAAATAATTTCGTAGATATGAAGATATTTCTTCAATATAACGAAATATTTTTCCTGATTTGAATTTCTTCATATTAAATATCGTCTTTATTCATATTGATTGCTTCTTTTAGTTAGCTCTATTTTTACTGCCATTTCTTCAATATTACCTACGGATTTTTTTCGGTGTAGAGTAGTGTTTTTGATCTAGTATGATAACTTGATATTTTCAGAATAAATAGAGATTTTTGGAATCTAATCAAACACGGACTGGTAGCAGCTGAAGGGCCGGGAAGCCCTTAATTGGCTCTAGCAAAAAATCTGGACGTGATGGAAATAAAAAAAATTGTGTTTCGTAATGAGGGTTGAGTGTTATAACATAATATAATCAGCAGTCATAGTTCTTGTGACAAAAACTGTGTCGATCAGTGCTATTTCCAGAAATTGTTCAAAGCAATTGTACGAGAATACAGGCTTAGCATAAGCAATATCGATCTCGGTCCTCTTCAATATAAGTTCCTAATGCATAGCTTTGCGAACCGTCAAGATGCTTATTGCCTTCAGTGTCTATTTGTGAGTGGCGAACCATGTTGTTGAGACTTAAAGTTGAGCATTCGTCCCTTACACGTACACTACGAAGGATAATTTATCATCGCTGCTTTAAATAAACTTGCTACTTTTTCTTCTTATCATCGATAAATCAGATTCATTCAACGTTTTGGAACAATGAAAACTTTTTCCCTCGCCAAAATCCGTCAGATAAGTTGAAAAGTTTCCTTGAAAAGGAATATATTTTCCTACCAACTTATTTAAATGAGTATACTAGTTTTATTTTCAAAAATTAAAGAAAAGACGATGTGCGGTCCTGTTGGAGCAATTTACACCTGTCAAATCTTTAATGCCTGAAAGTATTCGTTGAATTTATTTCTTAACCATAAAATCACTTTCGCACACTTTCTTGATACATGTATGTTTGTGGCTTTAAATGTATTTTATATTGACATGACTGGTATTTTAATAAATTAAACCAATCGACGAGTACCTGAGGGTATCATGAACAAGGAAAGCTTTTTAGCCGACATTTAGCGATTACGGCTCTAAAACACTATTAAGCAATGCACACTGGGACAGACAGTTAGTATAAGCTTTGCCCTTATTAACGAGATTAAATTAGTCTTCGTTAACTATTAAAGTGTGTCTTAACAAAAGTAAAGGCACGCGTGCATGGATATGTTAGTAGTGCATTACCCTACAATCAAATATTGTCAAACAATGCTCTTAATATGGAAAACATGAGTACGTGAGTTTCACGAAGGAAAGTTTTAAGTCACATTTTCCAGTGTGTGGTAAAGATATTCATATCAATCATTTAAAAATATATTCAAATATATAAATTTATATTCGCACTATCTTGGGGCATTCACATACAATATAGTACTTGCCTTGAGAAAAAATAATTACAAAAATTAAAAAAATTAGACCAATATATTTCTTCTACCTTTTCCCCAAAACCCACAGTGAGCATAATTTTTGTTTTTGCTTAGAAAGCTGAAAAAAATAATTTGTGGAAATCTTCAATTTTATTGATTTTTCATACATTTTCTATGCCTCGCTGAGGAACAGACTCGTATACGCACACAAAGATTTCCGTGTGAATCGATTTGCCCTCACTCCACGCGCCGTCGCACAGTGTCGCGACTGCGGCAAAATATGCCAAATATGAAGGATTGAATTATTTAGAAATTTTAAAAGGCAATACTTAGACTAAATGAAATTTAAAAAAAATCATTATATTTTAAGTCGTTTAAGCGCACCGCGCTTTTAAAGTTGCGCTTTTTAAAATTTGTAAGTTTGTTTTAAGGAACTTCATAAAGTCGCCAATACATATTTAAGATGAGATATTTTCGATGATTAAGGTGCAAACTTAAGGATTTATATCTCAAATTTTAACATAAGGTCTATATTTTAAGGTTCTTTTTACCTTTTGTTCATGTTTATAATAGATGCGATTTGCCACTCACGCAAAGCAAGCAACTGGAAAATAAAATTTTAAAAAAGTTCCAATTTTTTTTATATTCCATGACTTATAACGGTTTTGATCTTGCGTTCTCTATTGCTGTGAAGAGCCCTTTAATGTGTGGCTATATAGTGAAAACGGATAATAAGAAGCAAAACGAAATTACAAATTTTCTAATACTTGAACCATAATGATTTACATATATATCAAAAATTATTATAATGTTTACATTTTATGTTGTTTTTTATAATTTTCTTATACCCGACAAACTCTGGGTTGAGGGTATATTGCGTTTGAGAGGTTGTGTATAACACCCAGAACTAGTCGGGATAGACCATACAGAAATTATACAGAACTTATCAGCTTTACCGGGAGATTCCATTTAGCCATTTTTGTCTGTGAGTGTTTACACCTCCGATCAGATTATAAATCAGTGCCGTAGCAATTCTGTTTTGCGTGAGGGGAAAAACTATTTTTCCAATTTGCGTGGGGGGGAAAAATTATTTTTTCAATTTTATTCCTGGGCAAAAACAAAAATGCGTGGGGGGGGCAAAGCCCCCTCTTGTCCCTATGGTTGCTACGGCACTGTTATAAATAGTTTGGAAAAGTGGTCGTGACAAAAGCGCGATTTTCATCAAGGATCTGAACCAAAGTCGGCTTTGAGGCCCTTAGGAGCTTGGTTTCTTAAAACAGTGGGAAGAGGGGTAAATGGGAATTGGGAAGCATTACATACTGAGCAAAAGGAGGAAAATTGACATTTTTAGTGATCCTGAACGAAAAAAAGGTGAAAATTAATCTAAAGCTAGTGACTTCGGTACGACTTTTGTCTGTCGATTCCGCTGTTTTCGGCACTTCGCATATCTTGCATGAAAGGAAATATCTCCCTTGTTTTTAATCTTTTTACTAAATTCAAGTTTCAATTTTATAAAAAAATGCAAGATTTAATAATTTCTATAATTTTTTTTATAGAATTTGGGGTGGGGTCTCATAAGAGACAAAATTGGGCGTGGCATTGGAGGTAAAAGATAACCCGCGTGTGAATTTCAAGGCCCTCGGTTCAAAAATGGCGATTTTAGAAAATCGGAATATATGGGGGTTGTGTGTTGGGGTGGTCGGATTTTCGCAATATTTTCAAAATCTCTTAATCTCATGGAAAGAAGCGTCCATGCCAAATTTAGTTGCTTTGGAGCAACTCCTTGTATTTTTGGCCAATAAATGCATGGAGTCGCGACACAGTGCGTCGCTTCCAGTGTCCTACATTAGGCTGTGTCAGTGGTTAGGAATAAAGCTTTTCATATACTTAAATTGCACTGAGACTGTTTGACCTTTTTTGTATGTGTCATTCACTTGTTCAAAACAATCGATTTACTTACTAATGTAGATATACAGGCAGAGTGTCCAGGAAACTTAATGCATAATTTTAATATGCTATACCTCATGTCAAGGGCTATGTTTTTTTCTTTGAAGATATCAATTTGCGTAAAAATAGCGACGACAAAAACTTTGCTAAAGGCAAATTCCAAACAAGGCTATACTAATTTTGTCAAAAATTAATTACATATATAATAATTTGCATTTGCCGGTCGATGCGGAAAATGTTACCCGAACACTCCCGAATACCGACATATTATAAATATTTGTGTCCTACATAAATAATAAAAGGCATAGAAGCTGTTTAACTCCGAAAATTGTTCCTTTTTACTACCATTTTTCCTCCAATTTTCGGACAAATGACCCAAAATCAGAAAATTCCAAGATGGAGTACCAAAACATAAAAAAAAATTTTTTTTTTACACCGGATTCGTCATTTGCAGCCCAAAATACAATAGACAAGTTTTGTTCCATTTCAAAATATGCTACGGTTCTCGAATAGCCGAAAACATAAAAAAATAGCACCGCTCTACTGTGCATGGGCCAGAAAAGTACAAATATTCTACAAATGTTACAAAATTTACGTCATTAAAATCTCGGAACGCGAGCATTAAAGCCATAAAAAGAAAGGTGACTATGAATATATTTTGTAGAGGAGTTTTTGTGGGAATTTTGCATTCGTTGTCTCCGAAAAATGAATTAAAAATTTTCCCGCAATTTTTTATGAAATCCCGCATGTTTTGGGAAAATTTGTAAAAAATTCCAACGCTGATATGCATGTTACAAGCCAAATCAAGAGTTTGGTTTAAAAAAATTTTGTATTCTTTAAATTTTGCATTCCAAGTTTTTAGAAACAAAACAAAGCTGGTCAGACCAAGCGAGGTAAGCTTGGCAAGTGCCCTCAGCGCCAATGCACAGATAAACTACACAGTAAAAACTAAAGTTTAAATTTATTACCAATTTTGGTCTTTTTATATAACAATGCCAAAAAGGAATTAAATTAAAACCTTTTTGGTTTAAATAAAGAGAGCGAAAAAATGGCGAATTTTTCGTATGAACTATAAAAAAATGTATGCGTAGACTGAAAAGAACTGAGAGATATTGCCTCACAATCTGATGTCGGCGAGTTCAATCCCCGGTCAGGCGGGCGTAATTTTTTTTTTTTTTTTGAGGAATAAGTAGGTAATAATAATAAATTATAATAAGAATTTAAGAGGAATAAAAAGCTTGCAACCAATCTTTTTATGAAAAAAAAATTGAAAAAAAGATTTCAACAGAACTCTCAAAGGAATTCTTGTAACAGCATCCCAGCAAACATTTGCATAAGCTTTTTACAAAGGTGCTTACTATTCATTTGTTTCCAAGAAATTTTCCAAACTTTTTCCAAGCATATATGTGCTATATTAAATTCGCAAACATTTCCCAAACGCTTTCCAAATGTGTTTGGGAAACGTTAAATTTCTCAAGTACTTCGCAAATCCGTACATACATCGTACATACATACGAGGTGTCTACAGTTCGATTTTTTTCGAACGTTAATATATTAATTCTAGCACGCGCGAAAGAGATCTCTCGGTAGCGTAATGGGAGCGTGTTGCGATTTGTAACCTGGAGGGCTCGAGTTCGATTCCTGTCGCGGGCGAAAAAAGATTGTGGAAAAATTGGGACGTAGAAAGATATCTGAGGTAAAATTTGATCCACTTAGAGGGGAGAAAGGAAGTTGGTAGTTATAAATTTAGGTTCATATCCGTTCGTCAGAAACGTAATGCATACACATGTGCTTAAAAAAAATTTTTTTTTTCATAAATGTTTGGATGAAAGCTAGTAGATATTCCTCTAAGTTTTCAAATATTTAAATGTTATATTATCTACCTAAGTATTCAAAAAAAAAAAAAAAAAAACATTCGCCGCAGCGGGGATTGAACCCGCCTACATCGGATTGGTACTGCTTGTTTAGGCTTGGAAAATATTTAATTCGATTGGTTGGATTTATATGTTTTCCAATCTCAAATCCAATTGAATAAAAAGGGAGCCGTTTTGGTTATTTACACTTGAATTCCAAATAAATTCCAACACTTGGATCCAAGCCTTTTGTTTGCGGGCGCAAATTACTTCCAATTGTTTAGTAAGCGTAAATGTTTGCTGGGATGAAATGACACGCACACACGTTTTCAAATGTAGTATCGATACTTCAACATTATCGCTGGCAACTATCCCAGCAAACATTTACGCTTACTAAACAATTGGAAGTAACTTGCGCCCGCAAACAAAAGGCTTGGATCCAAGTGTTGGAATTTATTTGGAATTCAAGTGTAAATAACCAAAACGGCTCCCTTTTTATTCAATTGGATTTCAGATTGGAAAACATATAAATCCAAGCAATCGAATTAAATATTTTCCAAGCCTAAACAAGCAGTACCAATCCGATGTAGGCGGGTTCAATCCCCGCTGCGGCGAGGGTTTTTTTTTTTTTTTTTTTTTTTTTGAATACTTGGGTAGATAATATAACATTTAAATAATATTTCAAAACTAAGAGGAATATCTAGCTTTCATCCAAACATGTATAAAAATAAAAAAATTTTTTTTTAAGCACATGTGTATGCATTACGTTTCTGACGACCGGATAAGAACCCAAATTTATAACTGCCAACTTCAAATTTTACCTCAGAAATCTTTCTACGTCCCAATTTTTCCACAATCTTTTTTCGCCCGCGACAGGAATCGAACTCGAGCCCTCCAGGTTACAAATCGCAACACGCTCCCATTACGCTATCGAGAGATCTCATTCGCGCGTGCTAGAATTAATATATTAACGTTCGAAAAAATCGAACTGTAGACACTTCGTATGTATGTACGATGTATGTACGGATTTGCGAAGTACTTGAGAAATTTAACGTTTCCCAAACACATTTGGAAAGCGTTTGGGAAATGTTTGCGAATTTAATATAGCACATATATGCTTGGAAAAAGTTTGGAAAATGTCTTGGAAACAAATGAATAGTAAGCACCTTTGTAAAAAGCTTATGCAAATGTTTGCTGGGATGTTTTCTCTTTCCCGAGTACATCAATTTTTCCTTTTTCCAAGTTCAAAATTTACTTTACCTTTTCCAAGCCCCAATTTTTCCAGATTTTTTTTCGCCTGCGACAGGGTTCGAACTCGGACCTTTCAGAATGCTAAGCAAAAACGTTTCCAGTACGCTAACAAGCGACATCATTCGCGCGTGCTAAATTTATTATATCAACGTTCGAGAAAATCGAACTATAGACGCCTCGTATGTTTGTATGATAGCAATATAATCGCGAGAACAATTTGACAATTTGAGAATTTTGTTCGTTTTTCAGATCATTTAAACCCAAAAGGTATTAAAATAAAACTTTATGGTATTGAATTTCAAATTTAATGCTAAAAAGTTTTAATTTTATACCGATTGGTTTTAATCTCAAACCTGTAGTTTTTACCGTGTAGTTAGGCAATATTCCAATTAATGGTGATTGTTAAACACGATTCATTGGCACAACTTAAAATTTTAAACAAATCAAAAAATATGGGAAAAATTCGTAATATTGAATTCAAACAAGTGTTCTTTAAGTTTTTTGTATTAAACACCAAGGACATTAGCAATCTACAAAACTTTTTTTGATTGTTTTGTTAAATTGAACAACGAAGATATTAACACTTAACAAAACTTTGTTTGAAATTTTTTTATATTTAACACATAAATATTTTTCTACAATTCTTTTTTTAAATTTTTTCATTTATGCGGACTTACATACATACAAAAAGAGTCAAAATAATCAAAATTTGGAAAAAATTGAGATAAGACCGCTATTAAAATGTTGGTGACAAGCTTCGTTGTGTTCTATATGAAACCAATTGTGCATATAGAACAAAAACGGACTAAAACTACCCAAATAGACAAAATACAACATATTCGCATCATCTTGACATCATGCATGAACAAACGATGCTGAAAGTATGTGTTGCTTATGAGGGACAAAATGTGCTCAACTTGAGAGCAAATTATGATTTCAGTATATGGTTACATATTGACCTCATACTCATATTATTCATTATTCATGTCATGATATGAGATCGTGCAATGAAGTCAATTTGATGTAGTTTTGAAAACATATTTTGAGGACTTGAATTGTTATCAAATTGTGGACAATTTTCATGCATCCCTTGAAATCATTGTATGAATATCATAGCTGTCTATTTGGGTACTAAATAAAAAAAAAATATTATTCTATATTGTTCTATATGCAAGACTAAAATAATGTCGAATGAAATTTTAAGTCTTTCCGGTTAGTTTCTATACCTGAAACATTCTGCGTCGATTTCTCTCGGGATAGAAAATATGTTAAGAAATGATCAATGTCGCAGAAGATTAGGTAAGCCATGTCTGTCTGTCTGTATACACTTTTGTTGTCGAAGGAGTTAAGTTAGGGCATTCAAATTTTGTATGGAGACACACGGAGACATTAGTAAGACCAAGTGGCCGTGGCGTTATGGCAGAAACTTATCTTACTCAACTATTCTTACCTACACCCTGTAACGGAAATTTTTTTATAAGACCAAAAAACACTTTTTATTTCGTTGTTAATACTGATTTTGAAGCAAATTTTTTATTTTTTTTTCTAATTAGAATAAACTAAAAACAATAGTAAGAGTAAATACAAATTTAACGTTCAAGGGTTAAATGATCTTATTGAAAAATATTTATGAGATTGAGTTTAATTACATAATGCTACATCGTTTCGACACTTTTTTTCTAATGGTTATTTTATGTTACCTTATGGCTCCTTCATTCCAAAAAGGTCATTGGTTTGATGGATTTAAGTAGCGTTTCCGAGATATGGCCCAAAATGTGAAAAAAGTCAATTTTCTTTACTTTTCCCCATATTTAGGCCCATAACTCTATAACCGTATAAAACATCCAAGCAGATAGATCTAATTCGGAAAGGTGGAGACCGTGCGCAAATTTTAAGTGCCTAAACGCCAGCCTACGACTATATTTGTGGCTCCTATGAAATCAGAAAGGCCATTTTTCGCTCATATTTTCAATTTTTTCACTCAATTATCGGGCCATATCTAGCAATCAGTGCAAATTATCCCAATATTAGGCATAACAGTTTTGGCGAGAATCGTAGCGAACATTTAAAGCCACAGAACACGATGATCGGATGACAAAAGTGAAAGTTAAAAGCAAAAAACTTCATTTTTATTTTTTAAAAACGTGGGTATTTAGTACTGTACGAGCATACATTGCGTATACGCACTGAGGACCCACATACCTACCTGTTGTATACGCAACGTACAATCGTATGCTCGCATAGTACCAAATATCCACGTTTTTAAAAAACGGACGCCGCCCTCCTCGAGCCACGCCCACAAATAAGCCCACAAATAAGGGTTTATCGTAACTTGTGAAATAAATGGCGTAGAAGCTTCAAATTCGCATCATGGGTTGACCAAGGCGAATGAAAGGTGTAGGAACAAAATTTATGTGGCCCGCCCACTGCCACGCCCATAAATAGAGATTTTTCCTAACTTCCGAATTAATACGCGTAGACGGCTTCAAACTCGCAACATAGGTTGACTAAGGCGAATGAGGGGTGAAGAAAAACATTTATGTGGTCCGCCCACTGCCACGCCCACAAAGGGAGATTTTCATAACTTCCGAAGTAAAAGGCGTAGAAGCTTCCAATTTGCAACATAGGTTGACCAAAGCGAAGGAAAGGTGTAGGAAAATAGTTTATGTGGCCCTCCCATTGCCACGCCCACAAATGGAGATTTTTCGTAACTTACGCAACATAAGGCGTTCCGTCCACTGTCAAGCCCGTAAACATTAATTTTGTGTAACTTTCGTACGGAAAACATAGTGCGCCAATAATTTCGGGACGCTGGGTATTTCAAAGTCGGGCTTCACCAACTTTAGCTATTTTACTTGTTATTTTTTAAAAACGTGGATATTTGGTACTGTGCGAGCATACGATTGTACGTTGCGTATACGACAAGTAGGTATGTGGGTCCTCAGTGCGTATACGCAATGTATGCTCGTACAGTACTATCCAGTAGTGTCCGACCGAAGGTGGATTTTTACAAGCCGAAGCCGAACAATCGGCAGAGTTGAAGACTTCGGCCGAAGACCGAAGCGCCCAACGCAAGAAGCATAACACGAAGTTACACTGTTTTGGTTAAATACTAATGACCTTTTTCCAGTCTTAATATTCATACTTAAAAGTACAGTTCAAGGTAAAAATTACCGCTCAACATTTTACTTCAAACGTGCTTCAATCGCATTTTGTGAAATCGGCAAAAAACCCATGGACTTAAATTGATACATTTCATAAGTTAGAATTTAGTCTAAGCAATACAAGCATTTTTTAAAAATTCGTTAAATCTTTTATTTGGCATTAGGGCAAAATACTTATTTTGCAATATTCATTAAAGTACGGACTTATTTTTGATTATAGTCGGTTTATTTCCAAATCGAAATAGGTCAAATAGGTCGAGCTCCGCCATGTTTTTCGAATGGCAAATTGAGAATTATTCTCTGAAGTTTTTTCTTTAGGCCGAAAAACAATTTTTTACCGAAGCCGAAACAACCTTGTCGGACAATAAATCCCCTTGGAAAATCAAGAATGCAGGCCCGTAGCATTCAAGATTCATGCAGTATAATTTGCATGATGCGTGGATTTCAAAATTACATTCTTGATATCCAAAGTATTATCTAGTGCTTAAATGCTAGGTCTTCCAGCCGAAGAGCCGGGTTCAATCCTGGCTCTTTCGAGAATTTTTTTGAATGATCTAAGTTTTTTTTTTTTTTTTTACATTTTAATTAAATTTTTTTATAAATCTTGCAACAAAATTTTTTTTTGTAAATTTTATAGCAAATTTGCCATTAATTTCTTTTTTAAATATTTGGTAAAGACTTCTTTTTTTCATTCTATTGGAGCGTTTCCAATTAAACCTTCATTACCAAAAAACTCAAGTTATTTCACAAGTTATTCAATCTCTATACAGTGTAATCGGTAAAGACACCGAATCACCTATCTAGCGGTCAGTGGTTCGAACGAGACGAAAAACCTAAAAAAAGTAAGAAAATTAACAAGTTTTACCAATTAGCTAATGAAAAAAAAAAAAACAAAACAGTTAATAATAAAATTTTTTTATAATTTGATTTCATTTTTAAAAAACAAAATAATATTCTTGATCTTTTCGTTGGGAACCACAATTCATGTGTTCTCAAGCAATATTGCATCATGCATAAAAGGGAACACATATTTCATTGGTTCCCAACATTTTTAATCCATTTAAAATGCAATGATTTCCTAAAACAGCTTTAGCCGAAGAAGAAGATAAGGAAGTTTGGCATGCATGCAAATACCCTTAAGAGGCATGAACTGCATCTTTCATGAATATCTTTACAACTGGGTAAATACCAAGGTTGGCAACCATTACCGAACCGAAACCGTAACCGTTTCAAAACCGTTTCTTTTCCGATACCGTAACCGTTACCGTAACCGAAAAAACGTATATTTATGAGATTGAGTTTAATTACATAATGCTACATCGTTTCGACACTTTTTTTCTAATGGTTATTTTATGTTACCTTATGGCTCCTTCATTCCAAAAAGGTCATTGGTTTGATGGATTTAAGTAGCGTTTCCGAGATATGGCCCAAAATGTGAAAAAAGTCAATTTTCTTTACTTTTCCCCATATTTAGGCCCATAACTCTATAACCGTATAAAACATCCAAGCAGATAGATCTAATTCGGAAAGGTGGAGACCGTGCGCAAATTTTAAGTGCCTAAACGCCAGCCTACGACTATATTTGTGGCTCCTATGAAATCAGAAAGGCCATTTTTCGCTCATATTTTCAATTTTTTCACTCAATTATCGGGCCATATCTAGCAATCAGTGCAAATTATCCCAATATTAGGCATAACAGTTTTGGCGAGAATCGTAGCGAACATTTAAAGCCACAGAACACGATGATCGGATGACAAAAGTGAAAGTTAAAAGCAAAAAACTTCATTTTTATTTTTTAAAAACGTGGGTATTTAGTACTGTACGAGCATACATTGCGTATACGCACTGAGGACCCACATACCTACCTGTTGTATACGCAACGTACAATCGTATGCTCGCATAGTACCAAATATCCACGTTTTTAAAAAACGGACGCCGCCCTCCTCGAGCCACGCCCACAAATAAGCCCACAAATAAGGGTTTATCGTAACTTGTGAAATAAATGGCGTAGAAGCTTCAAATTCGCATCATGGGTTGACCAAGGCGAATGAAAGGTGTAGGAACAAAATTTATGTGGCCCGCCCACTGCCACGCCCATAAATAGAGATTTTTCCTAACTTCCGAATTAATACGCGTAGACGGCTTCAAACTCGCAACATAGGTTGACTAAGGCGAATGAGGGGTGAAGAAAAACATTTATGTGGTCCGCCCACTGCCACGCCCACAAAGGGAGATTTTCATAACTTCCGAAGTAAAAGGCGTAGAAGCTTCCAATTTGCAACATAGGTTGACCAAAGCGAAGGAAAGGTGTAGGAAAATAGTTTATTTGGCCCTCCCATTGCCACGCCCACAAATGGAGATTTTTCGTAACTTACGCAACATAAGGCGTTCCGTCCACTGTCAAGCCCGTAAACATTAATTTTGTGTAACTTTCGTACGGAAAACATAGTGCGCCAATAATTTCGGGACGCTGGGTATTTCAAAGTCGGGCTTCACCAACTTTAGCTATTTTACTTGTTATTTTTTAAAAACGTGGATATTTGGTACTGTGCGAGCATACGATTGTACGTTGCGTATACGACAGGTAGGTATGTGGGTCCTCAGTGCGTATACGCAATGTATGCTCGTACAGTACTATCCAGTAGTGTCCGACCGAAGGTGGATTTTTAGCCGAAGCCGAAGCCGAACAATCGGCAGAGTTGAAGACTTCGGCCGAAGACCGAAGGCCGAAGCCGAATGCAAAACATTTTACAGTAAGGAAACAAAATCAGTCTTTATTCATTTGACAAGCACAAAAAAAAACCGCTCAAATTTTCTCTAGGTTCTTTCGCTTTAGTCGCCCACAAAGTGTGAATTTACGGCAATAATTCACTAGTGTAAAAGGTCTCAATTAAGCAATTGAAAATCTATCGTGACTTTTTTATTTCCATTAAAATGCAAAAATATTCGGCTAAAATATTCGGCTTTTTCCAGCCGAAGCCGAAGCCGAAGCCGAAGATTAAGAATTGGCCGATTATGCCGATTACCGAAGCCGAAGCCGAACCTTCGGTCGGACACTACTATCCAGTTGGAAAATCAAGCATGCATGCCCGTAGCATTCATGATTCATGCATTTATAATCATGCATGATGCGTGGATTTCATGTTCACATTCTGATCGCTGCGCCGCCCACGGGAAGCTAGCCTAGTGCTTAAATGCTAGGTCTTCCAGCCGACTGAGCCGGGTTCAACCCCTGGCTCTGTTGAGAATTTTTTTTTGAATTATCTAAGTTTTTTTTTTATTTTTACATTTTAATTAAATTTTTTTAATAGAAAATCTTGCAACAAAATATTTTTTTTCTAAATTTTATAGCATTTTCCCCATATTAAATTTTTTTTTTTAAATATTTGCTGAAAATAATTTTTTTTTTTTAATTCTATGCGCGCGTTTCAAAGCAAACTTCATCAACAAAAAACTCAAGTTAGCGTTTTGACAAGGATATTCAATCTGCCTATACAGTGTAATGGTAAAGACACCGAATCACCAACCGAGCGGTCAGTGGTTCGAACGAGACGAAAAAATAAAAAAAGTTAGAAAAGTAAAAAGTTTACAAATAAAGAAAAAAGCAAAATAAGAAAAAAAAAACAAAACATTAATAATAAAATTTTTTTATAATTTTATTTCATTTTTAAAAAACAAAATAATATTGTTGAACCATTCGTGGGAACACATGTTTCATGTGTTCTCAAGCATTGTTGAATCATGCATAGTAGGGAACACATATTTCATGGGTTCCCAAGCATTGATAAAACATTTTTCGTCTATGCATGATTTCCTATGACAAGCCTTAAGAAAAAGAAATGAATAGGCATGGAAGTTTGGCATGCATGCAAAGCACCCTTAAGAGGCATGAATCATGCATCTTTCATGAATATTTTTACAACTGGGTAAATACCAAGGTTGGCAACCATTACCGAAACCGAAACCGTAACCGTTTCAAAACCGTTTCTTTTCCGATACCGTAACCGTTACCGTAACCGAAATAAAAAACGTATCGGTTTCGGTATTACTTTACAAAAAAAATTTACGGGTAAACTGACTTTACAGACTCCAATTTTTATTATGGAATATGTGGATGAAGAACTTTTCTCCTTTCTTATTTATGCCTTAAAATAAGTTTAAGGCTAAAATATAAGTATTAAAAATTATTTAAAACAATGAACAATTTTATTGAAAATAGATTTTGGGTTTAATTATTAAAGTTGTTGATTTCTGATGGTTAATATTGCAAAAAAAAACCAATAAGGGTGTTAAAGTCAGGCGAGCCTGACAATAAAATACCCGAAACCGACACACATGTTCAAATAATTTTTTATATCAAGAGGTGTTTAACCCTAGTCCTTATAACCAACTTTTACTACGAGACCGTATAACCAAGTACAGGTGTGGCCAGTAGGAATTTTTTGCAATTTATTTATATTTCGTGGTTATTTCTTCAGGATTCCAACTACCTGTCATAAAAGAAATATATTCAGCTACGTGTCAGTAAATCTTCGTCCAGTTCCGTTGGGCAGAACAGCAATAAAACCACTTTTCGAGAGCAGAAAAATGAGCGCAGAAGACGCACTCTTTACATGTAAACGTTACTCATGTAAACGGCCAATTTGTTTGCAGCATTCAAGCACTTTGTTTGTATGTGAAATTTGCAACAATAAAGAAATAAAATATAATAATTTAAGTTATAAAAAATAAATATATATAAATAAAAACATACATTTACATTATCTTATAGCAAAAAACAATTGTTTTATTTATGTAGAAAAGTTATAAAATTGCACCAAAAGATAGTAGCCACACCTGTACTTGGATATACGTTTATGGGGGTAAAGACTTTGGAGGATCATAGCTCCTCAATGCCTTGACCCAGCTCATCAGTTGAGGTGGCAGTAGACGCGGATTACCGTAATCTTCCTAGATCCGGAGTTTTATAAATTTACAATAAACGGTTTAGGAAGTACATCACTCCAAAGTGCCCACTGGCCACACTTGTACCCGGTTATAAGGACTAGGGTTAAGGCCATAAGGGGCCCCATGTACTAACTTCTGTTTAATTTCTATATGCAAACCGCCCCTTTGCACACGCCCACTTTTCAAATTTTTCAGAACTCTAATCGGAGACTTAAATATACGCGCCAATTCTAAGTTTCATTAAAATATTTGGAGAAAGTCAGATATTGAGGCAGTTTTGTGATTTCCCATCGATAAGAAAACTGTATTCAAACAGACGGACATGGCTAAACCGAATCTCCTGGTGACGCTGATCATTTCTATATGCAGTATATTATCCTGTTGCCCATACTTAATAATTACGCCGAAGAAACTATAGGTTAAATGTGAATTTTTACCTTCTGCTTTTGCAAACAAAGGTTTTTCATGCCATATTCGACTCATTTTGGTCATCATTGTTGGTGGAAGCATCTCAAAAAGCTTCGATTTAGAAAATGATGATTTTTCAAGCAAAATTTTATTATTTCTCATGCCTAAAATTATGCTAAAAAATGCGTAAAAAATCCAGTATTTTCGATTTAGCAAAGACGGTGTCGAGGGAGAGCACAAGACTAGCAGTCGAGAATTCCGAGGTTCAAATCCCACTACGAGGGAGATAAAAAGCGAGAAATTAACAATATAAAAATAATAGGTATTTGGAATTTTAAATAGAGAAAAACAATATTTGATATTAAATGGGCCTTGTTAAAGACGCGCATGGTGCTCGATTTGGGCCCATTTTGTTATATTTGGGCTTGATTTGGGCGCGTTTGTTCACGACCCATACCCAGTTTTGGCTCGATTTGGGCGCAAGACTGTTCATTATTTAGGCCCGGTTTGGGCGTGCTTTGGGGTTGCAAAATCAATGCCAATATTTTTAATCGGCCAACAGACTGTAAAAATGATGAAGAAGCTAAATCGTAATATGACATACATAAGTTGTTATTATGTACATACAAACACACATTCATTTTTATATATGAGATCCCACCCAACAATTGGAAGACGTTTTATGAGAAGATTTATATATGAGTAATTTTCGAGCCCTCTGAATGATTTAAAAGCGATTTATCACATGGAAGATTAAACGAAGATTCGAAAACGACTCTTCTATATGTTTCAAAAGCGATCCGTATTGAAAGTACAAAAACAAAATATAGAGCAATCGCCAACTAATCACGTAGGGGATTGATATTTGATCATTAAAATTGTAGCTGTCTTATATTTCACTCAATATTTGACTCAAAATTTGACTTTAATCTTAGAAACGAAATAAATCCATGGCTTTCGATTTGGCAAACACTGTGTCGACGGGTGAGTACAGGACTAGAAAAGAAGCGTTCCCAGGTTCAAATCCTACTCAAGGCATGAAAAAAAAATATTATTGGGTCTATAATAATACACGTATATAATACACATAACAGCCAAAAAGCTTGTATTGATTTATCAATTCTTCTTTTTGGAAAGCAGTCAATTGTAATTATATCTCGGAAAAGACTCAAAAACAATATCAAATACGAGTCGTAGAAGACTTGAAAATGATCACAAATATGAGTCAAAACAGACTCGAATAAGATTACAGATATGACTCGAAAACGACTCGCAAGTCATATCAAATATGACCACCCAAGAAGAGTCGCGGCTATGGTAACATTTTCTTCCGACAAAATAGTCATACTTGATCACAAAAAGATTATTTTAATTAGCCACCCGCCTCGAATTCGAGTCGCTTTTAATCAGAAATTTAATAAAATGTTGGGTAGCATGTTAGTTTTTCTTCTTCGGATTATAGTTAAACGGCCTAATTTGAAAAAGAACTCGAGTTGTTGTAGTTAAAGAGGTACAAAGGTTTGATATCACCAAATTTTTCGGACAAATAGATTCGGAGTCTATAAAGGACATACATACATAAATAGATACACACATTCATTTTTATATATGCCCTGTAGCTATAATATGGTTTCGGTTAAAAAAGGACTGGACCTAGGAGAGTCATTTTAGGGCCGAACTAGGACCGATCCCTTTATATGAACTGTGACCGATCTAGTGTTGAACTCTATCGGACTCACCCTCGTCTAGTCCAAAAATTAGCAAAGGTAGGTGAGTTCGTTTTAGCTTGTACTTTGTTGTTGTCTGCTTTAAGTCCTCAATCTAATAGTTGCACCACCATAGGTGCATGGGCATAGGGACTCACCCGCAACCAACCCCATACAGTTTGAAAAGCGAGCGGTTGTTTTTCAATAACAGTTCTTTGGTAAAAGAGGTGAGTCGAATGTATGGAAACGCGACCGGTCTTAAGCTCTTTAGGGCCGACCCGCGGTCGATCCATGGTCGTTCCTATTTGCCACAGGGTAACATTGATTTTCTTAGGGGAATTCATCACCACAAATACACCTATTACTTGCATGCTATTCTTAGTCTCTATTGTTAGCTGGGTGTATTTACCCGGGAAAAAACATAGTTTATCCCAGTCCTGCACAGTGGATCTTTGTAAAAAATATTTTGGTACCACTTAATTCTTTTTAACATAAAATATTTGAATATTAAAAATCCAATAACATGTTTTTAGAAAAACCACGTCTTTTGAGCAAAAAAAAAAAAAAAAACCACAAGAAATTAGGTACAAATTTTTGAACCAAATTTGAAAGAAATTTCATTCAACTTATTTTTCTTTTCGTTCATTTTTCTGCGTTTTGTGTGAAAATTTATGATTTTCTTGCTTGGCAAGAATAAGATGAAGTAAATTTTGGATAAGTTGGTTACAAAAGCATGAAGCATCCCACTGTGCTTCGCGTCAATTACACTCGAAAAATTTCAGAAATTTCATTAGAGATTTTTTCTCAAATAAGCTGGAATAAATTCAGCAGCAGACTACGTGTGCGTTTCGATGTAACCACGAAAAAGATGCGGGAAATGCTTACATTAAATATAAAGCATATTTTCTCTCTCTCAGCTCAGTGAGCCGCAAAGGAATAATAAACTTAGGCGGATGTAAATTAGCATAAGGATGCCTTGGAAACAATTTTGAATTAGCGGAACTGAATAATACTTTCGAAAGTATCGAAAAAATTCTTCGCATCTCCGAGCTTGGCTTATTACCTGGGGAAGCATATACAATGATGCCAAAGAACCATGAATGCAAAGAATTTGGGTAGACTATAATACTAATTTACATATGGATTGGAATTGCAAAAGAGCGCCTTCAGAGTACTGATTTGTATGCGTTTATTTTGCGATAAATCGAGCTTGTGATTCATTCTATTCAATCAGTTACCTTGATGTCTGTAGAGACAGACGAAGAATGCCGATTTTCTGTAAATAAAAGAAATGAGAAAATTTCCTTGAAAAATATATTCAATATTTAAAAATTTTTACTTTCAACAATAACTTATAGAATAATATAAGAGTAATAACTGCTCGTCTTCATTTCTATATACTATTTAGCAAATAGCCTAAAATTTTTCATTTTGTATAAAAATTAATATAAATATAAGATTATTAGTATCACGTAATAAGGAGCACGCTGAACAGGAGTGTTCCCTGAGTGCTCTGAACAGCCTTGCAAGAGTGTTTATATAAAACGTGAATAAATAGTTGCCATTAACTTTTGATTTCGATGTGTTTCTTTTGCCGTTTGCTTTCCAATAGGAAATGATAGAAAATAAAAACAAAAAAATATATTTAAAAAAAAACCTGTATACAGACAGACGGACAGACAGATGGACGTACAGACAGACAGACGGACAGACAGACAGACGGACATGGCTAAATCGAATCTCCTGGTGACGCTGATCATTTCTATATACATTTTGTATGGTCAATCTCGACTGGTTCTGGGTGTTACACACAACCCAACAAACGCAATATACCCTCGACACAGAGTGTGTCGGGTATAATTATAGTGTAACTGTGATTTCAAATTGCGATTGGAATGATGATGTTCGTTGTACAGTAGAATGGAAAAATGGAATTCGGTTAACAGATTGGGAGAAATATGATTAACATTGAGCTCGAGCATCTTTTTCGCGAATTCGAAGCGAATTTTTCGGGAAACAGAAAATTTCAATTGAAGTGACAATTCAGGTGAAAAGTATTGCCTAAGTTATTGGGAAAATACGAATCTTCTTAAAGGCCCCAAAAGCTCACTAGATTCGTTCTTTGCTTCTGCTTGGAATTTCAATCTCAATGGGCCCTCACTATTTTCAATACTTAAAGTCATCTTAGCCTTTAACTGTGGACGTTCCATTTTTGTTACACTACTATGGACGTGCGGTCTCACAGACCGCTATCTTTACGGGATGGTTTCTACCTTCATGAGAAAGTACTGTATCTTTTTTTGCTGTTATCCCTTAGAATAGCTACTAATTTTAAATAAGAGATGCAATTTTAATAAAAAAAAGGGATTTATTTTAAACTTAATCTAACAATAAAACAATTAAAGGCAATTTTCAGACTTTATAGCTTGAGATCACTCTATTGGTATATTACCACAGGAAAATGATTTTTTTTAGTTACTTTAACTTCTCTTACAATGAAATATAAAGACCAAAAACCATAAAAAACTTAATATATTCTTCTCCAAAATAAACATAAAAATTTCGACAAGGGTCGAATTTGGTCATTTTTACTGGCAGTCTTTGCTAGAGTTGCAACGGATATCCTGCCACTATTCGGTATCTGACCTATCCGGCCTTAAATTTAGTATCCGGGTGGATACCGGATACCATCTATATCCGGTCGGATACCGGATACCATCTATATCCGGCCGCCGGATACCTCACATTAAACATTTGCTATATTGTATTTGTACTAGGATGAAGATAAGAAATTGGAGCGATTGAAGGTAACCGGATGCAGTTCCGCTAACATTTTCACAGAAAATTTCCATTTTCAGAGATTATTCATTGCACTTCTGTTCAACCACTTGAAACACGCACTACTAAAATGTGTGCTGTGTCAAAAAATTACGTTCAAACTTTTTTCTACCAAATGGCAACCCTCAGGATCATTGATACGCCGCTCAATATGGCTTTAAAACCAAAAATATATATGAAAAAAAAATGCAATTTTCGGCAGCCGAATATCCGGCAATCCGGCCTAGCAGCCAGCCGGATATCCGGCATCCTACCGGATATACTATCCGTTGCAACACTAGTCTTTGAACAGCGGCTTCGAGCATTGAAGGCATATTGGCTATTTACAGCCTACACAAGTGTGGGATGTCTTTTCCTTTATCTTTCCTTTTATCTTATAGTTTGCCTGCAGTCTTTGGTTGACCGTTTTTTGACATTTTAGGTAACAAAATCTCAAACAAACAAAATCACCGTCAGCATCAATTTATAACACAAACCTGGACGTCACAGACCGCACTCAAAATATAAAGCGAAATAACTCACGCAAAATTTAGCCGACGACGTAACCTTCTCTCTCAGCAGTCATTTCGCAATGAAAACTGAAGCTACTGAGGCCGGCATACGCCTCGGGTCCGCCGGAGGAGAGGGGCACGAGATCCACAAACTGCAAGCGGTCTGTGAGACCGCACGTCCACAGTTAAAGGTTAGGGGTGATTTTTTTCTTTTAGTCGCAAATGGGATGTAAAAAATGTGTCAAATTTTTGTTTTTTGGATTGATAGCTTAGCTTAGCTTTTTCCTTTATTTTCATGAATAAGTTTTTCCAAACTTATTTTTTCTTTCATTATTTTCTCTTATACGCCGAAGTCTAGCAAAGCTTGTATAACAGGATAAGTTGAAGAAAACCCAACCTTTTTTTTTTTGCAATAAAACAGCACAAGACATAGAGCTAAGAAGTCCTATTTCAGAATTTATTAATAAAGCCATTCAACTTCTGACAAAAGGTAAATAGACAGCTAAAAGCCAAAAGCGAATTAGAAATGAAATTCTACAGCATATCTAACAAGAAAAATCAATTTGCTAGGACCCAGACAACTTGAAACAAAGAAAAATTTATGTATGTTGTGAAATGAAATGTATGGGTGCACTTTAACATACAAATTTAAGTTCAAATCATACACATGATAACGAACTTACCTACAGTAGATACGAAAGCATTGAAAGCAATTTCCTCAGGCAGAAAGAAAGCGCTCTCATTTTCTGCTCGTGTATGGCAATGCGTATAAAACACTGCTACAAAAACCACAATTGTAACAACACAAAATTGCTTACCGTTACCCTTCTGGTTTTTTGTGCTTTTGTGTGCACTTTTGTATATATGTGGGAGTGCGAGTTACACCTTGCAGCGATAAATCGAATAATTGCCGCAATGTGACCAGTTCTGGTTAAATAAGTATTGGACGTCTCTTAAATGAGTTTGCCGTCGTCAATAGAGGACTGTTGGTTCTCATAGCTCGGTTAAGGTGAGCCAATGATATCCTGGGTTTTGATATGGCAAATGAACAGGACATATTCAAAATACACTTCTGTTGTTCCTAGTGGCAAAGCTTCTGGCATTATGGATTATGAAATTTTGCGCGTGCCGTAGGAAACGCTAATGAAATGTGAAAATTTCAATACGCCGAGCTTGTTGAAATAAAAAAGAATGTAAAAATAGATAAAAAATATTTTAAAAGTATTTCTATAGATTTGATTAAGTTTTGTTTGTAGAAGCGTATGTCGCGAATGGCGTGCGCCTGGATGATAATTCTAACATGATTCTCTAGACATGGACTTTCTTAATTTAAAATGCATCCGAAGTGCGCAATATGAGAGGCGCGTTTTTATTGACTTTAAGCAAACAAAACTGGATTAACCCAGTTATGCACCAAGATAGGTCTTATATCCACATAAAATACCACAAATGGGGGTGTGCATCAACTCAAAATTAATACATCTAGAAATCTCTGTATTAGTTATGCAAACGGCCATGGCATCTGCAGATTGCTGCAATGTCACATTGCCAGCGGATTAATAAGCGTAAAAATAATTTTATTTATTTCGCGATAACATAAAGTCGACTATACATTGCTGCAGGGTGCTTTGTACGTATGTATATGTTCGATATCGCATGTGGTAAGCTCTTAATATTCATTTTATGACAAAAGTTTTTCAGCCCAGGAAGCATGCACATAGACCACAAATGTGCCACTATATTGAACAACCACGGTGAAAATCATGAATATACAATTTCGTATGTACATACATTCGAGCATGTTTACAGACGTACGACAATTCCAAGCTACGGCCAATGTGGATCAAATAATGGTTTCCTGTCTGGAACAATATTTTCATAGGTAAACACACGCGACCGCAAATGAGCTAAACCAAAAACTGAGCATTACGGTTTTAAGTAATCAAACACACTATTCCGAGTTTAGCTCTGCCAATCTTGACATTCAAGGTCCCTAAAAAGATATGATAAAATTTTTAAGTGGATGGGTGTGTGTCTACATATTTTCGTTCGGCATTATTTTTCTGATCGAGCCCCCTCATCACAATACCGTAAAGTATTAAGTCTGTCTCTTATAGACAACTTTTCGCCTGCGGCCAAAGCGGTCTTTCCGAAAATTTTGATTGAAGATTTGAACTCGGGGCCCTCTATTTTAGGAGTATGCAAAAAACAAATAAAATTTCTTATTTATGTTACATTAATAATTTCAACTAATATTTAAAGCAAAAAAATTAATCAATTTGAAATACTTCGATAAATAAATACAAAATTCATTCTAAAATTACTACTTCAAATTTTTTATCCTCTGCTGTATTGCCATAATCGTACATCACTTTTCCCGATATATGCAAAAATTCAAAATCCTAGCCATAGTCAATTGAGGAGAAACGAGAAAGGGAGAAAATCATTTTTTTCTTCGTTTTCAATTCTATTTTTGCTTCGTCACTAAGCATAATTACGCGTGCCTATTTTATGAATGAATTTCGTATCATCTCATATTCTCTAATTCGCCAAGGCAGAATTTTGTCTGGCCTTGAAGTAGCCCATATCCATCGCACGAAATTTTTAAAGCGAATTGAGTGAAAGAGACTTTTGTTACCTCTTTACTACCCAGCGGGAAAAGGTAGACATTGGTAAACGAGCGAGGTAATCGATACAACATATGTCTACCACTTACCCGCGTCGATGAAAATTAACACGGCGATGTCATTGAAAATTCGTTCGTTACCTCTTTCGCTTACTTCTTTGTTGAAGAATTCTATGACGAACCCCTCATCAAAAAGTCTACGACGACTATGTGAGCAATAATTTTTCCGCTTCCCTTACCTTTTTCTTCGAAGCATTCTCCTATGACCCTTTCATCGAAGAATTCCTCGACGAATAAGGTAATCGAAGAACAAACTTCCCGCTGGGTATTTATACTCTTTGCTGAAGCTACTGAGGCCGGCATACGCCTCGGGTCCGCCGGAGGAGAGGGGCACGAGATCCACAAACTGCAAGCGGTCTGTGAGACCGCACGTCCACAGTTAAAGGTTAGGGGTGATTTTTTTCTTTTAGTCGCAAATGGGATGTAAAAAATGTGTCAAATTTTTGTTTTTTGGATTGATAGCTTAGCTTAGCTTTTTCCTTTATTTTCATGAATAAGTTTTTCCAAACTTATTTTTTCTTTCATTATTTTCTCTTATACGCCGAAGTCTAGCAAAGCTTGTATAACAGGATAAGTTGAAGAAAACCCAACCTTTTTTTTTTTTGCAATAAAACAGCACAAGACATAGAGCTAAGAAGTCCTATTTCAGAATTTATTAATAAAGCCATTCAACTTCTGACAAAAGGTAAATAGACAGCTAAAAGCCAAAAGCGAATTAGAAATGAAATTCTACAGCATATCTAACAAGAAAAATCAATTTGCTAGGAACCAGACAACTTGAAACAAAGAAAAATTTATGTATGTTGTGAAATGAAATGTATGGGTGCACTTTAACATACAAATTTAAGTTCAAATCATACACATGATAACGAACTTACCTACAGTAGATACGAAAGCATTGAAAGCAATTTCCTCAGGCAGAAAGAAAGCGCTCTCATTTTCTGCTCGTGTATGGCAATGCGTATAAAACACTGCTACAAAAACCACAATTGTAACAACACAAAATTGCTTACCGTTACCCTTCTGGTTTTTTGTGCTTTTGTGTGCACTTTTGTATATATGTGGGAGTGCGAGTTACACCTTGCAGCGATAAATCGAATAATTGCCGCAATGTGACCAGTTCTGGTTAAATAAGTATTGGACGTCTCTTAAATGAGTTTGCCGTCGTCAATAGAGGACTGTTGGTTCTCATAGCTCGGATAAGGTGAGCCAATGATATCCTGGGTTTTGATATGGCAAATGAACAGGACATATTCAAAATACACTTCTGTTGTTCCTAGTGGCAAAGCTTCTGGCATTATGGATTATGAAATTTTGCGCGTGCCGTAGGAAACGCTAATGAAATGTGAAAATTTCAATACGCCGAGCTTGTTGAAATAAAAAAGAATGTAAAAATAGATAAAAAATATTTTAAAAGTATTTCTATAGATTTGATTAAGTTTTGTTTGTAGAAGCGTATGTCGCGAATGGCGTGCGCCTGGATGATAATTCTAACATGATTCTCTAGACATGGACTTCCTTAATTTAAAATGCATCCGAAGTGCGCAATATGAGAGGCGCGTTTTTATTGACTTTAAGCAAACAAAACTGGATTAACCCAGTTATGCACCAAGATAGGTCTTATATCCACATAAAATACCACAAATGGGGGTGTGCATCAACTCAAAATTAATACATCTAGAAATCTCTGTATTAGTTATGCAAACGGCCATGGCATCTGCAGATTGCTGCAATGTCACATTGCCAGCGGATTAATAAGCGTAAAAATAATTTTATTTATTTCGCGATAACATAAAGTCGACTATACATTGCTGCAGGGTGCTTTGTACGTATGTATATATTCGATATCGCATGTGGTAAGCTCTTAATATTCATTTTATGACAAAAGTTTTTCAGCCCAGGAAGCATGCACATAGACCACAAATGTGCCACTATATTGAACAACCACGGTGAAAATCATGAATATACAATTTCGTATGTACATACATTCGAGCATGTTTACAGACGTACGACAATTCCAAGCTACGGCCAATGTGGATCAAATAATGGTTTCCTGTCTGGAACAATATTTTCATAGGTAAACACACGCGACCGCAAATGAGCTAAACCAAAAACTGAGCATTACGGTTTTAAGTAATCAAACACACTATTCCGAGTTTAGCATTAATGGCATGGTTTCGTGTTGCAAAAATAAAAGTGCCTAAGTGAATTCAATCAATAAGCTCCGTGGTCCTCGTTGCTGAAATTTAATTTATCAATGTTTTTCTCTTCCTTCTACTGGAGATACACCTATAATTTATGGTTTCTTCGCTTAACTAGCCTATTTGGGAACGTGTCCAAACTACGTGCCCCTTTTAGTGGGGAGGGGGGTCCTGAAAGTAATACGCTTGGTTCCAGGGGGAGGTTGGCCTTAGATCTTCGTCACGTAGTCGTAAAGCTCTGGAAAAATCTTGCATTTTTTTTGTGCTATATTCAAATTATTAAAACCAGATGAGGTCGGACCAGAAATTTTTCCATCATTCGCTGTACGGATTGATGCAGCGAACGTATTCAAATAATCAAAGAATTGATCAGCTTCGCCAGCAGATTCAATTCAATTCAAATTGTGTTAAAAAAACAATGTTGGTGGCTTGGTAGCGGGTGGAACACAAAAAATTCAATGCTGGCGGGCATGACCGAAAATACATACCTAAATCAAGCTTAATGTAAACAAGTAAGGGTGTTATAGTCAGGCGAGCCTGACAATAAAATACCCGACACAGACACACATGTTCAAATAATTTTTAATATCAAGAGGTGTTTAAGGCCATTACGGGCCCAATACACCGACTTTTGTTAAATTTCCTTATGAAAACTGCCCCTTCTGCCACGCCCACTTTTCTAATTTTTTTGTTTTCTAATCGGAGGCCTTAATATACGCTCAAATTCTAAGTTTCAGTGGAATATATCCAAAAAATCCGATTTTGGGGCAGTTTTGAGATTTTTGTGACAGACTCTAGTACTGGAGGTACCCATGAAAATGGTCCGATCGGGTCCATTCACGAACTTGTTCTTACTCATGTCCTCATGATTACGCATACCAAATTTCGTCAAGATAGCTCGATCCCTTCGATAAGATAACTGTATACAGACAGACGGACAGACAGATGGACGTACAGACAGACAGACGGACAGACAGACAGACGGACATGGCTAAATCGAATCTCCTGGTGACGCTGATCATTTCTATATATATTTTGTATAGAGTATCTCAACTGGTTGTGGGTCTTACACACAACCACACAAACGCAATATACCCTCGACACAGAGTGTGTCGGGTATAAACACAACAACACTCTCATTACTTAAAATGCTCTTGTTCGTTGATGAAATAAAACCAAATCGTCAAGCGTTGCTCGCTAAATCGAAATAATGACATATTTTGAATAACAATCTGTTTTGAGCCTCAAATGCATTTGTGCAGGGGTTAAGTGTGAAGTATGTTATAAATCCAATCTTTTAATGCAATGATCCGAGCCTTTAAAAGCATTTTATTGATTACATAAGATCGGATTTGTTTCTTTTTTCAATTTTTGTAAATAGGTAAATAAAACAAATAAAAGTGAAATTATATTACATTTGAACTACGTATTTCAAGCGATCGAATGGTTTAGGCAGTATAGACTGTGGCGCGGAAAGGGGTGGTATTTTTAATTCAGGTATATATTGCACATTGGGTTTTAGTTTTTTTAGCCTTGTTACTTTTACATTCCCCCTCCGCCCTCTTCTCATCCCTAAGATAACCAATGCATTGCAATGCTCCTATGTCAAGTAATATTGGTACACAGTTTCATTGCTTTATCTATAACGGTTTTCAAATGATCGATTTTTGACCGCACCTCCGTAGAGGCTGAAACCCTGTGCAATGGTGCTAAAATTTTTAAACGTGATTTTCTCGAAATCCTTGCCTAATGAAATTTTTAGTATTTTTCAATTATTCAGCAGACCAAAATCTACTAGAGCCATTACTCAAACTCGAATGGAGGATTTCATTGCAGACCAGTGTAGTTCTTATACCCCACGGCTCGAACACTTGATCATTTTGAGGCAGCTGAATTGTAATACAAGTTTCGTCATTTCCCTAGCTTTAAAAGAAATATATATATGAGCTCTTCAAGATGTCAAATAAAATAAGTTGAGAGCTTAATGGCTTTCTCACAAGATTTGTCAAATATTTTCTTCTAAGAAAAAAAAAAAAAACTTAAAAGTTGGGTTAGCCTTCCGGGGTAAGGAAAAAACACCCAAACAAAAAGGAAGTAAGTGAAATTTAAATGGAAATCAACAGAATGAAAAGGAGTATGCCAACGAGAAACGGGGAACAAGCTTCTTGGCTTTGGTTGCTTAAGTAAGGCAGTGCGTACAAACCAAATTTCTTTTCCACTATTTCGGCTGAATTTGCATAAGTAATTAAGTGGATATGCACAAAAATGCTAATCTTGCGTGTTCATGTTTTCCTTTTTAGGCGTTAGGTTTTTCTGAATGGTGTGGCAGCTCCTCTACTACACGTATGGCAAAGTTTTTAAAAACCGAGTAATTTCGGTTGGATAATTAAATAATTGACATTTCTAAAGAAAAATATTAAAATCAATGAGCATTTTCATCAATTAGAAAGATAAAGAGTGGAAGCCTTTTTGTTTGTTTCAACAAGCTGTCAAACAAAACAACAAAGCTAATTAAAAACCTTCAATGCTCAAAGCCCAACTCTCTAACATTGGTAAACAATCAAAGCAATTCAATTCTATGACCGAAAACCCTAAGCCGCCTTGGGAAAAACGAAACAAGAACAGGAAAATAAAGGGAAACGTGAAAAAATCAACATTTATCAGTAGCCTTTAGGCCAGCAGAAGACAACAAATAACAAAAAAAAAATATTGAAAATAAGTTCAAAGAACAATTGAAAAGCATCCCTTTGCTTTCCTGCTCCTGTAGCTCATTGTCTTCTTTGTCGAGCGGAATTCGGGTAGCCGTTAGGTCAAAGCTTTCACAACCCAAACTTTGTTATTGGCGAAGGAAACAACGGGTATGAATAGGCTTTGGGTATTTCCAAACAAGGAAACCATTTTATTCCGATGCTGGGAAAACACATTCTCTTGCCTGTCAAATATTTGACGGTACGGTAAAAATATGTGGGTAAGAACTGAACAAAGAAAATAAACAACAAAAAGAACCTTTTCGAGGATACCTGTTAAGCACTGGTGGATGTGCTTCTTTTCAAAGTTGAACTACGAAATTCCTTCTTTAAATCTTAAACGATTGGCTTGCAGCAGCTCACAGGCCCACACACCCTAACGCCTTTGACTTCTTTTGACGTTTGATTTCTTGGGAGTTATTGTGTGTGAATTGTGTGTGAAATTTGTTCAAAGAACCTCAAAGAAATAAATTTGTCTAAAGATAAAATTCGGTATCGATCGATAAGTGCCGAGTAATTGGGATCTTTTTAAAGGATCATACATATTAATCTTCCCGTGTCTTGCCTCTTGTTTTGTCCAATTCGATTATATTTAACTGGTGTCTCTGATTTCAGTCGAGAAGAACGACTCCATATACTTCATTACTATAATATTAGACAACTTTAGAAAAGTTACAAAAAGGAAAATTGCTTTGTGATACTACATAATAAAAATAATAAGGCTAATCAGTAAGTTCGAAGTTTAATTGCCAAATTTTTTCCAATGTAAATCGGTTCGAGAATGACACAGTTGTAACGAACATACTATACATATATTTTTGAGATGATTGGAATCATTTATCGCTTCTTTGGTTTTTTTTGTGATTTTTCAGAAAAATTTTTGGGCCAAAAATATAAGTGGAGTTATGTGAGGACACGTTTGGCATTCTAAATTCAGTTTTTCTGTCATCCAGGCCCGCGCGCAAGGGGGGCTGGGGGGTTCTTGGGTTTCGTGTTTCACTCTCATGAGTATTTGCAGGTGCCTACAAATTTTTGTTGACCGAGGCGATTCGCTTTTACCTATAGTCCGAAGGTCCACACTCACACTTGCTCTTCTTTCTCAAACAATAAAATTAAAGGTAAAGAAACCAAGTACGAAATTTCGAGGTGTGTTATCTCGCGTCCTTTGCTTCGTTTTAATTCACTAATGATAATTCAAGCACAATTCATTCATTGCCCAACAGGACAAGGTTGAAATCGCAACACGTCATGTTCGCAATTTTTTCTGATTTAAATCAAAACGACCAAAGGATTTTATTTCACGAAACCATGATTTATCGCTTTTCATTTCATTTCCCTCTCTGTCTCTCGCTTTCTCTCACTTTCTTTTTCTGAAAATGTTAATGATGCTCACAGTTAAAAAAATTCGATTTTATTTGAATTTTTTTTCATGACTTTTTTGAGAGAAACTTTAACGCTTGTTTTAAACGCCGTGGATATGTTCTTGCCAGAAATCCCTGACAATCGACTCAATAACGTTGACATTCTGATTGAGCAACAGACATTGCCTCCAGTCGAATGGGTGAATCAAAAGCTCTGGCGAATGGCAATAGCGAGTGTCGGGCAATAATTTGCAGTCTCGGTTCCATTTTTCTTTCGTTTTCTACTTCAATTGAATTGAACACGCGTAATTTATATGCAAATTTTAATGAAGGCTTGAATTAATTTCACAGTCTCCAGCTTTCAAATGATGATGAATAAAGATGGCCAGAGCTAAATTGCAAAAGAAGAAAAAGTAGGATACAACATGAGACCAAAGCATCATCCGCTTTAAAAAACATTATACTGAGAATTGATTGAAACATTTTCATGGGTTCATTTAAGAGTTAAGAATGTTTTTTTTTTTCACTAGCCAAACAAACATACACATAACACGAATTTCTTCATTTGTCATTCAAAAAAGGGCTTAATTGCTGAAATCAATATTCCAAGAATTTCATGTTGATTTTCACAGTTATAAGTTTTTCACATATAACTTGTTTCGTATTGTATTCAATTTCTCATACCTTGAACGTACACTGAGGGAAAGAACGTGCTAAATTTAAGATTATACGTTCTAAATTTCAAAATTTCGGACTAAATAGTCTGTTAAATGCGAAAATTCTAAATTTAAGAATAAAATCTTAATAATATTAGATCGCATTAAAGATTACAATCTTAGTAAAAGTCTTCATTTAAGATCGATTAAAAGAATGAATTCTTGTAAAAAATCTTCAGTCAAGAATACGTTCTTCATAATTTAAGAATCAATCTTTAGTAAAACTCTTGTTTCAAGATGGATTATAAGAATAAATTCTAGTAGGAAATCTACGCTAGCGAAAAGGGTCAGGAAACTGGCCTTGCACCAGCAACTGAGAAAAAAGAGAAATTGTATTTTGTGTTTCGACTCTTTTGTTTATTTATTTTATTAATTATTATATTTTTGTTTATTTTTTTATCCCAAATCTTTTTTTCTTACTTCTTTTTAAATGTTCTCGCCTCGGCCGATCCTTGAATCGCTGACCTCCGGTTCCGCTAAACGAACGAATATAAGTAGTTGGTCAAAATGCTCACTTGAGTTTATGGTTGCTCAGAATTTATGAAACGTGCTTAACGAATTTTTTCACTCGAAAAACTAAAAATATAAAACCTTAAAAATTTAGCAGAAAATTTTTGTCTTCAAAAACAATTAAACTATGACCAACAAAACAATGTAATTTATAAAAACAGGAAAAAATTTTGGAAAAATTCTCGCCGCCAGCAGGGATAGAACCCCTTACCTCGAGACTGTCACAGTTTAAACCACTGAGCTATCGAAGTTAAAGCAGACAACAGCAAAGAAAACAAGTAAGGGTGTTATAGTCAGGCGAGCCTGACAAAAAAATACCCGACACAGACACACATGTTTAAATAATTTTGGAACCACGCCCAAAAAGCTGGACCACTAAGTAAGAATATTCAAGAGGTTTTTAAAGCCATTAGTGGCCCCATATACCGAACTTTGTTCAATTTCTTTATGAAAACCGCCCCTTTTCCACGCCCACTTTTTCACTTTTTTTTTGAAATTCTAATCAGAGACTTAGTATACGCTCAAACTTTAAGTTTCATTGAAATATTTCGAAAAACTCCGATTTTGAGGCAGTTTTGGGATTTTTGTGACAGACCCTAATACTGGAGGTACCCTTAATAATGGACCGATCTAGAAAATTTTTTGCGAGGATGTTTATGGCTACAAAAAAAGCATAAGTGCCAACTTTCGTTCAATTAAAGTCATTTGAATTTCGGGTGTAGGGAACAATTTTCGAGAAACGCCCTTCTGCCACGCCCACTTTTCTAATTTTTTGAAATTGAATAACTTGACTTCAAATATGTTCAACTATCAAATTTCATCAAAATATCTTGAAAAACTTCGCTTTAAGAGCAGTTTTTGTGATTTTCATAACAGACCCTAGTACTTGTGGTCCCTATAAAAATGGTCCGATCGGGTCCATTCTCGAACTTGTTCTTACTCATGTGCTTGTGAGTACGCATATGAAATTTCATCAAGATAGCTCAACTCCTTCGATAAGAAAGCTGCATAAAAACAGACGGACAGACAGACAGACGGACATGGCTAAATCGAATCTCCTGGTGACGCTGATCATTTCTATATTCATTTTGTATGGTCTATCTCGACTAGTTCTGGGTGTTACTCACAACCACACAAACGCAATATACCCTCGACACAGAGTGTGTCGGGTATAAAAACCATTACCGCAAACTTTGACGGCTAATAACTCTGAAAAATTTGTTTTTTCAAAAACTAAGTTTGAAAAGATTGTTTTTGCCTACAAGGCTTTCAAATGCCGCATCAATCACTCAAACCTGAGACTGAGAGGGTTTATCGAAACTCAACGTTCATTACATCAAAATTTTCGTAAATTAATGTACTTTTCCATAAAAAATACAAGTGAAATTGAATGAATGCCATGCATCTATTTAATAATACGACTATCGTTTTTACAAATAAATATTTTTTTCCAAAAAATTTTTGCATCTTAATTTTTTGATATCAATTATATCTGCGTAATATAAATGTGAAAGACCAAACATGTTTGACTGTCCGTATGGATCTTAAAAGCAAACAGCTGTTATCGTTGAATTTTTGCACTCGTTCTTAAGAGGGTTGTTCATTCAAAAGTGCAAAATTTTCTAGTGCAAAATTTGCCCACTCCAATTGCCCCATCTGCTTGAATACCACTATTATTTTTAATAAAAAAAGTAATTTTTCCTAGAAAAAATTTAGATTTTTCTGTTTAATTGAAAATTAACGAGACTTCTGCTCCTGCAGAATTTTTATTGTAAATTTTATTCGATTGACTTAAAATTTATTTATTGAATAAAAAATATTAGGGTCATTCCATTATCGCGGGTGCAACATTTACACGTATGTTTTAGTTTCATGTAATCCAATAAAAAACAGTTTTAATAAAAATAGTCTTCAAAAGGCTACATCTTAATATTTTCATTGTATATTAGTTTGGAAGTATTTTAAAATAATACTATTAAAGTCTTGAGAATGATTTAAATTGCCATCGCTGGTGCAACAAATTTCGCCCTACGTTTCCAGATCAGACAAAATCGCAAAAATCTGTTAATTGTGATACATTTGCTATGTTATGCCTTAATATTTTGTTAGATGTATGTATATTTATCAAACTACAGGAAATGAAAAGTGTTAACAAGAGAAAAAAAAACAAAGAGTTATTCATTTTTATATTAATCGCGGGTGCAACATCAAATTATCGCGGGTGCAACCAGTCTTTTTTTTTTGTCATTTCGTCATTTATAAATTCAGTATCTGAATCCCTGTTAAAATCGAAAACGCTCCATCTATTTTTAAGGGGTAATAAATATTTTCTCTGATTCGAAACTGAAGGCAGAGATATATCAGGATGCGGAGTTTCTTTTCGTATTTTGAAATTTGAAAGAGGCTCCAAGTCGTCATCACTCCAATCCCTTTCTGTTTTAGGAGTGCTTTTTGGCGACTTCAAAACCAATTTGCATTTAAAATGAGACCGTGAGGTGCGCACCACAGAAATGCTATGGGCCTCTTCAAATTGAAAGAAATGTTTTGATTGAATGCTTGGTATATGTTTCAGCCCTTCATATTGTTCATCCAACATGGCTATCTTTTCATTAATTTCTATTTTTGCCACATATTTAAAGAAGATGTTCTAAGAGTGAGTGCGAGCTAAATAATAAAATTCTAGGACACTGTTGACGATGGCTTTCAGCATATATTATTGGTCAAGGCATATCAAAGTAACAAAATATGGTGTAAATCGCTTTAGAAGGTTAAATGACAAACAGTTGCACCCGCGATCTGACATCAAAATTTCGGGTGAACCCAATTGAAATTATCAATTATTTTAACCTGGCAATCACTTCACTCTTAACCCTTTCGCGCCTACTGGGACAATATTTCCCCACTCAGTTAAAACTTGATTTTCTCTATTGGGTCATATGTGTCACATCAAAAACTGTTATTGGGATTATAGTCCCAGGATAACCGAAAGACATTCGAAATTTTTGAGTATGCAGAACTTGTTTTTTTTTTTTGGCTCCTTTATCCATTTCTGCAGAATGCATGCAATAAATTTTTCAAAAAAATGCCTTCTTTCGAAAAAAAAACCTCCGGCGCGAAAGGGTTAAAAACGAATAGTTTATGTTTAGTTTTGGTTTCTTCTTACTTTCACAAAGTTTCAGAATGTAAGCTCTTTATTTCTGTGAAAAAAGTAAACTTTTACACTTCTTGTACCGCAGGTGCAACAAGTCAACAGTGTATTTTAGGAATCAATAATGCTTAATAAATAACAACATATACGTATATTTTTTGCAACACGAGAATAATTTAATTATTCTACTTCAATTTAGTCGGTAAAATGTAACCTCAAACTGTCGGCAACGGCTGTTTTGTGACAGTTTAAAAAGGTATGATTTTAAAGACTTGCCAGGATTTTTGTATAGTAATATGTTCAAACGCGCCAACAAATGAAATATGGAGTTAAATTATATATAAATATATTTTATATTAAATTTCGACTTTATTCTTCGCCCTACTGACAAAAAAAAAACAATTAATATCGTAATTAAAATATTAATATCGGAAATCGTGTATAGTGGAATCGCCCATTACAGCAAATGAATGCATTCAATTTCCCCATTTTCTATTCGTTTAGTTCATCTTCTGTTTGTACAACTTTAATTTACAGTAATAGCACCCATAGAGAGAGTGGGAGACTTGTAAATTTTTCAAAATCCTTCAAAACTGATTTCTGTTGGCATGTAGTGTCCGTCACGTTCACTTCTTTGAAAAAAAATATTTGTTGAAAAAAGTAACAAAAGTAATTCTTACTTTTTAGGTATACTATATCTCATCAATTCCCTATAAAATGATACTGAAACCAAAGCTCTGAGAATAATTGATTTGGTATTTTAAAGGAAAATATAATGCAAAGTTTGTCAAATGTCTGTCACATATGGAATTGCCCATATAATTTTTTAAGCCTTTTGATACGCGATAAACTCTGCCGCGAGGGTGAATTGCGTTTGCGCGGTTATGTGTAACACCCAGAATCAATCGAGATAGACCATACAAAATATATATAGAAATGATCAGGGTCACCAGGAGATTCGATTTAGACACGTCCGTCTGTCTGTCCGTCTGTCTGTCCGTCTGTCTGTCCGTCTGTCTGTCTGTATACAGTTTTCTTATCGAAGGAGTTGAGCTATCTTGACGAAATTAGGTACGCGTGCTCACGGGCACAACAAATGACCCGATCGGACCACTTTTAAGGGTACCTCCAGTCTAGGGTCTGTTATGAAAATCACAAAAACTGCTCTAAAACCAGAGTTTTTCGAGATATTTTGATGAAATTGTTATATTTGTTTTGTTGAACATATTTGAAGTCAAGTTCTTCCATTTCCAAAATTGGAAAAGTGAGCGTGGCAGAAGGGCGTTTTTCGAGAATTGTCTCCTACACCCGAAATTCAAGTGCGACTTGAACGAAAGTTGGAACGTATGCTTCCTTTGTATTCATAAACATCCTTTCCAAAAATTTTGTTGATCGTTCCATTATTAAGGGTACCTCCAGCACTAGGGTCTGTCACAAAAATCTCAAAGCTGCCCCAAAATCTGACTGATTCGAAATATTTCAATGAAGCTTCGATTTTGAGCGTTTATTTAAGCCGTTGAAGAGAATTCAAAAAATTGGAAAAGCGGGTGTGGAAAAGGGGCGGCTTTCATAAAGAAATTTAAGAAAAGTCGATATATGGGGCCCCTTATGGCCTTAAACACCTCTTGATATTAAAAATTATTTCAACATAAGTTTCTGTGTCGGGTATTCTATTGTCAGGCTCGCCTCTTACTTGTTTCATTTAATTTTTGGGCCAAGTTTCACTTTTGAAAGTGGGGCAATAATTCATAATGCGAAATGATCCCAAATATTGGGGCCATTTTTCATTTATAGCTGGGGACCTTGTTGCATGGGTGCCAAGTTTCATAATCCCGGATTTTTGGGATTCACGTAGCGATCGTTTTGAAAACTTGTGCAATCATATTAAATGGAAAGAGTTTTTTCGCTAAAGGCAAGGGTGTATTTTAGGGGGAAGGTGGAAATAAGGTGTAGTAAACCAGACTCTTCGGTGAAAAATCATCATTCTGTTGTGAAACTTCTTCGAGAGTGTTAGCTACTCATATCACTTTCACGTTGTGCCAACTTTTTGCCATATGTACAATGTACATATGTTTCCCACTCATTGGAGCCTATAACGTATACAGTCCATGACGTCTAACCATTTACCAACATTAGTACACAAAGCAAATACTTTTTTCTCTCTTAGTTGTTCTACTTTAAGACTTTTATTGATATTAATTTCCGCCGTTTATTGCTACATACTTATGAATATTTCAGTGGACACTTATGGCTGCTCAGCAGAACGCTCGTAATGAAACTAACGAAAATATATTAACCATATCAAATGAAATAAGTTCCCGATGGCGTCTTGCTCGTTATAAGTTAATGGTTTAGTTGTTTTGATAGAACGTGTCCATATATTGAATTTTTGATAAAGCCAAATTGAATAATTGTATATTATTGCCCGCACGAAGCCAAAGGAGAGAGTTGCAGGACGTTGACATGGCAGGAAAAAGTTAAGTTACGTTACTTTGTAATACTTTTATAATCAAGACGTTTAAACTGACGTTTTATTATCTCTAAAGTATGCATTAAAAAACTTTAAATTATGGAATTCTATTCTTACTCAATTTTTCAAAGAGATTACATAATATGGAATCTAAAGGGGGAATTTCTTTTCAATAAAATGATTATTCCACGTAGAAGTAGAAGGAATTTTTTAAAAAAATTAAGAGAGATTACCGAACAACCCTATGTCGGTGAGTTCAAATCCCCGTTCAGCCAAGCCTTGTTTTTTTGAAGTGAAAACTTCTATAGGCGCGTTAGGCAGGGAGCAAATCTTTAGGTTCAAAATGCATTTGTATATATTCCCTGCAGTAATGAGCTGGCTAATTTCCTAAGAAGGACTGGCCTTTGACCAGTCCAAATCCTACCGGTTATATTGTGGTAGTTCGTTTCACCAAAATCGGCTAGCCGGCGGCTGGTAACCATCAGGTTGGTTTAAGGGTAGTCGGTATATGACACTCTCATCAACTTAGAAAATTTTTGCATCTTTGACAAAACAATCATAAGCATTCAATTACGCCAGCAGAGTACGAAATTTTTAAGCCGCTAACAACCTGACGTATCCAATGGGTAATCGAATTTTATTATTCCATTTCCATTATTTTTAAAACAAAACAAAAAATAAAGAAAAATATATAAAAAATTGGTTTTTAATTCTCTTATTTTCACTAGTCTAAGACCAGACAAAATTACTGCAATTGATTTGCGTTTAGCGGAACGGTCCATCTCCAATGACACGCCAATGTTAAAAAGGTCAGTTGAATGCATAAGATTTGGAATTATGAGGGACTAGTACTGGTAAACGAGGGACTGACCAAAGGCTACACTTGGGTCAGTCCATATTTCTGCAGGGTTGTAACCGTCACGCTCGTCGTATACGTATATCCCTGATGACAAAGGAAAAATATTACGTCGTAAAAATTCGTGACTGGTTAAAAATAAAATCTACGGCATCGCAATTATAACTTTGAACGACAAATTCCGCATAAAAACTATTGCAAAACAAGTAAGGGTAATATAGTCAGGCAAGCCTGACAATAGAATACCCGACACAGACACACATGTTAAAATAATTTTTAATATCAGGAGTTGTTTCAGGCCATAGGGGCCCCATATACCGCATTTTGTTTAATTTCTTTATGCAAACCGCCCTTTGCCACGCCCACTTTTCAAATTTTTCGGAATTCTAATCGGAGGCTTAATTATATGTACGCGCAAATTCTAAGTTTCATTGAAATATTTGGAAAAAATCCGATTTTGGGTGACTTTTGAGATTTTTGTGACAGACCCTAATACTGGAGGTACCCTTAATAATGGACCGATCTAGAAAATTTTTTGCGAGGATGTTTATGGCTACAAAAAAAGCATAAGTGCCAACTTTCGTTCAATTGAAGTCATTTGAATTTCGGGTGTAGGAAAGAATTTTCAAAAAACACCCTTCTGCCACGCCCACTTTTCCAATTTTTTAAAATCGTATTACTTGCCTTTAAACATGTTCAAATATCAAATTTCATCAAAATATCTTGAAAAACTATGGTTTTAGAGCAGTTTTTGTGATTTTCGTAACAGACCCTAGTATTGGAGGTACCCCTAAAAATGGTCCGATCGGGTCCATTCTCGAACTTGTTCTTACTCATGTCCTCGTGAGCAAGCATACCAAATTTTTTCAAGATAGCTCCACTCCTTCGATAAGAAAACTGTATACAAACAGACGGACAGACAGACAGACGGACGAACATGTCCAAATCGAATCTCCTGGTCACACTGATCATTTCTATATACATTTTGTATAGTCTATCTCGACTGGTTCTGAGTGTTACACACAACCCAACAAACGCAATATACCCTCGACACAGAGTGTGTCGGGTATAAAAATATTCAATTTCAATCAAAGAAAATGATAACATATTGTTGCATCCATGGAAAATTACCCAAAATGAGAAAAATATGAATTTCATTTTAATTATCTTAAGATTTTAAATATGCTAAAAAACTGGGAGCTCCGAAAAAGTCTAATGTTACACGGCGAGGACCAAATCTCCCATTATCATTGCCAATATTCTTAAGAATTGGTTTTAGTGGACTACATAAAATCGTTGAAAAGGATACACAGGATGAAGATATCAATATCTGATTTAGTTTTCGAATCCATTGCATGGTGTTTCCTTATGTACAAATATTTTTTCATTTACGATGGTGGAAATTATTTAAAGAGGAAATACCTTTTCTTTTCGCATTCAAATCTCATAATAATGCTTACAAAATTTGGTATATTTACGATGGCGCACAGTGGGGCATCTGTGGAAAAAATAGGAGTTTTCTACTTTTGAATTTAAAAGTTTTAATGATTCACTTTTGCAAAGAAATATTTGGATATGAGGAATTCAACATTCTTTTTTATGAAAATTGAACTTTTTTATTAAAAAAAACAAACAAAAGTCAAGGGAATGTTTTTCATTAAATTTCAGATTAAAATTGTAGTCCAAATCCAAAGCTATTGCCTTTGTTTTATTTTTTGGTGGAAATATAGCAATTATTCTTTCATTAAAAAAAAAAAATTATTAAAATTGGAAAAGTAGAATAACTATTATAATTTGCCAGAAATTAGAGTAAACAAATAAGGGTGTTATAGTCAGGCGAGCCTGACAATAGAATACCCGACACAGACACACACGTTCAAATAATTTTTAATATCAAGAGGTGTTTAAGGCCATTACGGGCCCCATATACCGACTTTTGTTGAATTTGTTTATGAAAACCGCCCTTTTGCCACGCCCACTTTTCCAATTTTTTTGAATTCTAATCGGAGGCCTTAATATAGGTTCAAATTCTAAGTTTCAGTGGAATATCTAAAAAAAATCAGATTTTTGGGCAGTTTTGAGATTTTTTAACAGACCCTACTACTGGAGATACCCTTAATAATGGACCTATCAACAAAAAATTTTGGAGAGGATGTTTATGGATACAAAGGAAGCATAACTGCCCAATTTCGTTCAAGTCCCATTTAAATTTCGGGTGTAAGAGACAATATTCAAACAAGTAAGAAAGCTAAAGTCGGTCAAGCCCGACTTTGAAATACCCAGCGTACCGACATTATGAGCGCACTATGTTTTGCTTCTCTATTTGTGGGCGTGGCAGTGGGAGGGCCACATAAATTATTTCCCTACACCTTTATTTCGCCTTGGTGAACCTATGTTGCGAATTTGAAGCTTCTGCGCCTTTTACTTCGGAAGTTACGAAAAATCTTTATTTGTGGGCGTGGCAGTGGGCGGGCCACATAAAATTTTTTCCTACATCTTTCATTCGCCTTGGAACCTATGTTGCGAATTTGAAGCTTCTACGCCTTTTACTTCGGAAGTTACGAAAAATCTTTATTTGTGGGCGTGGCAGTGGGCGGGCCACAAAAAATTTTTTCCTACATCTTTCATTCGCCTTGGTGAACCTACGTTGCGAATTCGAAGCTTCTACGCCTTTTACTTCGGAAGTTACGAAAAATCTTCATTTGTGGGCGTGGCAGTGGGCGGGCCACAAACAATTTTTTCCTACACCTTTCATTCGCCTTGGTGAACCTATGTTGCGAATTTGAAGCTTCACTAGTTACGATAAGCCCTTATTTTTGGGCTTATTTGTGGGCGTGGCTCGAGGAGGGCGACGTCCATTTTTTTTCAGGAAATGTCCCTTTTTGTAGTTTACCAGCACACCAAATATCAATGGAATGTGATGATTGGTTCGCAAGTTACAAGCATTTTACTGAAAACTCAATAAATTCATTTGTGGGCGTGGCAGTGGGCGGATGTCTCCCATTTTTACTTAGGATCATACTCGGACCCCAATATACATGTGTACTAAATTTCGACTTCATTGGTTTAGCCGTTTCGGAGAAGATCTGGCCACGGACAGACGGACAGACGGACATGTCTAAATCGATTCAGTTTTTGATCCTGATCATTTCTTTATATATTTTTCTATATCTCCGGAGCTTAATTCTCCCTGTTACAAGATTTGCACAAAACTTATATACCCCGCTTACGTTGGGTATAAAAATTTAGTGGGATACGTGCGTATAAGAATTTTGATTAATAAACAAACAAAAAATCCCCGATTCTCTATTGACTAAAGCGCTATGCATATTTTTGTGACCCTACTCCTACCTCTAGCCCTTAATAAAGTACGTTTTCACGCGCAAAAAATTCTTAATATATGAAGTTATCAAAGTCTTCAGCGTACGCTAATAACATAATAAAGCCAAGAAACGTTTCTATGAACTCCTCTTATTCTCCAAGAGAAAGTTGAAATGGAAAGTAGATGGGTTGAAATTTTCAAGCACATAGATGCTGCGCAAGTGCCCTATTTGGAATTTTTGGTTTTCATTCAAAGCATTCTTTGCTTGCCTGGAACCACCGCACCAGTTCAACGCATTTTTTCTTTAATCCAAAATGTTTGAGACCTCCAATCTTAAAATCGACACCTTAAAATCAATTTTATTGGTAAAATTTGATTCAAACTACAATTGCGTTGATTTCTTCGATTTTCTGAAGGAAGACCCACAGCTTTTAAAACAAATTGTGATAAATACAGCTTTTAGAGCCAATATTACCAAGCTAATCCAAAAATTTGGTAAACAAACTCATTTTTGGTTTTTTTAAAAGATCTTAGATTTTGTTTTGACTTCGAAATCTCTTTGTACTTGGACTATATATATGTAAAAGTGTACTGATTTGTACTGATTTTTTACTCTGTACATGGCAATTTGTACAGCTTTGGTGCGAACAAAATATGGTGGCCTTAGTTAAGCATATGCGATATACGCCGTATACTTAATCCACATTACTCATACGCAGTACGGTTAAAGATTTTGCAATTTTAAGCCACTAGTTGCAATTTTTCAGGATAAAGTTCTTCTGAATTTTTTTTCTCCTATTCAATTGCAACAACTTTGCTCAAGCTATAAAGGAATATTCCGTGCGGTAAAAATCGAATTTGAGTAAAACAATTAAGGGTGTTATAGTCAAAAGAATACCCGACACAGACACACACGTTCAAATAATTTTTAATTTTAAGAGGAGATTGAGGCCATAAGTGACCCCATATACCGACTATTTTTAAATTTCTTTATGAAAACCACCCCTTTGCCACGCCCACTTTTCCTATTTTTCTAAAATCTAATCGTAGGCTTAAATATCCGCTCAAACTCATAGATTCATTGAAATATTTCGAAAAAGTCCGATTTTGAGGCAGTTTTGGGATTTTTGTGACAGACCCTACTACTGCAGGTACTCTTAAAAATTTTTCTCGATCTTGCTCTTACTCATGTGACATGAATCATGTCCCCTTGAGCAGGCATTCCAAATTTCGTGAAGGTAGCTCAACTCCTTCGATAAGAAAACTGTATACAGACAGACAGACAGACGAACAGACGGACAGACAGACAAACAGACGGACGAACACGCTGATTGACGATGGTGACGCTGATCATTTTTATATACACCCTCTACACAGAGTGTGTCGGGCATATCTTTATCTGTCCTTTACGACCTTCATATAAATACTATTCTGCCAAAAACAAAAAGTTGGAAGCCCTAGATTTGAGCCATGATTTAAGGAAACGGCCACATTTGGCCACAGATATGTAGTAAGTAATGTTTTCAAGGACGCAGGAACGATTGAACAGAAGTGCTGCCCACTCATTTCAAACAGGTGTACAATGTTCAAAGTGAGAATTTATATTGTAATACGAAACAATAACCTTTGGACTAACTTGCAATGAATATTACGGGGTTTCCCATGGAATAGTTTGAAATTAATGTATATATGGGCAAATCCTGTTCGACGTACGTTACATTTGTACGCATATTTTATTGTTGATTTCAATCCCGTTGGAGTCCTCAATGAGATATTTGCTCATTAATTTTTGTTAAAATAGTCCTTTCAGAGAACTTTCTGTAGTAAACATAGTTGAGTAACATTGTGGAAACACCTACATTAAGTCTAGTCCGAACCTATTATAATATTCTGAATTGCATATTTTGTTAAGTCCATCGATATATGTTAACTATCGATATAAATCGATCACGGTAACTAATTGAGCTAAAAAGGACGACGCCATAATAAACGAAACTGTCGAAATGTGAAGTCGCGTCTTTTAATCTTAACTGCTAAATTTCAAAAGCTTTTTTATTTCTGTTTCAATGTTTATGGGAAATCAAAATATTCGTGTCGAAAGTGCTGTGACGTTCGTTACAAAAAACGGAAGTCGGTTTGGAGTCAAAATGAATTGCAATCTTTTTAGCAAATTTTGCATAGTAGCCATGAAAATTCCCAAAACGAAAAAGAAAGGGGAATATTCAAGGGTACTAAAATAGCTTTGAAAATAATGATAAGTTTTAAGATTTATCTAAAAATTTGAATTTTGTGTGTGTCGCTCGTTACGTGACGGATGTTACATTTTTTCTTGCTGTCTAATATACAGGGTGATTCACGAGAGCTAGTACATCCGGAGCAGGGTGATAGAGGATGTCGAGACGAACAAAAAATCGCATGGGACGGGGGGTTGCAAAAACACCCCTGAGGAGGTTAAACATTTTAAGCAGGAAGTCGAAAAAAATAAATTCTACCACAATAACGGCTTATAATAGAAAATAAACTGTAATTAAGTTTGGAAGCCAATTGTATGCTTTGAAGCCACATGCTTTTCTAATTTTTTTCCAAATCCGCAGTCGATTTCCTTTAAAACCTAAGTACATATACTATACCTTATTTGCAGTTTAACCATTGAAAACATAGGATTTAAAAAAGAATTTTAACTCCTAAGAATATATTTATTTTTAAATAATAAAATAACCTTTTTTAATTTTTTGCAATATTATTTTAATAAAGCAATAAACAGATTTCTTATCATAAGAAAGTTCATCACTAGCAATACAGAATAACCGAACCGTGCTACGCAAGTAATCAAAGTTACCTGTGAATAACTAAACTGAGCTGATTGAACCTCATTCCGATAGTTTGATATTCTGACTACAATTTTAAGCAATGGGCTAATTTTGAAATGCTAATCTGCAAACGTAGAGGTTAATTGACAAAAAACATTTCCTATTTTATTGTAAGATTTGTAAGTATTTACTATGACACTAAAGAAATAATTTCTTTGGCTTTTTATTGATGAATAGGACGGGGAGCGTGGAAAGGCGCATGGCTGACACTCTCAATCAGTTGCCCCACCTACTCGTTTCACGCAACCTCTTTAACCTTTCGAAAATAATTTTTTCAACAAATATAATTTTAGAGTAATTTCGTACCGTGACGGACGTTACACAGTTTGTATACATATTTTCCATTAACCTTTTATATAAGTATGCATATTTTTTATACCTTTTCCGAAGGAAAGGGTATATTAAGTTTGGCACGGTGTATGTAACATACCAAAGGAGTCGCGGTAGATATAGACATATATATATATTCTTGATCAGGGTGACAAGAGGAATCGATCTAGCCATGTCTGTCTGTCTGTCTGTCTGTCTGTCTGTCTGTCTGTCTGTCTGTCTGTCTGTCTGTCGGTCACACTTTAGTTTTTCGTAATTTACTCCTAAGCCATGAAAGATATCATATTGAAATTTGGCATGGACTTCAACCAGGTAAATGTCCGAAAAACTGCATACAAATTTTTTTCGTAGTCCCTTCTTGGGTCGTGGGAAGTGATTCAGAAGTTTCAAAAATCACGATTTTTAACGTTTTTCCTGGATAACTTTTTTACTATACATCCCAGCTTATTGAAATTTGGTGAGTGTATAGCTACTATGTAGACTTAAGCTTTCGCTGAAAAAAAATTGCGACATCGCTATAACTATGGTCATCATCCTACACAATAGAAAAAAACACTCTTTCTCTTATTCTCATATCTGAATACAAAAATTATTTTTTTGCTTCTTCTGATTGTGTATTTTGCCGCCAAATAAAGTCGTCCATTATGGATAAATTTTGACCATGACCACATTTCGCGAAATTCGCAAAAATTGATTTTCACTATTTTGAATTGAGTATTTCGCAGCTAAACAAAATGTCCTCTAAGGGTTAAAATTTGATCAAGACCACCATCCGCGAAATTCGCGAAAATTTGATTTTCACTATTTTGAAGTGAGTATTTCGCAGCTAAACTAAATTTCCTCTAAGGGTTAAAATTTGATCAAGACCACCATCCGCGAAATTCGCGAAAATTTGATTTTCACTAGTTTGAATTGAGTATTTCGCAGTTAAACAAAATGTCCTCTAAGGGTTAAAATTTGATCAAGACCACCATCCGCGAAATTCGCGAAAACCTGATTTTCACTATTTTTAATTGAGTATTTCGCAGCTAAACAAAATGTCCTCTAAGGGTTAAAATTTGATCAAGACCACCATCCGCGAAATTCGCAAAAATTTTATTTTCACTATTTTGAATTGAGGTTTTCGCAGCTAGACAAAATGTCCTCTAACGGTTAAATTTTGACCATGACCACCATTCGCGAAATTCGCAAAAATTTAATTTTCACTATTTTGAATTGAGGATTTCGCAGCTATACAAAATGTCCTCTAACGGTTAAAACTTGACCATGATCACCATTCGCGAAATTCGCAAAAATTTTATTTTCACTATTTTGAATTGAGGTTTTCGCAGCTAGACAAAATGTCCTCTAACGGTTAAAATTTGACCATGCTCACCATCCGCGAAAATTTTGTGCTTAATAATAATCTCGAGTCTTAGAAGGTATAAATAGATATCCAAGCTAGGAACGGCAGGAATTTTTGTTAAGGTAATGTTTTAACATATTTCAGGCTGAGGAAAAGGTATGTGTGCAATCGGCTTAGCCGATGTAAACTTCTTTACTTGTTTTAATTTAAGGTTTACCATTAGCACTGTTTACAAAACTAGTTAAGTTGAACAAAAGTATAAAAATACAACCCGTTAAATTTAAAAAACCTTTTTTTTTTTGTGACGCTCGTTACACACTTAGTGCCCATCTTTGCTTAACATTATTTACATCTACTGAACTTCTTTCCAAGGTCTTTTTTACATTTAATTGTATACTATTAAATATATTTTAAGTTTCTTACAGGATGGAACACATAAGTGGTTCCTGTTCGATTTTTATGACTACCTAAAATAATTATTTTTTTAGAAAAATAATTTGAAGTACTAGGTATGTGACGATATAGCCCTGCCGCTGTAGAATGGATCACCCCAAAACATAATCCTTCATATATTTTTAAGGCTTAGTATATAGCCTATTACTCCATTAACATATATACTCAGTTTTGATAACTTTCAAGTTTCGCGTTTGGTATACATTTTTTCGGATGTGCCCATATGTATGCATGTCACAAACAGGTTTCCAATTTATGCAAGCATTAAAAATTTCGAGCACATTTAAAGAGTCATTTTGAGTTTTTATACCCGACACACTGTGTTGCGAGGGTGAATTGCGTTTGCGCGGCTATGTGTAACACCCAGAATCAATCGAGATAGACCATACAAAATATATATAGAAATGATCAGGGTCACCAGGAGATTCGATTTAGACATGTCCGTCTGTCTGTCTGTATACAGTTTTCTTATCGAAGGAGTTTAGCTATCTTGACGAATTTTGGTATGCGTGCGCACGGGGACATGAGTAAGATTAAGTTCGAGAATGGACCCGATCGGACCATTTTTAGGGGTACCTCTAGTACTAGGGTCTGTCACAAAAATCTCAAAACTGCCTCAAAATCGTACTTTTTCCAAATATTTCAGTGAAACCTAGGATTTGAGCGTATATCTAAGCCTCCGACTAGAATTGCAAAAAAAAAAAAAAAACAAGTAAGAATATAAGAGATCATTAATATACATTTTTATAGTACCGGGGATATTGGGACTAATGCTGGCTAATCCCGGGATTTTCGAGATCACAAAACGACTAGGATCCCGGGATTCCGAGTTTGACATCGCTATTATATTATATATACAGAGCTTCTATATTCACCAAGTCCATTGCTAAACTTCAGTCAAATTTTGGTTTACAATTAACGTATTGCAGAACGTTGTTGTAGCAAAAAATTTGTTCAAAAAATGATTTTTCTAAAAATTCGAAATATTTAATATTGTATGAAGAGTAGCTGTATATTTATCCCGAATTATATCGCAAAATTCTACGCGACAACGAATTAAATTTCAAAACGTTCAGAAACACCTGCACGCACAGTAAACGAACCACACCCATTTCAAACTCAAGGCGTTTGTGGAAGAGTTCTTTCCTTTGATAGCCACCAGTCAACTGACAAAATGGATGTTGAAAGCAAACAATTATTTGCTGATTTAAACGAGAAGTGATAACAAGTTAAACAATCAAATGAATTGTTTGCTCCGCATCGAAACAATATCCATAGTGATCAAATGACCGACCTTAAATTACTCCACTCATTAGCTTTTCGACCGTGAACTAAGTTTGCGTCGTCTCAAAGCTCGCTGCCATCGGCGTCGATGTCGACGAACGCCAATAGACAAACAATTCACAATCATTATTTACTTGGAGTGGCAAGTTGATTGAGGTCGATTACACCAATAATTTCTCGCCTTCTTATGCAAGTGCAACCGAGCTCCCTTTTATACGAAAGCATTTTAAGGGCCGCATATCATAAATTCGATTGCATAAAATTTATTTTAGGCAAATAGAGCAAGCAAACGCTATTCGTCGAATTATTTAGTGTTTGTTTGTTTTGTTTACTTTCATTGTCTTTATTTTTTTCATTGAAGTTATTAAACAAAATGTTACGACTCCCTCAGGCAACTATCCTGCCTATTAGTGCGTTCAAGTAACCGAAGTGAGCCAACAAAACTGCTTGTATGTACTTTAGAGAAATTTTTCAACCAGAGTGTAAGGCGTTCTGGTAGCATAAGTTATTTAAATACAAATTACCAAAAAACAAAAATGCGGGTAACGCGATTCGTGTCCATGAGAGTCACTTTAGCCGAGAAATAAGCGACACATGATTAGCGTCTTGTAACATGGCTTTTGTTATATCCGACAAACTCTATGTCGAGGGTATATTGCGTTTGTGTGGTTGTGTATAACACCCAGAATCAGTCGAGACAGAACATACAAAATATATATCGAAATGATCCGCGTCACCAGGAGATTCGATCTCCACGTCTGTCTGTCCATCTGTATGTCTGTATAAAGTTCTCTTATCGAAGGAATTCAGCTATCTTGACAAAATTTGGTATGCGTGCTCATGGGAACATGAATAAGACCCGATCGGACTATTTTTAGGGGTACCTCCAGTTTTTGAAGTATTTGAACATTTTTAAATGCAAGTAATAGAATTTCCACAAATTGGAAAAGTGGGCGAGCAGATAGTGGTTTTTCGAGAATTGTTGAATTGTCATGTATGCTTCCTTTGTATTTATAAACATCATTTAAGGGTACCTCCAGTACTAGGCTCTGTCATAAAAATCCCAAAACTGCCATCGAACAAAAGTCAATATATGGAGCCCCTTATGGCCTTAAAAGTCTCTACAAAATTCTTTCTCAATGTTCCTGTGTCGGGTATTGTATAGTCAGGCTCGCCTCGTTTTGATATCGCTTTGCGAATTAATTAAAGTAATAGCTCAAACTGAAAAAATAAAGCAAATGCTTTATCATGAATATTTTACGAGGTTTACCTTAGGTTTACCTCACTAAGCTATAAAATGTAAACGCCGGCCTTTGAAAGAGGGGCTGAAAATAACGAAATAAATATACATACGTATTTATTCTTATTATTGGTGGTTTCGAGGTTTCTTTAAGAAAATTGTATGTATGTATATTGTAAGGATTTTCGTGCAGTTATGGACCTACCATAAATTATGAAAAATGTTTTCAAATTGATGCAGTTGAAAGCGAAATGGCCAAGCTTGAATTTGCAAGCTTTTCTTTAGAGTAAATAAGAACACAATACTAAACACAAATGCTTTTCAAAAATACTTCAATCATACTGGCGGTCTATTTTCGAATTCAGTATATTTGCGTTAAAGTTCCATTGACCCAAATGCATGAATTAAGAGACTCGATAACGATTTAAAGTGTATTGGATTAAACGATCGCAGGCCCAAAAGCTTGATAATTACTCACGTTCTCTGGAAAGTAGGTGAACGATAAACGATATGCGCCAATATTCCTCAGTTCTGCCAGTGGCATAAAAAACGTTGAAACATTTTTGCTGCAAAAACAGTTTGAAGGGAAGCCGTGCGATTTCAGCGAAATAAAAATTGTTTATGAAATACACTTTGCAGGTTATGTATGGAGTAAAATAGCACTCTACCTGGTTCGGCGAAAACTGAAACAAATTGTTGCGAGTGAATCCGATTCATGAAGGATGAAGAATTGTCAAATTTTTCGGAAAAATAAAAACTTTTTGATTTTCAAAATCCGCTCCGAAATATCCTTTTTCTAAGAAAAAAACGAATGCATATACTTACATATGTAGTTCTCTAAAGAACAAATTTAAAGCATTCGTGTTCCTTGGCACCAAATAGGGACGGACTGCGGGTGGGCCCCGAGTGAGCTGTGCTTTTTAGCTGTCAGGTTTTTTTTCTTAGTTAACGGAGCGTCATTTTTCAAACGCCCGGTGGGCCCTTTGAACCCCAGTCCACCCCTGGCACCAACAGTACGCAACGTCATCTATTAGAGACCTACGTACACGTACACGTGCACACACACTTAAATACTTTATGATTGATGGATATCTGTATCCGTTTGCCGTTGAAATACTTACGCAATACAATTTATCATTTTATCAGGTTGTCTTTAACAAAGAGAGGACAACGAGAAAAGAAAGAAACTTGACAAGAAGTCATCGAATAACCGCCGGCAAGTCAGTTATAACATAAGCAAACCGTAAAACGCTGCTATGAGAATGAAAACAAAATCTACATCAGAAGCGAAAAGAACGGAATGTCAGTTACCATAAAAAATTACATTGAAGACGAAAAATGACAGCAATGTGAAAGCCTGAGGTTCATCAGCCTTCAATGTGTCGTGCTTGTTTTGCTGCGAAATAACTTAATGCAACTTACACCAAACGGTGCCGTGGCTCCTCCTCTTGTTTTGAATAATAACTGAGTCCTTGTTCTTTTTAATAATCGCACTTAAATTATGGAAGTTCATTGAAATTTTTTACGCGAACTATGCCACTATGAATACGTCTTACTTAACAAAGCTTAACAAAGCAGCCAGGTGTTTCTAGCCGAAGTAAAGCTTCTAAAAAGCTTATTGCATGAGCAAATTAAACTAGTTCAATTATTTTGTCCATTTCAAAATCATGAATTTTATATAGCTCAATGAAATCTTTACATGCACTCCTTTGCTAAAAGGACTTCCTTGATAATTTAAGTACATATTTTTTAAAACGAGTTACATACATACTAAGGTCTGCAATGTTTTCACAACTGGATGAGTTATTTTTGCTGAGTTGCTTACCTACATATTAGTTGTAGTAAAAAGAAATTCATTATTTTTGTATTAAATTGAGGGCTTTATTTAAAATAGTTAGAATGACCCGATTTAGGTCAAATATGCGCCGTTTTGTTCGATAACTTGTTGCCATTTTAAAGGTAATTTCATTATGCCTCTCTCATAGAAGCCCTCGTTCCTATTAGCAAAAAATTGAGACAGTCGAATTTCAGAAGCCTCTCTTGAAGCGAATGTTTCACTAGCAAAATTGTTCGCCATGGACAGGAACAGATGGTAATCACTTGGTGCCAGGTCCGGACTATAAGGTGGATGCAGAAGAACCTCCCAACCAAACTCCCGGAGCTTCTGGCGAGTCACTATCGATGTGTGTGGCCTGGCGTTGTCCTGATGGAACACAATTCCTCTCCTATTGGCCAAAGCTGGCCGCTTATGGGCGATTGCTTCCTTCAGACGGTCCAATTGTTGACAGTAGAGTTCCGAGTTAAGAGTTTTGCCGTATGGGAGCAGCTGATAGTAGATAATTCCCTGCCAATCCCACCAAACACACAGCAAAACCTTCCTGGCCGTCAATCCTGGCTTGGCCACCGTTTCCGCCGGTTCACCGTGTTTCGACCACGACCGTTTTCGCTTGACGTTGTCGTAAGTGACCAACTTTTCATCACCAGTCACCAACCGCTTCAGAAATGGGTCGATTTTGTTGCGGTTCAGCAGCGATTCGCAGATGGATATTCGGTCTATGAGGTTTTTTTGGGTTAACTCGTGTGGCACCCATACATCGAGCTTCTTTGTGTATCCAGCCTTATTCAAATGGTTCCAAACGGTTTTTTGTGCAGTCTTTAGCTCTTTTGCAATCGAAACAGTGCTAACATGACGGTCGGACTCGATAATTTCCATGATTTTATCGACATTTTCGACAATTGGCCTTCCAGTGCGTGGTGCATCCTTGACATCGAAGTTACCGGAACGGAATCGACGAAACCAAAATTGCGCATGATTGGCTGTTACAGTATCAGGTCCATAAACGCTATTCACATTTTCAGCCGCCTGGCTTTCGTGTTCTCCCTTATCGAAGAAAAACTGTAAAATGTAGCGAAATTTCTCTTTGCTGATGTCCATCTTTGACAAGTTCTCAAACAAAACTGAATCAATCAATCAAAAAAGTGTCAAAAAAGCTTTTTTAGTAGGAACTGTCATCTTTCTAATGCCCCCTAGCGGAACACGATCGGACTTATACAACGCGAGATGCAGATAAATAACGCCATCTATTGGAAAAATAATGGATTTTTTTTTACTACACCTAATATATGTAACTATGTCTTTTAAATAATATTAAATCCTGCCAAATATTTTACTTCCCGATCCGTGTAATAAGTTTACATACTTTATTTATTACAAAATTGATCAGAGAATTTTTTCTAAGCCCATTTCGTTACCCACAGACACTTAAATGCATAAATGTTTCATTTAACTTGTTTTTTAAATCAGCCCGGAGACAAGCTCCTTTGTTAGACTCACCGTGCCATCCTGCTTGCCGAATTTTGTCGAGATAACTCAATTATTTCAATATGGAAATCTTGGACTCATTCAAAAGGCAATTCATAAAATACTTATTTAACCGCACCAGTGGGTGTGGATCATAAATTTTTAACAGATGGATAATAAGTTGAGGTATTTTGACGGATTCTTTGAATGCATTCTGATAATATTATGAGTTCAATTTGACCATCAGTTTCCTCAAAGTGTCCCTAAAGATGTTAAGCCAAGAAAGTGAGCTTTCCCTGCTTATAATGGAATTTATTTCTACTCAAATAATCGCTATCCGGAACTTCCATAAATTCTTAGATACACGCGAAAGTAAACCTTCATACCGAAAAGAAAAAGCAAAGTCGTCTCAATGTTATTTCAATTTTTCACATTTCTCTAATAGTCTAAAATTCGTAAAAGTATTTTCGTTTATGGAAATAGGGTATTTGAAAACATTAAAATATTTTAACGAGCCGTGGTTATCTTGTAATATCGAGGGTCAATATGCATTTTTTGCATAATTTCAAACAATTATATGTTTATATTCTTTTAAAAACATATATAAAATGTTGCACTTTTTAAATGGGTTAAAATCTATGTTAAACAATCTATAATTTGTTGAAATTTAGTGATGTCAAAAGCCAGTAAAAACATATCAAGTTACCTGTAGCACTTCTTCCGCTTTTTGGGATCTTTTGGCACTGAAAGAAACCACTTTTCTGGACTTTTGATGGTTGTATTTTTGGGATGTGACACAATTCACCATTTGTACATCATTTTGAAAGTTCATATGTTCTGATATTATTCTATAACAGAAAATCCTACACGATTCCACTTTTTTCTAGTTTACTGGCCATTGACGTCACATATTTAATAAAATTAAAAACTATCGTCTTTAGCGCAGCAATAAAAATATGCAATTAAATACCATTTTAAATAGAAAATACGAAAGATATTCAGGAAATATTTTATTTTCCTTATCTTGCGGCTATAAGGGTTTGAATCTGCACTTCAGACACTTTTCCAAAAGTACTTAGCCAAATACTCTGTTCAAAACTATAGCAAATATTTAAATAAATATGTAATGTTGTATAGTCGCGAAAGACTCTCAAAATTGAAATTAAACGATAATAATAAGATTTCTAGAATGCTTAAGTATAAAATAACTAACTTTTAGATCTCAGTTAAAAAAAAGTGGGCTTAAATCGTATTTCATATTAGAACTAAACAATACCTCAGGGCGATTTTCTGAGTCGAAAAGGTTCGAAAAAAATTTCTCAAAAATCTGTGAATGGGACTTTGAAGAACATGGCACGTAGATTGCAAATCTTTTTAAATTAAAACCGTAGCTACTTCGATTTTTAGCTATTTTATTTAAAAAAAACACGATTTTCGAATTTTTTGTTTATAAAGAACAATACAAAAATTATCATCTTATTAACGCTTGTACAGTTAACGCCGCGGCGCACCGTTACCATTGCTCATAACATCGATTTCGCCTGGATCAGTGTCCTGAAAAACACTCATGTATATCTAAAAATATCATTTTCCTCCGTCAATCATTATTTTAACAGAATAATCACCAACTAAATCTCTTTTAGAAACCACAATTTCCACTATTTCACGAGCATTTGCCCATATTCCAGGCCTTTCTTCTTGTATTGTAGCCGATTTAGTGGTGTTAAAAATGTGATTGTCAACTTTATAAAAAATTTTTGACTATTTAGATTTTTTTACCATTTGCGAATAATACTTTGTAGGAAAAGCTTGTTTTACAGTATGTTTTCTTATTAATGCGTATATTTTTTTTTTCATATGGGTAGAAGAACAAGCGGTATTTAAGCGGCAATTATCTAATGATTCTTGGGAAAAACTAACGAATTGATTTTTTGGGTAAAGTAAACTGTGGCTTTTGAATCAGGCGTAATAACAGCAATCTTGGACGCATCGGTTTCAGTGTTATGACCATTCATTTTTCTTTTTTAAACAATAATAACTACTTGTTCTTGTTGCTTGTTAGGAATACTTTCAATAACTCATTGCAGTTTCGCGAATATCTTTTAAACTATAACACCGATGTGAGTGTCCTCTTCCTACAGAATATAAACATTTTGAAGATAACTTAATACTTTCACATCGTTAAATTGCTCAATTTTACATCTTGCTCTTGAAGTTTTGACATGAATATTTGACCTTGAAGTAAAAGAAATAAAATAACACAGGTATACAAGGTTTTGGACCAAAGAAACTGGATAGCGACCCTATAGGAATTTTTCGTGCTGATTCCGAATCTGGTACCCGTTTTTCTCTATCACGTCAAGTTTTTGAGAAATCGTTAAATAACGGTTTTTGACATTTTTACCTATAGTCTATGTCAATAATGAGGTCGTAGACCCTATATGCCTTAACCGATTTCAAAGTTTTTAGTACTCATATGAAAGAGGAATGACAACGCAACATATCCTTTATACACAAATTTGGAATTGATTCCGTAACTTGGAAGCTATAGGGCAAAAAACGCGATGCTGATTTCCAATTTTTAGCGATTTTGTTTAAAAACTTGAAATTCAAATGGTTATAATTTGCGAACCAAGGCTGGTATTCCAGGTCTTGATACTTTGAATGAAAGAACAATCAATTGAAAAAGTTTTGAGCCTAAAACAAAAAAAATCCGTTGCGTCGTTCTAATTTTATGAGGATTTTTGCTGAAAATGACAAAAACGAATTTTTATTTTTGGTATATTCTTCGCTCGTTCATATGTATATTTCAATTCGAATTGTGTATGTTGGTAAAACTGGCTTAAAAAACATAAAACTTTAATTCTATTTTAAACCTATCTTTAAATCTAAAACCAATTTAAACTTTAAAAATTAACAGAATTTGAACTGAGCCTTTTGTATTGTTTACTATCTGTTTCGCGTATAGGGACCAGCAATAGTCACTCAACATTCCAAATTTCGTCAAGATAGCTCAACCTCTTCGATAAGAAAACTGTATACAGACAGATCATTTCTATATATAATATATTTTGTATGGTCAATCTCGACTGGTTTTGGGTGTTACACGCAATCGCACAAACACAATATCTACGCTCGACACAGAGTGTCTCGGGTATAAAAAAAATTTACTCATTGTGCTAAATAAAGTCAACTCAAATATCTATGGTTTAATGGATTTTAAAAGCTTCCCCTACGTTGGTGGGGAAAGGGGCTCCACTTTAAGGGGGGAGGGGCGTTTCTGTGTGGTTTTGAGCAAAGTAAAGGGTCGTGGGTGACTTCTGGCCACAAATTCGGGTAAAGCATACCAAAAAATATACTGCAGGTTACTGCTATTCTCGAGTATCAAGTGAATATGCCTTTTGGATTAATAGATGTTAAAAATGCCTTTAAAAGGGGCGGGCCACGCCTATTTTTGATAAATTCTAAAAGAGGAAGTAATAAAGTATACTATTGCATCAAAAGTTTTCCAAACTGACGTATTGCTTAGTCAAAAAAAGGCCAGGCTTTTTATTCAGGCTGGAAAAAATAAAAAGCCCAGAATAACGATTATTCAGGCTGGAAAAAATAAAAAGCCTAGAATAACCATTATTCAGGCTGAATATAATAAACGGCAAAAAATAACGGTTATTGCGGCTGAAAAAAATTTACGTCTTAAAATAACAGTTATCAAGTGACGTTTATCTATAAACGTTATAACCGTTACGGTCCCTGGCTTCCAGTCCTTGTGGAGCATTTTTTATTGTTTTGCCTAACATTTGTGCTGGTTTTAATCTCATTTTCCTATCTAATTGTATTAAAACGCACAAAATGTTCATATACAGGTTAATTATTATTTTTCGAAGGGAGGTTTTTTTTTTGACGAAGTTATTTGTAATGGAGTGTGGACATGTAAAAAAAAGTTAAAATTTGGATTTTTTGATGAGGTGATGACTTTATAGAAATTTATTCTTTTGAGTAAAAATAAAATTGACTTCTACCAATTTTTGCAGATTTCAAGCGCAAATATAACAAAAAATGAAGGAAAAGAAAAAATTTGTAATATCATCGGTTGTTCAAAAATTCCGGGAGTTTTTAAGTTTGGAGAAAACTTATTCCAGGACCTGCATAACACAATGCTACAGCGTTTCTGCCATTTTTTTCTGTTGGTTATTTTTTGTTACTATAGGGCCGGCCCACTCAATCCAAAAATGTCAATAGTTTGATGAATTTAAGTAGCTTTTCTGAGATATGGCCCAAAATGTGAAAAAAGTCAACTTTCTCTACTTTGCCCTATATTTCGGGCCATAACTCAATTACTTTATAAAATAGCAGATAGATCTAATTCGGAAAGGTGGAGACCGTACGCAAATTTTAAGTGCCTAAACGCCACCCTACGACTCTAATTGTGGATTCTATGAGGTCAGAAGGGCCATTTTTCGATCATATTTCACGCAACTTTCACTCACTTATCCAGCCATATCTTAGAAACCAGCATTTGCACTCAATAATTTTGGCATATAATCACCAGAATATTGATTTCTCGAAAATTAAGGCTTATAATCCTGCACTATTTCCTTTGTCCCGTAATGAACGGGACAGGAAAATTTAGAATCCTGTGGGATCTAGCACAAACAGTGGCGACCGAAAATGATTCCTTGTTGGGATCTTCAATTCTTTACTACTTACATATATCAGGCGCGGATCCACGGGGGGCGAAAAAGGGGAAATTTCTCCCCCTCCTGTTGCCGAACAAATTGTTGCCGAAAACTAAACGCGGACAATGCTCGCAACATATGTCTGCTTAGAGTGAAAATGTGTCAAGTTCATTTTTCAAATTTTACAGGAAGCACAAATTTTTTTTTGATTTTGAAACAATTTAGATGTACAAAACAAGCACGAGTGGATACATTTTGATCACATTTGAAAATATCGCAGTGTTGCGACGATAGTTTATAAAACGTGCAAAAGTGGATACATTACCATTTTTTTAAAATACTTCAAAACTTATACATGTTTCAATAACGTTTTATTTCTATGAATAAAGGGGAAAGAATTTAGTTTTAAAAACCCCATATCGATGCTAATAATTTAAAGGCTCTACAAGCACTCAAGGTCAAATGTGAACAACACGTATCCACTCGTGCTTGCTTTTGTACATCAAAAATGTACATAATCAAAATGTTTTTTGTGCTTCCTGTAAAATTTGAAAAATGGACTTGACACATTATCACACTAAGCAGACGATATGCTGCGAGCTTCTAATGGTCCAGGTTGCTGGTGTAGTTTATCAGCCCTATTGCATGATTTATGCATCGATGCATGTACTAAATATATTTTCCAAATGTAAAAATCATCGCTTAATAATTTAACTCATTTGGCGCCTCCGTACTTGATTGAATACAGCAAAAAAATGGGGTATATTATTTAATTTTGAAAAGTTTTTTTTAAATCTTTTTTTTTTTCTAAACTGTATAAAATTGCTATATTAAATGAGCCCATTATTTTGAAAATGGTATAAGTCATATTTTTCTTGTTTTGATATACAGGAGATTTCCGATTTAACGAGTATTCGCGTTAGCGAGTTTCGCATTTAACGAGCATTTAAATTCGTTCCATTGAGTATCTTATGCAAAATCTCAAGCAAAATGGCACAAAAATTTTTGTGTGCACTCGGTTTAGCGAGCAACATAAGAAATCAGTGAAAAACCATAAAGAGAAACAAAGAGGAATCCAAGAAGTAGTTAAGCGAGGAGTCTAAAAGCGCGTGTGCTGTGCCAACTGCCGCAATCAGTCAATGTATGCAAAGTAATGTGAAATCGAAAAAGAGTTTTGCATTTCAAAGGATTAAAAAATATTTTTGCATTATGGAATATGATTTTTCGACAGTTAAGTAGTGACAACAAACATATATTAATTATAGTTGTGAAAATTATAACCATATCTAAAAGGAATTATTGTTTTGTATGGTTAATGACTTATACCACTTTCATTATTAACTGAATGACTTTATAAATGACTTATATCATTAAGAAAACATTTTTATTAGCAATTAAAATTTTATTCAAATTCATTTCATTGTAAATAAGTAAATTATTTATCAGTATTTAGGGAAATAAAGTGTTTGTGAAAAATTGGCGGGATATGGGGTAGTAAATCCATCATATCTTTACGTTTTTCTTCGGCTATTGGTCTTGTGGTTGTGTATAATGGAGGCAAATCAATATTTTTGTATATTCTAGGTCCTCCTCTTTTAGGTGAGAGGTCTAATACTTTGAATTCAGAATTGTCATCCAAGGAAGTTTTATAAAACATCTTATATGGCTCGTGTTTTAGAAATCTAATCCATTGAATTTTTAGCCAAGACACAGCTTCTCCATTGGTGTTTTTCTTTCTATTATTTGTTGATTCTTTAAGTTCTTTTGTCGAAATGAAATCTTTCTGAGCCATTTGTACTACCAAAAATGGGTTTCTCTTTTTACATAATTCTATTAAATTATAATCATGCTCAGGAATGTATAAATAATTCGATTTTTTAATTTTAGTTTCTATCAAACCAAAATCGCGATCATTTGGCAGAAAACAATGGCCGGATACCATAAATTTATGATCAACTGTTTCAACATTATTATCAGACAACTGAACAATTTTTAACCATATTAAAGCTATGTTAATGTGAACAAACTGACTTATACCACATCAAAACAAACTGTAACTCCATTTTGTTTATCAACCAAAAAAGAAACCTATTTTATCGAGTTAATTTTCATGGCATACTGCTAATCTCTTCAGATTATGTTACTTTATTAGGATTTGATATGAAATAGCTGATAAAGTAGATTTTTAAAATTTTTGACTTATACCACTTTCAAAATAATGGGCTCAAATATACGTAACAAAATGTTTGTTTTTTCTTTTTAAATAAAAAATTATTTAAACAATTTTTTTTAATTAAATAAGTTTTTTTTTTATTTTTGTAGGTTTTTGTCGTTTTAATTTTTTCAAAATCAATTGCTTTTCTTCTAATAAAATATTTGTATAGTGCATCCTTTCTAGTATACGGATTGAACATTTTAATTTAAAAAAAATTTATTTCCCCCTCCAACGGATGGCTCTGGATCCGCCCCTGCATATATATATCTCCGGCATTAATAAAAATATCGTTATGCAGTTTTTGGTTCCGAGAAAAGAATATTTCATGTAACAGTTTCACAACTTGAGGCAACGTTTTGCGTGTTTGAAATGATCTCAAAAGTGATTCATGATTTTTTTGTGGAGACGTGAATAATTGGTGTACCTTCATATTTATTTCATATTTTATTTATGCATATGATTATGTTAAAATTTCACTTTTAAGTTTTTTTGGAAATATGGAATTTATCGATAAATAAATCGGTGGCAGCGATTCTCTGGTGGCGCTTCGAAAAAAAGTTGTTTTGCGGTGAACATCATTAAAGGTTACCGGATCATAAAAAAAAAAAATGTTTCATGTATCAGTCACTTTAAAAGTATACCATTCCCTTAAAGACAGAACAAAGAGAATCTGAAATTATTTTTTGGTTTCAATTTTTTGATTTGTTCGAAACAAAATCCGTCTAGAGAAGGAGTTCGGAATTAGAGGGTTAAAAAAATTCAAATATTATTTGGTCTGGGCAATTCCATAGAATCAGTCTGAAAACTGTATCGCGAGTTACCGGCACTTTTAAGTCTTTATTCAGTTAAGTACTTCAAGAATCATTTCATTTTTATTTTTATACCCGACACACTCTGTGTAGAGGGTATATTGCGTTTGTGTGGTTGTGTGTAACACCCAGAACCAGTCGAGATAGACCATACAAAATATATATAGAAATGATCAGCGTCACCAGGAGATTCGATTTAGACATGTCCGTCCGTCTGTCTGTCTGTTTGTATACAGTTATCTTATCGAAGGAGTTGAGCTATATTAACAAAATTTAGTATGCGTGCCCACGGGGACATGAGTAAGAACAAGTTCGAGAATGGACCCGATCGGACCATTTTTAGGGGTACCTGCAGTACTAGGGTCTGTTACGAAAATCACAAAAACTGCTCCAAGATCGAAGTTTTTCAACATATTTTGATGAATTTTTATATTTGATCATATTTAAAGGCAAGTAATATTATTTCCAAAAATTGAAAAAGTGGGCGTGGCAGAAGGGCGGTTTTCGAAAATTGTCTCCTACACCCGAAATTCAAATGGGACTTGAACGAAATTTGGCACTTATGCTTCTTTTGTAGCCTTAAACATCCTTCCAAAAAATTTCCTTAATAGGTCCATTTTTAAGGGTACCTCCAGTACTAGGGTCTGTCATCAAAATCCCAAAACTGCCTTAAAATCTCACTTTTTCGAAGTATTTTAATGAAACTTAAAATTTGTGCGTATATTAAAGCCTCCGATTATAGTTCAACAAAAATTGGAAAAGTGGGCGTGGCAAAGGGGCAGTTTTCATAAAGAAATCTATCAAAAGTCGGTATATGGGGCCCCTTATGGTCTTAAACACCTCTTGATATTAAAAATTATTTCAACATGTGAGTCTGTATCGGGCTCGCCTGACTATAACACCCTTACTTGTTTATTTTTATACCCGACACACTCTGTGTCGAGGGTATATTGCGTTTGTGTGGTTGTGTGTAACACCAAGAACCAGTCGAGATAGACCATACAAAATATATATAGAAATTATCAGCGTCACCAGGAGATTCGATCTAGCCATGTCCGTCTGTCTGTCTGTCCGTATGTTTGTATACAGTTTTCTTATCGAAGGAGTGGAGCTATCTTGACAAAATTTGGTATGCGTGCTCACGGGGACATGAGTAAGAACAAGTTCGAGAATGGACCCAATCGGACCATTTTTAGGGGTACCTCCAGTACTAGGGTCTGTTACGAAAATCACAAAAACTGCTCCAAGATCGAAGTTTTTCAACATATTTTGATGAAAATTGATATTTGATCATATTTAAAGGCCAGTAATATTATTTCCAAAAATTGAAAAATTGGGCGTGGCAGAAGGGCGGTTTTCGAAAATTGTCTCCTACACCCGAAATTCAAATACGACTTGAACGAAATTTGGCAATTATGCTTTCTCTGTAGCCATAAGCATTCTCCCAAAAAATTTTCTTGGTCGGTCCATTATTAAGGGTACCTCCAGTACTAGGGTCTGCCACAAAAATCCCACAACTGCCTCAAAATCGGACTTTTTCGAAATATTTTAATGAAACTTAAAGTTTGGCGTATATTTCAGCCTCCGTTTATAGTCAAAGAAAAATTGGAAAAGTGGGCGTGGCAAAGGGGCAGTTTTCATAAAGAAATCTATCAAAAGTCGGTATATGGGGCCCCTTATGGCCTTAAATAACTCTTGATATGAAAAACTATTTGAACATGTGTGTCTGTGTGCGGTATTCTATTGTCAGGCTCGCCTGACTATAACACCCTTACTTATTTATCTTATATATTTTTTTACCAGAAAAAAAATGCATCAAGATAATCAAACTTACAAATCATAAAGAAATTATTGAATAAATGACCAGAAATTTCTTCTGATTGTAACGCGAGTTACCATGCGCCCGTCTTTAAATATTGGTAAATTCTAATATTTATTGCAAGTGTTCTTTTCTCGCTCTTGATGATGAAAGTATTTCTGTAACGATATTAAGGGTCAAAGTTTTCCATATAAGTATTTGTTAGATTAATAAAAAATATTATAAAATTACACGGGTCAAGAGAGGAAAAGGATTTCGGAGCATTTTCTATAGATTTCAGATTGGTAAAATAAGAAAATTTAAAAAAAATTCCATGACGTTTGAGTTTCAAGAAAATCGCGTATGAAATTTCTAACACCACGCGTACACGGCAATGTTATAAGCTATATATGTATGTAAGAATATTGCCGGGGCACTTAAGACATTTTGAACTAAAACAAGTAAGGCGAGCCTGACAATAGAATACCCGACACAGACACACATGTTTAAATAATTTTCAATGCCTAAAGAACAAGACCATTAAAAACGAATATTAACGAGATTTTTAAAGCTATAAGGGGCCCCATATACCGACTTTTGTTAAATTTCTTTGTGAAAACCGCCCCTTTGCCACGCCAACTTTTCCAATTTTTTTGAATTCTAATCGGAGGCTTAGATATACGCTCTAATCCTAAGTTTCATTGAAATATTTAGAAAAAATCCGATTTTGGGGCAGTTTTGGGATTTTTGTGACAGACCCTAGTACTGGAGGTACCCTCAATAATGGCCCGACCAAAAAAAATTTTGGAAGAATGTTTGTGGCTACAAACGAGGCATAAGTGCCAACTTTTGTTCAAGTTCCATTTGAATTTCGGGTGTAGGAGAGAATTTTCGAAAACGCCCTTCTGCCACGCCCACTTTTTAAATTTTTTTAATTCATAGTAATTGCCTTTAAACATGTTCAAATACCATATTTCATCAAAATATGTTGAAAAACTCCGATTTTAGAGCAGTTTGTGTTGTTTTCGTAGCAGACCCTAGTACTGGAAGTACCCCTGAAAATGGTCCGATCTGGTCCATTCTCGAACTTGTTCTTACTCATGTCCCCGTTAGCTCGCATAGCAAATTTCTTCAAGATAAGTAGCTCAACTCCTTCGATAAGATAACTGTATACAGACGGGCGGACATGTCTAAATCGAATCTCCTGGTGACGCTGATCATTTCTATATACATACATTATGGTCTATCTCGACTGGTTCTGGGCGTTACACACAACCACACAAACGCAATATAACCTCGACAGAGAGTGAGTCGGGTATAAAACTTAATACTTATAATTCGATTTTTACCAAATTTATCAATACTAAGAAGTAAAAATAAGAATCTATATTGGACTTAAAATATTGAGGAAGAAAAAAATCTTTCGGCTTCTACACTTGCAGATAGAATAACACCTCAAACAATGAAATGTGAGCTTGTTGTATTTTCCCATTGAACCACCAGACTCATAAAGAGTACTTTCCTTTCCTATAATGGGCTAATAGAGGTCTGTTTTTCATAAGACAAGTTAGGTATGTCAACAGCTCCCAATCGAAATGAACTAAGCAGATCAAGTAAACATTTTTCTTAACAGTTACAAAATAGCTCCGCTTGATAACTGATTTAAACAAATAACCTTCCTGGATTGTACTTTCAACCGTTCTTAATAAATTCCTCGCCCCAAAGATAAGTGTCAAAGCAAATATGAAAAAGTTCATATTACCTTATGGTCATTTTAACTTCTACTGACATATTTTTGTTGATAAAGCTGTGTGATTATGTGTGTGGACATAAAAACAAAGCTCATCAAGCTTTAGCTAAGCTAACAATAAGAAAATCACTAGGCTTACTTAACATACTTGATTTGACAATTTAGCCATAAAAAGAATTTTAAGTAAACGATTTCCCTGTACAGAAATTAAAGAGAAAGCGGGTGTAGCCTACTTATAGGCGCGAAAGGTATCCGAGCTGTCATTTGCTTACCAATTAAATGCCAAGAAAGACTTCAAATATTGGCTGAGTGATAAATTCGCTTGACTTTTCAACAAATTCTAATTCCACTTTCCTGCCATTACAACGCGGAATGCACACGCCGAAAACACAAGCAACTTTTTTCGCACAACATTTCTTAGCACAAAACTAACCGCGCAGTCGAAACGCATTGAGATAGTTAATGCTTAAGGCGCACGTCCATGCAGATTAATACGTTGCACGAGCCTTTTTTTTCTAATCCGTTGCAATTGACTCCTTTTATCGATTTCAACGCACGAAAAAACACAGTCGCTGTATTTTAAGTCGTTATTTCTGAAATTCCCCAAAGACGGCCCGCTTTAATCCTGAACGGAAAAGATGTCTGACGAATTGATGGTTTATTTTTGTATAGTTTATATTTGAATTTATTACTTTTTTCTTTTTTTAAATAAGTACACAGCACCCGAGCCAGGCGAGGATGCGTAAGGAGCCCTACTGTGCGATTCCGTGGCCCGCACGATTCCGACAATAAATTCGAACTGAATGCGTAAGTTACGGAAACCAAAACGAATGCGAACTGTATTTCTTTATTGAGAGAAAGCTTTCAAATGAGAGAGAAAGACGAGAGAGAGAGAGAGCAACGCAGAAAGAGGGAGAAAATAATTTTTTTAAAGCCCGCGCACGTCTTTTGTGTAGAAAAACAGCTCAATGCGACCAAGAGATATGTCCACCGCAGAGAGTAATATCCCATTTTGGTATAACGAAAGGAAGCACTTTCCGCTTTGATTCTTAGATTAAAACTTACTGTTTTTCTCTTTCCGATGTTATTTCAATTGTTTGCAATTCTCTAATTCACTGTCAGTTAAAAATTCTATTTTTTTTTTTTAAATTATTTTCTCCAATATTTATGTGCACAACTTGCTAATGACTCCGTTATTCCACGCAGGTGAAAACATATTGCCAACAGGCAAGCTTTTTGCAACAAAAGCGCGAGCGAAGAGAGTCGTCCAGCTCAGGTAGGAAGTCCTGCGAGTTCCTCGAACACAAAATTTCTCCTGTTTAGATTGGCAATGCCGGCTGCTGCTGCGTGTAAATGCATCAAATGCAAAGCTCGTTTCTGGCCTTCGTGCTTAAATTCAGTAATACACAATTGCGAGAGAAAACATATTTAAAGAATTTATTGCTTCAATATTCGCATTCATTTCGTTGCGATTTAAAATAAATCAAAGCTCAGCAGAAGGACAATACGGCGAAAAGCTGTTGCTCTAAGGGGCTTTGCGCAAAGTCCTCATATGCTTAAGATTTAAGGTATGCTTCAAAAAAGTTTTCCTTGGTTTTCGTCTACCAGGCTTTTTCCAACCGTTTTTTTTTTTTTTTTTTTTTTTTTTTGTTTTTTGTCTACGTTCGTTGGAGAGAACTTCAGGGCTATGTTGGTATTGTTGTGTTTGCTAGATTTAAGCAACAACCAATTTCATTGGGTGAGTGAAATTCAAGGCTTAATCCAAATTCTACTATTTTAGTGCTTTCTTCATAGTCGTATTTTCCCATGGGCTCACCCATCAGTCTTTCAGTAAACGAAAATTAGTACATACAAACTTGTAACTTTTTTAACAAGGGCAATAAGAGTTTCATTACAAAGCTTATCAAAAATATTTTACGTAAGTTATGGACTGTCTTTTAACACGTCTTGGCCTTGAAGTCAAATAAGTCGAGGCATGCCTGGTGCCAAATGTGGTCGACCACATTAGAAAGAAATGTTTCCTTAAGGGTCGTGTGTGATAACGTTTGTGAAAAGCCATGCAGGTATGTATGTACCTATTTGGAAACGTTATCTGCATAGCAATAAACATTTCGTACGAAGGCAGTATCGATCACAGCACTAGAAGGAAGAAGAACTCAAGGCTGTGTTCGGCTTGAAGTGAAATCTTTTAATAGAAAAAACTTCTACGATTTCCCGCGAAAAATTTCTCGCACTCTTCAGAGATGTTATTCTTAAATAATGCTTGATTTCAACAATTCATACGGCAATCCATACATAGTTTATGGATCGATTCCATAGATATAAAACACTCTGAAAATATCAGGATTGCAGAAACATTAAGGGGACTCATGAAGCATTAAAAAATCAGCTTTGCGCAGATTCGCCAGAAAGGATTTGCAAAGTTTCATAAGTGCATATTTGGCGAATTTCTTTTTAACGAACCAAATTCTTAGAAGCTTTCACACACTGTGCAACACAAACAAACATCAATCCGGTTTGAACAAAACAAAAATTCTCAAAACCTCATTTTTGTATTATATGCTTTGCATATTTCGATAAGCATATTGTTTAAAATTTCCAGATTTTTGGAATCCATTTTACTTTTAGTTCTTGGAGAGCATACTCACATATGTGTAGGTAAGTATGTTTAATTTATAAGCGCATATTTCTTAAACTGAGCTTACATCTCAAGTTTCATCAAAAGCAGAAAAGAAAACTGTATACAGGCAAACACACAGTTCAATCGAATGTCCTCACGACGCTAATCCTTTTTTGTTCATACTATGTAAGATCTTTCTGGAATTCATCTTGACAATGCATACATACGCACAAACGAAATACATTCCCGTGTAAGCAATCCGACACACTTTCTCCTCAGGCGCAAAAGGATCCTAATGCTGGTTTTCTATATATAAATATATTCACGTATTCAGTGGAATTGCGCCGCTGAAGACATTCTATTAATTATGTTAAATCAGTTTCAGGATCAAAAACTTATCGGATTAACAGACTACATATCAAGCGATATTTCCTTTAAGTTTCGAGTGGGCGTTTTAAAGTACATATTTCCATCAAACTCATGTGCGCTCACAAAATAAGACAATTAAAGGAAATTTCTGAAATTATACATCGCTTTCATGCGCAATAGACAAATATCCTCCTTATATGTTATGTTTATTTATGTTGAAAATATTTGTCATGTTTCATAAAAATCTGCCAGATATGGTGTTTTAGTGAGCTATTTTGTTGGATTGCACGGAATGCAATCTACTTTATGGAGATGTGTTTACATCATAAAGCTTGAGTCCAAATAAAGGCATAAATTCAAGTTTATTTATTCAGTTGCTAGCATGGAACTTAATTATGACCAGATTGTGATATTTTTATTATATTATGAACTCCATTTTAGAATCCATCGGAAGACAGACATGACGCTATAACACGGCTACTGTGTCTCAGAAAATGTAACATTATTTTATCGAAATACGCTATGGCATAAAAATATGATTGACTAAAAATCACAAGGCCTCAATAAAGCAACAAAACCGTTCAGCCTAAAAAGTTACCAATTCAACAAAATCCGTTCCACGAAATTCCCTTAAAATTTTTTGTATCGATAAAAGCGTCGAAGAGCTTTGACTATGTATGTACGCGTATATTCAGGGCATATGGTGGTTGAATTTCCTCACCAAATTTTCAAAGCATATAAAAATAGCAACAAAGACGATTTATACACAAACGAAAATTGTTAATTTACATATAAACGCGTTCATAATGATGTCAAATGAGCAACAGACACACGACCAACATAAATAAAAAAAAAAAGAACAAAAGCCAGTTAAAAGAAAAAAGGCAGAAAAGTAAGAAGCGGTTAAGCTTTTTGTTGGTGTCGCGCGTTTATGTTCGTCATCCATTCGTGTGGTGGAAACAGGCGCGCAGCCAGGATTTCAATTTGGGGGGGGTTCGCAGAAAATTTTTCTAAATATTTTTTGTTTTTATTTTCGTAAAAAGCTTACAAAATATATAATTAAAATATATTTACATAAATATTTTACATTTTTATAAGGTGTACAAAGTAAAAAAAGTATTTTCGAAGGAACTTATTCAATTTAAAGTGCAATGTTAAGTCTGCGCTTGCTTTCAGCAAGTTTATTTAGTATGTCCTCTACACTGGGAGTAAGATCTCGATGGACGTGGAGGAGTGCTAAGGCATTTAACAGGTTGGCTGATAAGTCCCCGGTCTAACAAAGAAAAACCAATTTTTTTGTCAAAATTCGTTTTTATTATTCAACATAGTTCCCTTCAAGAGCGATACAACGATTATAACGACCTTCCAATTTTTTGACACCATTTTGGTAGTACTCCTTCGGTTTTGCCTCAAAATAGGCCTCAGTTTCGGCGATCACTTCTTCATTGCAGCCAAATTTTTTCCCTGCGAGCATCTTTTTGAGGTCTGAGAACAAGAAAAAGTTGCTGGGGGCCAGATCTGGAGAATACGGTGGGTGGGGAAGCAATTCGAAGCCTAATTCATAAATTTTTGCCATCGTTCTCAATGACTTGTGGCACGGTGCGCTGTCTTGGTAGAACAACACTTTTTTCTTCTTCATATGGGGCCGTTTTGCCGCGCTTTCGACCTTCAAGCGCTCCAAAAACGACATATAATACTCACTGTTGATGGTTTTTCCCTTCTCAAGATAATCGATAAAAATTATTCCATGCCCATCCCAAAAAACAGAGGCCATTACTTTGCCAGCGGACTTTTGAGTCTTTTCACGCTTCGGAGACGGTTCAGCGATCGCTGTCCACTGAGCCTACTGTCGATTGGACTCAGGAGTGTAGTGATAGAGCCATGTTTCATCCATTGTCACATATCGACGCAAAAATTTGGGTGTATTGCGAGTTAACAGCTGCAAACACCGCTCAGAATCATCAACACGTTGTTGTTTTTGGTCAAATGTAGGCTCGCGCGGCACCCATTTTGCACAGAGCTTTTTCATATCCAAATATTGATGAATGATATGACCAACACGTTCCTTTGATATTTTTAAGGCCTCTGCTATCTCGATCAACTTCATTTTACGGTCATTCAAAATCATTTTGTGAATTTTTTTGATTTTTTCGTCGGTAACCACCTCTTTCGGGCGTCCATTGCCTTCACCGTCCTCCGTGCTCATTTCACCACGCTTGAATTTTGCATACCAATCAAATATTTGGTAAAATATCTTTTTTACAAATCGTTTGAACCCCCAAATTCCCCCCCTCGCTGCGCGCCTGAGAGGAAAGGATGGAAAAATTTAAGACTTATAAAGAGTGAAATGAATGGCACGATTTTTATATGATGCCCAGTTACCAAGAGGAAGCGCTGGATTAATAATTAAAAAATTATACGCAAAACGGACAACAGCCATCAGTTGAGTTGAAGGGCCTTAATGATCTATTGCGTTCTAAATTGATTTTCTGTTTAATAAATTGGTTCTCCTCCCACACAATTCAAGATGGTCATTGTGTTTGTACAGTAGGATGAATGCATGGTAAATTATCTCTTCCGCAGGTTCCATCGAACTTTATCCTTAAACGCACACGTAAACACTGTGCAAAAGGCGTGAAAGTTAATAATAACAAGTAAGGGTGTTATAATCAGGCGAGCCTGACAATAGAATACCCGACACAGACACACATGTTCAAATAGTTTTTCATATCAAGAGTTATTTAAGGCCATAGGGGGCCCCATATACCGACTTTTGTTAAATTTCTTTATGAAAACTGCCCCTTTGCCACGCCCACATTTCCAAATTTTCTTGAATTATAATCGGAGGCTTAGATATACGCTCTCATCCTAAGTTTTATTGAAATATTTAGAAAAAATCCGATTTTGAGGCAGTTTTGGGATTTTTGTGGCAGACCCTAGTACTGGAGGTACCCTTAATAATGGACTGATAAAATTTTTTGGAAGGATGTTAATGGCTACAAACGAAGCATAAGTGCCAAATTTCGTTCAAGTCTCATTTGAATTTCGGGTGTAGGAGACAATTTTCGAAAAGCGCCCTTCTGCCACTCCCACTTTTCCAATTTTTGGAAATCATATTACTGGCCTTTAAATATGATCAAATATCAAATTTCATTTAGAAATCTTGAAAAACTTCGATCTTAGAGCAGTTTTTGTAATTTTCGTAACAGACCCTAGTACTGGAGGTACCCCTAAAAATGGTCCGATTGGGTCCATTCTTGTTCTTACTCATGTCCCCGTGAGCACGCATACCAAATTTTGTCAAGATAGCTCCACTCCTTCGATAAGAAAACTGTATACAAACATACGGGCAGACAGACAGACGGACATGGCTAGATCGAATCTCCTGGTGACGCTGATCATTTCTATATATATTTTGTATGGTCTATCTCGACTGGTTATGGGTGTTACACACAGCCACACAAACGCAATATACCCTCGACACAGAGTGTGTCGGGTATAAAAACCTCCAACGTACAACAGCACCAGCGCGAGCGCGAGCACCAGCCCCAGAGCAGAAATTCTTTTTAAATATTCCTTTTTGTATTACGTCGACTTCGTCACTTTATTGTGTTTCAATTTGGTACATCCTTCAACACAACAAATTGACAGTTCACTGAGGTAGACATTTTCATAATTTTCTTTATGCTGCTTTCTGGTGACGTATATCCGATCTCCAAAGAGCTATAAAGAAGGGATAAGCAGGCACGAAAATGAAAACCGTCAACAGTGAAAACAATAAATTTAATATTTTCTTGTTATTTTTTTTTTTACTTTAAATGGCTATAGTGTGTTCCGTAACACTCTTCTATGTGCAGCGACTTTTCTGATGAAACTCTTACAACGGCAGCCTTTTATAAAGCAATCGAATTATCAGACCAGTATTTAAGATTGACACTAGTTTACAATTAAATATTTTATATTTTTCAGGACATCTAAATGCACTTTTCATTTGGACTCTGGCCTTCTAAGCACGAAAACAGCATTTGAAAAAATCTAGAATTCTTGAAGCGTTATATACACCCAACAATAGTACGTTTCAGTCGAGAAAAAAAGACGAAAGACGAATAATTTGGGCATAATCTAAAATTATTTTCATTGAAGTTTAGAATTCGCTTATACTTTTGCTCTAAATACGGCTCAAAGAGAGCTGCAAAAACTATATTCTTTTTTTGTCACTTCAAAATTTTAAAGACAGTTTTTTAAATTCTGTGTACTTTTAGGGTCAGAGAACACATAAATTGATTTTAATAAATGCCCAACACGTATTTGGGTAGTGCATTACCAAAGAAATGAAGTTTTTCATAGATAAGAGGCTATCTCCAATTCTGTCAGAAATGAAACAGAAATCAAAAACTTCTTATAAAAAACACTTCCGAAAATTTCTGATTAATTTCTGAAGGGTTTTTATACCCGACACACTCTGTGTCATAACTAGAGCTGGAAAAAATATGCTCCAAAATTTTTTAAATATGCATGCAAATATGCTCAAGAAAGTGGATAAATATGCTCGAAATTATGCTTTTGTAAATCGGCTTTTGTTCTCAAAAAAACAACAACAACTAATATGTACTTAAAAATATAGCTTTTTTGTTATAAAGATTATATTATATAAGCCCTTCAAATGTTCAATCTAATCGCATTTTTATTTTTTAAACTGAGCGAATTGGCCAAGAACAAAGCTAATTTTTTAACTGGTTAAGAAATTACACGTTGATTTTTTGAAAGTTTCCAAATGATTTTTACATTTTATGATGACATGTTTTTTAAGATTTTCGAATGAAAATGATTTTCGCCGTTCACCAAACACGAACTTGAATTGAGAGAATATTCGCTAGACATCCATAGTCGTGGTTGGCGTGTTTCTAAATATTGATATTACAGCTGGTGAAACGAATTCCTTCCATCGAAGACGCCTTAATTTCAACTGAACAGCAGCCATGAATTGAATACTTTGGCTAAGTTCTAAGCCTTGAGTCACGGCTGCCACTCACTTCAAGTTTTTTTTTGTACGAAATCTGTCAAAAAAGGTACAAAAATTGTTCCGCAGTCGATTTTTAGTCAAACGTAGTGACAAGGTAGGTCTAAGCAATTACCAATGTAAAAAGGCACCACATTTTGTGTTCAATGTTTTTAGAGTTGCCAGATGAATAAAAATCTTTATTTGGTCTGTATTTACATAAAATTTACGAAACCAATGACCAGAATCACAAAAATATGCTCATTCTATGAATATTTAACAAGAAATGCATGCTCTGACAAAAATAGAAAATTTATGCAAAAGCATATGTTTTATGCTCAAGCATATTTTTTCCAGCTCTAGTCATAACACCGCTAGGACATCGCCGCACAGTGTCACTCTTGCGGCCAAAAATGATAAAAAACAAAAGTATCCGTTTCGAAATTTTTTTTATTGCAGAATCCTTCAGAATACTCTAAATAAGTGAAATGCAAAATTTCAAGTCCGTGCGAATTTTAGTGAAAAATTTTTATGCCCTTAAAGCTACACTGAAAAAATTTTGCATCGTTGTTTCTACGATTGGAAGACGTATAAAAAATATAATAGAATCTACGTAAAATACAATAATTTCTACTGTCAATCAAATAGTTTCTACTGTTTCCCACTTATATTGGATATAATAAAACTAGCAAGCTCAAATCATGTCACGCGATGGCGTAGTTGAAGTGTGCTAGATTTGTAATCTGGAAGGACCGAGTTCGAACCCTGTCACAGGCCAAAGAAATTAGTGGAAGAATCGAGAATAAAACAGGAAAAGGAAAAAAGGAAAAAATATGCGGAACAGAAAGTATGTTGCCAGCCAATAAATAATAGTTGCTTTCATCGCGCCTTCCAAAACGTCACGCACAAGCTCTTTCAAGAAAATCCTGTAGAATCTTTTTTAATTTTTTAAGCATAAAAAGATTGGTAAAATTTTTTTGCTCTCAGTTTTTTAAATTATATAAATGTTAAAATATCTACTTTACCAAAAAAACTAAAAAAAAAAATACGCTCGCTGGAGCAGGGATCGAACCCGCCGACAAGAATTCATTTTAAAATTAAGAAGTTATAGAAATGTACTTCAAGATTTGAAACCGTAGTTCCTATGAAATAACATCATAGTTCCTAAGATGGAATATGATAGCTCCCACGATGGAATATCATTAAATTTACGTTATAAATCGTTGAATTCAATGACATTCCTCATCGTAGAAACTGCTGAAAGCTGTCGTAGAATCTATGATATCTTGCAATTGTACCTATATCAATACAATTCCAAAAATATGTTTTTGAATTTAAATCATTATAAAAAGTAGCGTTAGTTAGAAAAATTGAGTATTTGGGATTAAAAGATTAGAGTTCCACAAATTTTAAAAAACATTTAAAAAATTTTACGAAAAAAAACCTTTCCAGTTTTATTATATATTTTTTCACTATTTTTTTTTAAAAAGGGCGATTCCGCTATACACGCTATAGGGTTTTGAAGGATTTTCAAAAATTTACAAATCTCCCTTGCTCTCTATGGGTGCTATTACTGTAAATTAAAGTTGTACAAACAGAAGATGAACTAAACGAATAGAAAATGGGGAAATTAAATGCATTCATTTGTTGTAATGGGCGATTCCGCTATACACGATTTCCGTTATTAATATTTTAATTACGATATTAATTGTTTTTTTTTTTTTTGTCAGAAGGGCAAAGAATAAAGTCGAAATTTAATATAAAATATATTTATATTTAATTTAACTCCATATTTCATTTGTTGGCGCGTTTGAAAATATTACTATTCAAAAATCTTGGCAAAACTTTAAAGGCTTACCTTTTTAAACTGCCACAAAACAGCCGTTGCCGACAGTTTGAGGTTACATTTTACCGACTAAATTGAAGAAGAAATATTAATTTATTCTCGCGTTGCTAAAAATTTACGTAGGGGAAAGTAGTCGAATTCTGACCCCTTAAGAAATTTTGCTATAAATTCAAAACGCTGATACTCAAGATAAAAACTTAACATGTCATAAGCAAGAGAATATCATTGCCTTTGTTTTTGCAATATAAAATTTTCATCAAGAATCTACTAAATATAGATTATTTTAGAAACATCCAGTATACTAAATTTTGAAGGAAATTGTTGTTCTAAATATGATATTCAGCAATATCCGAAGTTTTTTTTTTTTGAAGAAAATATATTAATAGCGACCTTATATTCTCAATCTTTTATTTTTCCTTTATAACTCCTTAACACAACTATCATACACCATTTCATATTATGAGAAAAATCTTAATCAGGATAAATTACCGATTTTTTTCTAAAACATAAAAGTTATAATTTTTATATAGAAATTTTTAATTTCTAAATTTTTAATTTTACATATGAATTAAAAATTTGAAACAATTTGCTTAAAAATCAGCAGCATAATATTTGTTTTACTGGTTGGAAAAAGTTGTCAGAAGCCTTTGCATTCTCATGTTATAGCAAGGGTCATCTTTAGACACGAGTCAGATTTACCCCACTTTCCCCTATATATTTTTATTTATTAAGTATTAATGATTCCTAAAATACACTGTTGACTTGTTGCACCCGCGATACAAAAAGTGTAAAAATTTACTTTTTTCACAGAAAGAAAGAGCTTACATTCTGAAACTTTGTGAAAGTAAGAAGAAATCAAAACTAAACATAAATTAATCGTTTTTCAAAGTGTAGTGATTGCCAGGTTAAAATAATCGATAATTTAAATTGGTTGCACCCGCGATCTGACATCAAAATCGCGGGTGCAACTGTTTTTAATTTAACCTTCTTGTATGATTTTATATATATGTTGTTATTTTGATATGCCTTGACCAATAATATATGCTGAAAGCCATCGTCAACAGTGTCCTAGAATTTTATGATTTAGCTCGCAGTCACTCTAAGAACATATTCTTTGAATATGTGGCAAAAATAGAAGTTAATGAAAAGATATCCATGTTGGATGAACAATGGGAGACCTGAAACATATACCAAGCAATCAATCAAAACATTTCTTTCAATTTGAAGAGGCCTCGCGGTCTCATGTTAAATGCAAATTGGTTTTGAAGTCGCCAAAAAGCACTACTAAAACAGAAAGCGATTGGAGTGAAGACGACTTGGAGCCTCTTTCAAATCTCAAAATACGAAAAGAAACTCCGCATCCTGATATAACATATCTGTGCCTTCAGTTTCGAATCAGAGAAAATATTTATTACCCCTTAAAAAGAGATGGAGCGTTTTCGATTTTAACAGGGATTCAGATACTGAAATTATAAATGACGAAATGACAAAAAAAAAAAGACTGGTTGCACCCGCGATAATTTGATGTTGCACCCGCGATTAATATAAAAATGAATAACTCTTTGTTTTTTTTTTCTCTTGTTAACACTTTTCATTTCCTGTAGTTTGATAAATATGCTTACATCTAACAAAATATTAAGGCATAACACATAAAATGTATCACAATTAACAAATTTTTGCGTTTTTTGTCTCTGATCTAAAAACGTAGAGCGAAATTTGCTGCACCCGCGATGGCAATTTAAATCATTCTCAAGACTTTAATAGTATTATTTTACAATACTTCTAATTTAATATACAATAAAAATATTAAGATGTAGCCTTTTGAAGACTATTTTTATTAAAAATATGTTTTATTTAATTACATGAAACTAAACCATACGTGTAAATGTTGCACCCGCGATAATGGAATGACCCACAAGCTTAATTAATTCCGAAAATTCGCTTCCTTTGCTTCATTGGTACGACAAACTCTCTCGACTGCATTTCTTGGAAAAGATATCCAATTAAGCAAATCAGCTGCTACACATTATACGCTGGAAATTCAAAAGCATTCCGCTTAAAAAGTTATGCAAAGAAAATGCGTGAGGGACCTTCATTTGGGAAATTTCAGGAAATTGCAGTTTTGACTGCAGCACTAAGTTTCATCGAATTATTCGTATTTTTATTTATGAAGTTTTCGCAGAAGCATCATAACTGCACATGCTTTAAGTTACTTATTTATTTACTCAAAAATATAAGCTTCCTGTTTGAAGTAACTTATCATTGTGGATCTGGTTCAATGGGTCATTTGAACAAACTTTACGAAAGAAACAATAGCTCGAAAGTGAATTGCGAGCCTGAGACATATTCAATAAAGTTTATTCTCCAAATCTATGTACATACATATGTACATAAGAGTGTCCTAATAGCTTTTTTATATGCAATATCTTTCTACATATTTAGGCATTCATCAGTAGAAAAGCATCCAAACCTTATTTCCATATCCATTAACTACAAAATATACCGTTATTTTAGGCCATAAAGCGTCATCAGTTGCATTTTTCCCCAATAAAACTGACCGTCATAAAACAAGAATGCTTCATTGTTTCCAAATTGCATATAAAAATGGTTGAATGTAATGATACAGCTTTAAAGAATACGCAAGCCTTTGTATTTTAAAAATTGAAAATCCTGTTTACTTTTAAAGCGATGTCCGAATTTATCCTCAAAAATATTACAAAACTACGTTGCATACTTACAGGCTTTTTTTTTAAAGTTTTCAGTGCTAACATGATGCCCAATCTCAATCTTAAATAGAATCAAAGTGCCATATTTTTCATGGACATCTATGTTATATAATCGCGAGAACATTTTGACAATTTGAGCATTTGTGTCGTTTTTGAGACGATTTAAAACCGAAATATATTAAAATTAAACTTTTTGGTATTTAAATTCTAATTTAATACTAACAAGTAAGGGTGTTATAGCCAGGCGAGCCTGAAAATAGAATACCCGACACAGACACACATCTTCAAATAATTTTTACTATCAGGAGTTGTTTAAGGCCATAGGGGCCCCATATACCGACTTTTGTTTAATTTCTTTATGAAAACCACCCGTTTGCCACGCCTACTTTTCCAATTTTTCGGAATTCTAATCGGAGGCTTAAATATACGCGCAAATTCTTAGTTTCATTAAAATATTTGGAAAAAGTCAGATTTTGGGGCAGTTTTGAGATTTTTGTGACATACCCTAGTACTGGAGGTTCCCTTAATAATGGACCGATCAAGAAAATTTTTGGGCAGGATGTTTATCGCTACAAAGGAAGTATAAGTGCCAATTTTCGTTCAAGCAACGCCCATTTTTCTAATTTTTGTGATACACATTAACGGGCCTAAAATATGTTCAACTACCAAATTTCATCAAAATATCTTGTAAAACATCGGTTTTGGAGCTGTTTTTGTGATTTTCATAACAGACCCTAGTACTGGAGGTACCTCTAAAAATGGTCCGATCGGGTCCATTCTCGAACTTGTTCTTACTCATGTCCCCGTGAGCACGCATACCTAATTTTGTCGCGATAGCTCAACTCCTTCGATAAGAAAACTGTATACAAACAGACGGACAGACGGACAGACAGACAGACGGACAGACAGACAAACGGACGGACATGTCTAAATCGAATCTCCTGGTGACGCTGATCATTTCTATATATATTTTGTATGGTCTATCTCGACTGGTTCTGGGTGTTACATACAACCACACAAACGCAATATACCCTCGACACAGAGTGTGTCGGGTATAAAAAGATTTAATTTTATACCGACTGGTATTAATTTAAAACCTTTAGTTTTTACTAAGTACTTGAACTGAGGCGAAGCCTTTAGGGATGATGATTATGTTTGAAATTTTCCAGGGTCGGGGGAAGAATCCTTTTCTTAATATTTCATTAAATATGAACAAGTTTACCATGTGGATGCAGTGGGGAGTTGTGTTATCATCTGGGGAGTTATAAGATCACAACCTGCAGCCTTTATGGTGTTAAAGTCGCCAATGATAGTCTGAACGTCTTTGTTTTGTTGTTTTTTCCATACTTTTTTATTGTTTTTGGACTCAAAGATTGTAAGATACTATTTATAATTTCTCGAAAATGGGTCGTATATTTCTTTATCTTTGTTAGTGTATGGGATTTGTGCGGTTTCACTTTTAGCTTTGATAAAGATCGATAAGTTGAATTTGAAGATTTCCTGTGGCCTTATAGAAAACCGCAATTCTTATGTTATACATTGTACATTCTTTCAATCCATGTCTAACAATATTCAAGAAAATAATTAAGTTATGAAATAAACAAATATCCGCATGAAGCAAAATTTCATTACAAACAGATGTGTATGTATAAAATAACAACAATCTAACCTCTAAAAATGTCATTAATTTGTGTGCCTTCTTTCTTTTGTCTACGTATCTACGACAAATGAAGATGTGTTTGTGCTTGTACAGGCCCTCTAGGACGTGTGGGATATATTTTCTAAAAGCCATCAGTGCTTTACTAGAAACTGTAGAACTAGTGCAAATGAGGGTAGAATTTCGTATGAAACATATACAAATATACATAAAAAGGGGCCCAAATATCAGCAATTGCCTGGGTAAGGGAAATAGTTTTAATCTATATCCAAATTACCCAATTGGTTCTTACAGTACTAGAAAAGCGGTAGTTCTGTACTGCGACTGGTGATTTTCCGTCATCACTCAATGTTAATTTTCTATAAAGAATTGTATTGACAGAGGTATAAAGAAAAACTAGTACTGGCGAAATTAGAACTAGTAAAACGCTACAGTTCCTCTGGTCGCATTTCCTGGAGGGAGCTTTAAAATTTATCTTTTAAGTGTTGGACGATGTAAGTTGGATACATTTTCTTAATGGCGCGACCCAAGACCATAATAAAATTTTTTACGAGTAAAAATTCTTTGAAGAAATTTTCTAAGTTGGCCAAATTAAATTCCTTTAAGCGAAACCGACTCCAGCAGGACTTCCTAAGTCATTTATCTACGTTATTGGAGGTTTAGCTGGTAAGGGATTTGACTTGACATCAAACAGGGCATTGGTGACAAATCAAACAATGTTGCAGTTGGAATTCGAGCACAATTTTAATTAAACACAAATAAGTAAGCCGTCGAACATCGGCTCCCTACATACTCTTGAATTTGAAAGGATAGAATCTGTCAGCGTGTGTGACGATGTGCCGTTCAAGATGGCTATCTATTATTACTTAATTAATTAATTTTATTGCTGCAATTAGTCTAATAACCACGAGAGTTGTTGTAGAGAAGATATGGCGCGACTTTAGAGACGTAACATCATCAAAAGCGAAGTAGCTTGATAACTAAACCGAGCGGTAAATACATTAAGCCGAAGATAGAATGCAATAGAAATTATTGAAAAGACTTTGAACTCTGGACAATTGCGAGAATACGCGGCTAAGTTTTTTTGGTGACTTTCCATACATGGGATATTTAATACGTCTTTATTTATTCTTTAACAGTACAATCTCGCTAATTATAGCACACATTCTTTTCACTCAAAAACTTATGTCCTTCTGTTCATGAAAATATCCATTCGGCAGGGAAAAAAAGGTAATGAATTAGCGCCAACACCTCGTGGTCCTTAATGAAGAGAAAAACATTTCCTTGTCAACATAAAATGAAATTTTTGCCCCTCCAATCAAAGTCATCATTCTTTAAATGAATTAAAATAAATTCTTGCTCGGAAGACACCATTTATTTATCTGAAAGAAATGTTTAGCCGCTTTGAGAAAAAATACTTAGGTTCATAAATGACGCAAAAATGATTTTTAACTTATGGAAATCTATTTTCGAAAGAAGAAAAGTGGGTTGTCAGTTTGAGGAAGTCTTTTATTGTGGAAATAAAAATATTTTCCGTGACAAGGGGAAATAAAATGCTTGTATTTAAAATTAGTTTCCTTAAAAAGAACTCAATTATATTTTCATATATAGTCAAAAACGCGAAAAAGTCCACCGTGGCAAGAATATTTTTTTTTTAAATGTTGCCATTTTTTTAATGTTTCTTAAAAAAAATGGACTTTTAGCAGTCTGGCAACAATAAAAAATTTGAAGAAGTTGTAAAAGATTTTGACATTTGAGCACGTTTTGCAAGCAATAGCAGACAGCATCGAAATAGAAGGAAAAGAAGGCTGCGGCAAAAAGGTAAATAAAATTATAATTTGAGTATTATTTTTGATTTTATTGCACTTTTCATGAAAAAGATTCGTTACTTTAACTAACCTAAGGAATAACTTCCAATGCAGTATTATGAGTAAGCTAAAAAAGGCTTTTGAATAGTGCCGCAGATTTCATGTAACATGGCAGACCGAAAACCATAATTTTTATTTTATCGACACGTCGTTAAAAAAAAAATTGTGATATCTGTTTCTTAAACGCTTTTGTGGTCTTTATATTGTTTTGTTTTTCGTTTTTTGCAAAAATAGTTACAGGTGCTAAATTATGAGCAATTTAAAGTGTGTAACGTGGCAATCTTTCTTCCGAATGTGAAAAATTTTCTTTCAATATATGTAGTTTTTTAAAATATTTACAGGCTCGTTTAACAAAAACAGAAAAAAATGAAAATTTTATCAACAAACTTAAAGATAATGGAAAGTTTGATGAATATAAAAAGAGAAGAGCAGCGGCTTCGCGGGCATACCGATTAAATAACAAGTAAGGGTGTTATAGTCAGGCAAGCCTGACAATAGAATACCCGACACAGACACACATATTCAAATAATTTTTAATATCAGGAGTTGTTTAAGGCCATAGGGGCCCCATATACCGCATTTTTTTAAATTTCTTTATGCAAACCGCCCCTTTGCCACGCCCACTTTTCCAATTTTTCGGAATTCTAATCGGAGGCTTAAATATACGCGCAAATTCTAAGTTTCATTGAAATATTTGGAAAAAGTCCGATTTTATGGCAGTTTTCGGATTTTTGTGACAGACCCTAGTACTGGAGGTACCCTTAATAATGAACCAATCCAGAAAATTTTTGGGCAGGATGTTTATGGTAACAAAGGAAGTATACGATATTTCCTTTAAGTTTCGAGTGGGCGTTTTAAAGTACATATTTCCATCAAACTCATGTGCGCTCATAAAATAAGACAATTAAAGGAAATTTCTGAAATTATACATCGCTTTCATGCGCAATAGACAAATATCCTCCTTATATGTTATGTTTATTTATGTTGAAAATATTTGTCATGTTTCATAAAAATCTGCCAGATATGGTGTTTTAGTGAGCTATTTTGTTGGATTGCACGGAATGCAATCTACTTTATGGAGATGTGTTTACATCATAAAGCTTGAGTCCAAATAAAGGCATAAATTCAAGTTTATTTATTCAGTTGCTAGCATGGAACTTAATTATGACCAGATTGTGATATTTTTATTTATTATGAACTCCATTTTAGAATCCATCGGAAGACAGACATGACGCTATAACACGGCTACTGTGTCTCAGAAAATGTAACATTATTTTATCGAAATACGCTATGGCATAAAAATATGATTGACTAAAAATCACAAGGCCTCAATAAAGCAACAAAACCGTTCAGCCTAAAAAGTTACCAATTCAACAAAATCCGTTCCACGAAATTCCCTTAAAATTTTTTGTATCGATAAAAGCATCGAAGAGCTTTGACTATGTATGTACGCGTATATTCAGGGCATATGGTGGTTGAATTTCCTCACCAAATTTTCAAAGCATATAAAAATAGCAACAAAGACGATTTATACAAAAACGAAAATTGTTAATTTACATATAAACGCGTTCATAATGATGTCAAATGAGCAACAGACACACGACCAACATAAATAAAAAAAAAAGAACAAAAGCCAGTTAAAAGAAAAAAGGCAGAAAAGTAAGAAGCGGTTAAGCTTTTTGTTGGTGTCGCGCGTTTATGTTCGTCATCCATTCGTGTGGTGGAAACAGGCGCGCAGCCAGGATTTCAATTTGGGGGGGGTTCGCAGAAAATTTTTCTAAATATTTTTTGTTTTTATTTTCGTAAAAAGCTTACAAAATATATAATTAAAATATATTTACATAAATATTTTACATTTTTATAAGGTGTACAAAGTAAAAAAAGTATTTTCGAAGGAACTTATTCAATTTAAAGTGCAATGTTAAGTCTGCGCTTGCTTTCAGCAAGTTTATTTAGTATGTCCTCTACACTGGGAGTAAGATCTCGATGGACGTGGAGGAGTGCTAAGGCATTTAACAGGTTGGCTGATAAGTCCCCGGTCTAACAAAGAAAAACCAATTTTTTTGTCAAAATTCGTTTTTATTATTCAACATAGTTCCCTTCAAGAGCGATACAACGATTATAACGACCTTCCAATTTTTTGACACCATTTTGGTAGTACTCCTTCGGTTTTGCCTCAAAATAGGCCTCAGTTTCGGCGATCACTTCTTCATTGCAGCCAAATTTTTTCCCTGCGAGCATCTTTTTGAGGTCTGAGAACAAGAAAAAGTTGCTGGGGGCCAGATCTGGAGAATACGGTGGGTGGGGAAGCAATTCGAAGCCTAATTCATAAATTTTTGCCATCGTTCTCAATGACTTGTGGCACGGTGCGCTGTCTTGGTAGAACAACACTTTTTTCTTCTTCATATGGGGCCGTTTTGCCGCGCTTTCGACCTTCAAGCGCTCCAAAAACGACATATAATACTCACTGTTGATGGTTTTTCCCTTCTCAAGATAATCGATAAAAATTATTCCATGCCCATCCCAAAAAACAGAGGCCATTACTTTGCCAGCGGACTTTTGAGTCTTTTCACGCTTCGGAGACGGTTCAGCGATCGCTGTCCACTGAGCCTACTGTCGATTGGACTCAGGAGTGTAGTGATAGAGCCATGTTTCATCCATTGTCACATATCGACGCAAAAATTTGGGTGTATTGCGAGTTAACAGCTGCAAACACCGCTCAGAATCATCAACACGTTGTTGTTTTTGGTCAAATGTAGGCTCGCGCGGCACCCATTTTGCACAGAGCTTTTTCATATCCAAATATTGATGAATGATATGACCAACACGTTCCTTTGATATTTTTAAGGCCTCTGCTATCTCGATCAACTTCATTTTACGGTCATTCAAAATCATTTTGTGAATTTTTTTGATTTTTTCGTCGGTAACCACCTCTTTCGGGCGTCCATTGCCTTCACCGTCCTCCGTGCTCATTTCACCACGCTTGAATTTTGCATACCAATCAAATATTTGGTAAAATATCTTTTTTACAAATCGTTTGAACCCCCAAATTCCCCCCCTCGCTGCGCGCCTGAGAGGAAAGGATGGAAAAATTTAAGACTTATAAAGAGTGAAATGAATGGCACGATTTTTATATGATGCCCAGTTACCAAGAGGAAGCGCTGGATTAATAATTAAAAAATTATACGCAAAACGGACAACAGCCATCAGTTGAGTTGAAGGGCCTTAATGATCTATTGCGTTCTAAATTGATTTTCTGTTTAAAAAATTGGCTCTCCTCCCACACAATTCAAGATGGTCATTGTGTTTGTACAGTAGGATGAATGCATGGTAAATTATCTCTTCCGCAGGTTCCATCGAACTTTATCCTTAAACGCACACGTAAACACTGTGCAAAAGGCGTGAAAGTTAATAATAACAAGTAAGGGTGTTATAATCAGGCGAGCCTGACAATAGAATACCCCACACAGACACACATGTTCAAATAGTTTTCATATCAAGAGTTATTTAAGGCCATAGGGGGCCCCATATACCGACTTTTGTTAAATTTCTTTATGAAAACTGCCCCTTTGCCACGCCCACATTTCCAAATTTTCTTGAATTATAATCGGAGGCTTAGATATACGCTCTCATCCTAAGTTTTATTGAAATATTTAGAAAAAATCCGATTTTGAGGCAGTTTTGGGATTTTTGTGGCAGACCCTAGTACTGGAGGTACCCTTAATAATGGACTGATAAAATTTTTTGGAAGGATGTTAATGGCTACAAACGAAGCATAAGTGCCAAATTTCGTTCAAGTCTCATTTGAATTTCGGGTGTAGGAGACAATTTTCGAAAAGCGCCCTTCTGCCACTCCCACTTTTCCAATTTTTGGAAATCATATTACTGGCCTTTAAATATGATCAAATATCAAATTTCATTTAGAAATCTTGAAAAACTTCGATCTTAGAGCAGTTTTTGTAATTTTCGTAACAGACCCTAGTACTGGAGGTACCCCTAAAAATGGTCCGATTGGGTCCATTCTTGTTCTTACCCATGTCCCCGTGAGCACGCATACCAAATTTTGTCAAGATAGCTCCACTCCTTCGATAAGAAAACTGTATACAAACATACGGACAGACAGACAGACGGACATGGCTAGATCGAATCTCCTGGTGACGCTGATCATTTCTATATATATTTTGTATGGTCTATCTCGACTGGTTATGGGTGTTACACACAGCCACACAAACGCAATATACCCTCGACACAGAGTGTGTCGGGTATAAAAACCTCCAACGTACAACAGCACCAGCGCGAGCGCGAGCACCAGCCCCAGAGCAGAAATTCTTTTTATACCCAGCGTAAGCGGGGTATATTAGTTTTGTGCAAATCTTGTAACAGGGAGAATTAAGCTCCGGAGATATAGAAAAATGTATATAGAAATGATCAGGATCAAAAACTGAATCGATTTAGACATGTCCGTCTGTCCGTCTGTCCGTCTGTCCGTCTGTCCGTCTGTCCGTCTGTCCGTCCGTCCGTCTGTCCGTCTGTCCGTCCGTCCGTGGTCGGATCTCCTCCGAAACGGCTGGACCAATCAAGTCGAAATTTGGCACACAGGTATATCGGGATCCGAGTATGATCCTAAGTAAAAATGGGAGACATCCGCCCACTGCCACGCCCATAAATGAATATAATGTGTTTTCAGTAAAATGCTTGTAACTTGCGAACCACTCAACACATTCCATTGATATTTGGTGTACTGGTTAACTACGAAAAGGGACATATCCTGGAAAAAAATGGACGCCGCCCACCTCGAGCCACGCCCACAAATAAGCCCAAAATTAAGGGCTTATCGTAACTTGTGAAGTAAAAGGTGTAGAAGCTTCAAATTCGCAACATAGGTTCACCAAGGCGAATGAAAGGTGTAGGAAAATTTTTTTTATGGCCCGCCCACTGCCACGCCCAAAAATGAAGATTTTTCGTAACTTCCGAAGAAAAAGGCGTAGAAGGTCCGAATTCGCAACATAGGTTCACCAAGGCGAATGAAAGGTGTAGGAAAAAATTTTTTGTGGCCCGCCCACTGCCACGCCCACAAATAAAGATTTTTCGTAACTTCCGAAGTAAAAGGCGTAGAAGCTTCAAATTCACAACATAGGTTCACCAAGGCGAATGAAAGGTGTAGGAAAATTTTTTTTATGGCCCGCCCACTGCCACGCCCAAAAATGAAGATTCTTCGTAACTTCCGAACTAAAAGGCGTAGAAGCTTCGAATTCGCAACATAGGTTCACCAAGGCGAATGAAAGGTGTAGGAAAAAATTTTTTGTGGCCCGCCCACTTCCACGCCCACAAATAAAGACTTTTCGTAACTTCCGAAGTAAAAGGCGTAGAAGCTTCAAATTCGCAACATAGGTTCACCAAGGCGAATGAAAGGTGTACGGAAATAATTTATGTTGCCCTCCCACTGCCACGCCCACAAATAGAGAAGCAAAACATAGTGCGCTCATAATGTCGGGACGCTGGGTATTTCAAAGTCGGGCTTGACCGACTTTAGCTTTCTTACTTGTTAAATATTCCTTTTTGTATTACGTCGACTTCGTCACTTTATTGTGTTTCAATTTGGTACATCCTTCAACACAACAAATTGACAGTTCACTGAGGTAGACATTTTCATAATTTTCTTTATGCTGCTTTCTGGTGACGTATATCCGATCTCCAAAGAGCTATAAAGAAGAGATAAGCAGGCACGAAAATGAAAACCGTCAACAGTGAAAACAATAAATTTAATATTTTCTTGTTATTTTTTTTTTTACTTTAAATGGCTATAGTGTGTTCCGTAACACTCTTCTATGTGCAGCGACTTTTCTGATGAAACTCTTACAACGGCAGCCTTTTATAAAGCAATCGAATTATCAGACCAGTATTTAAGATTGACACTAGTTTACAATTAAATATTTTATATTTTTCAGGACATCTAAATGCACTTTTCATTTGGACTCTGGCCTTCTAAGCACGAAAACAGCATTTGAAAAAATCTAGAATTCTTGAAGCGTTATATACACCCAACAATAGTACGTTTCAGTCGAGAAAAAAAGACGAAAGACGAATAATTTGGGCATAATCTAAAATTATTTTCATTGAAGTTTAGAATTCGCTTATACTTTTGCTCTAAATACGGCTCAAAGAGAGCTGCAAAAACTATATTCTTTTTTTGTCACTTCAAAATTTTAAAGACAGTTTTTTAAATTCTGTATACTTTTAGGGTCAGAGAACACATAAATTGATTTTAATAAATGCCCAACACGTATTTGGGTAGTGCATTACCAAAGAAATGAAGTTTTTCATAGATAAGAGGCTATCTCCAATTCTGTCAGAAATGAAACAGAAATCAAAAACTTCTTATAAAAAAACACTTCCGAAAATTTCTGATTAATTTCTGAAGGGTTTTTATACCCGACACACTCTGTGTCATAACTAGAGCTGGAAAAAATATGCTCCAAAATTTTTTAAATATGCATGCAAATATGCTCAAGAAAGTGGATAAATATGCTCGAAATTATGCTTTTGTAAATCGGCTTTTGTTCTCAAAAAAACAACAACAACTAATATGTACTTAAAAATATAGCTTTTTTGTTATAAAGATTATATTATATAAGCCCTTCAAATGTTCAATCTAATCGCATTTTTATTTTTTAAACTGAGCGAATTGGCCAAGAACAAAGCTAATTTTTTAACTGGTTAAGAAATTACACGTTGATTTTTTGAAAGTTTCCAAATGATTTTTACATTTTATGATGACATGTTTTTTAAGATTTTCGAATGAAAATGATTTTCGCCGTTCACCAAACACGAACTTGAATTGAGAGAATATTCGCTAGACATCCATAGTCGTGGTTGGCGTGTTTCTAAATATTGATATTACAGCTGGTGAAACGAATTCCTTCCATCGAAGACGCCTTAATTTCAACTGAACAGCAGCCATGAATTGAATACTTTGGCTAAGTTCTAAGCCTTGAGTCACGGCTGCCACTCACTTCAAGTTTTTTTTTGTACGAAATCTGTCAAAAAAGGTACAAAAATTGTTCCGCAGTCGATTTTTAGTCAAACGTAGTGACAAGGTAGGTCTAAGCAATTACCAATGTAAAAAGGCACCACATTTTGTGTTCAATGTTTTTAGAGTTGCCAGATGAATAAAAATCTTTATTTGGTCTGTATTTACATAAAATTTACGAAACCAATGACCAGAATCACAAAAATATGCTCATTCTATGAATATTTAACAAGAAATGCATGCTCTGACAAAAATAGAAAATTTATGCAAAAGCATATGTTTTATGCTCAAGCATATTTTTTCCAGCTCTAGTCATAACACCGCTAGGACATCGCCGCACAGTGTCACTCTTGCGGCCAAAAATGATAAAAAACAAAAGTATCCGTTTCGAAATTTTTTTTATTGCAGAATCCTTCAGAATACTCTAAATAAGTGAAATGCAAAATTTCAAGTCCGTGCGAATTTTAGTGAAAAATTTTTATGCCCTTAAAGCTACACTGAAAAAATTTTGCATCGTTGTTTCTACGATTGGAAGACGTATAAAAAATATAATAGAATCTACGTAAAATACAATAATTTCTACTGTCAATCAAATAGTTTCTACTGTTTCCCACTTATATTGGATATAATAAAACTAGCAAGCTCAAATCATGTCACGCGATGGCGTAGTTGAAGTGTGCTAGATTTGTAATCTGGAAGGACCGAGTTCGAACCCTGTCACAGGCCAAAGAAATTAGTGGAAGAATCGAGAATAAAACAGGAAAAGGAAAAAAGGAAAAAATATGCGGAACAGAAAGTATGTTGCCAGCCAATAAATAATAGTTGCTTTCATCGCGCCTTCCAAAACGTCACGCACAAGCTCTTTCAAGAAAATCCTGTAGAATCTTTTTTAATTTTTTAAGCATAAAAAGATTGGTAAAATTTTTTTGCTCTCAGTTTTTTAAATTATATAAATGTTAAAATATCTACTTTACCAAAAAAACTAAAAAAAAAAATACGCTCGCTGGAGCAGGGATCGAACCCGCCGACAAGAATTCATTTTAAAATTAAGAAGTTATAGAAATGTACTTCAAGATTTGAAACCGTAGTTCCTATGAAATAACATCATAGTTCCTAAGATGGAATATGATAGCTCCCACGATGGAATATCATTAAATTTACGTTATAAATCGTTGAATTCAATGACATTCCTCATCGTAGAAACTGCTGAAAGCTGTCGTAGAATCTATGATATCTTGCAATTGTACCTATATCAATACAATTCCAAAAATATGTTTTTGAATTTAAATCATTATAAAAAGTAGCGTTAGTTAGAAAAATTGAGTATTTGGGATTAAAAGATTAGAGTTCCACAAATTTTAAAAAACATTTAAAAAATTTTACGAAAAAAAACCTTTCCAGTTTTATTATATATTTTTTCACTATTTTTTTTTAAAAAGGGCGATTCCGCTATACACGCTATAGGGTTTTGAAGGATTTTCAAAAATTTACAAATCTCCCTTGCTCTCTATGGGTGCTATTACTGTAAATTAAAGTTGTACAAACAGAAGATGAACTAAACGAATAGAAAATGGGGAAATTAAATGCATTCATTTGTTGTAATGGGCGATTCCGCTATACACGATTTCCGTTATTAATATTTTAATTACGATATTAATTGTTTTTTTTTTTTTGTCAGAAGGGCAAAGAATAAAGTCGAAATTTAATATAAAATATATTTATATTTAATTTAACTCCATATTTCATTTGTTGGCGCGTTTGAAAATATTACTATTCAAAAATCTTGGCAAAACTTTAAAGGCTTACCTTTTTAAACTGCCACAAAACAGCCGTTGCCGACAGTTTGAGGTTACATTTTACCGACTAAATTGAAGAAGAAATATTAATTTATTCTCGCGTTGCTAAAAATTTACGTAGGGGAAAGTAGTCGAATTCTGACCCCTTAAGAAATTTTGCTATAAATTCAAAACGCTGATACTCAAGATAAAAACTTAACATGTCATAAGCAAGAGAATATCATTGCCTTTGTTTTTGCAATATAAAATTTTCATCAAGAATCTACTAAATATAGATTATTTTAGAAACATCCAGTATACTAAATTTTGAAGGAAATTGTTGTTCTAAATATGATATTCAGCAATATCCGAAGTTTTTTTTTTTTGAAGAAAATATATTAATAGCGACCTTATATTCTCAATCTTTTATTTTTCCTTTATAACTCCTTAACACAACTATCATACACCATTTCATATTATGAGAAAAATCTTAATCAGGATAAATTACCGATTTTTTTCTAAAACATAAAAGTTATAATTTTTATATAGAAATTTTTAATTTCTAAATTTTTAATTTTACATATGAATTAAAAATTTGAAACAATTTGCTTAAAAATCAGCAGCATAATATTTGTTTTACTGGTTGGAAAAAGTTGTCAGAAGCCTTTGCATTCTCATGTTATAGCAAGGGTCATCTTTAGACACGAGTCAGATTTACCCCACTTTCCCCTATATATTTTTATTTATTAAGTATTAATGATTCCTAAAATACACTGTTGACTTGTTGCACCCGCGATACAAAAAGTGTAAAAATTTACTTTTTTCACAGAAAGAAAGAGCTTACATTCTGAAACTTTGTGAAAGTAAGAAGAAATCAAAACTAAACATAAATTAATCGTTTTTCAAAGTGTAGTGATTGCCAGGTTAAAATAATCGATAATTTAAATTGGTTGCACCCGCGATCTGACATCAAAATCGCGGGTGCAACTGTTTTTAATTTAACCTTCTTGTATGATTTTATATATATGTTGTTATTTTGATATGCCTTGACCAATAATATATGCTGAAAGCCATCGTCAACAGTGTCCTAGAATTTTATGATTTAGCTCGCAGTCACTCTAAGAACATATTCTTTGAATATGTGGCAAAAATAGAAGTTAATGAAAAGATATCCATGTTGGATGAACAATGGGAGACCTGAAACATATACCAAGCAATCAATCAAAACATTTCTTTCAATTTGAAGAGGCCTCGCGGTCTCATGTTAAATGCAAATTGGTTTTGAAGTCGCCAAAAAGCACTACTAAAACAGAAAGCGATTGGAGTGAAGACGACTTGGAGCCTCTTTCAAATCTCAAAATACGAAAAGAAACTCCGCATCCTGATATAACATATCTGTGCCTTCAGTTTCGAATCAGAGAAAATATTTATTACCCCTTAAAAAGAGATGGAGCGTTTTCGATTTTAACAGGGATTCAGATACTGAAATTATAAATGACGAAATGACAAAAAAAAAAAGACTGGTTGCACCCGCGATAATTTGATGTTGCACCCGCGATTAATATAAAAATGAATAACTCTTTGTTTTTTTTTTCTCTTGTTAACACTTTTCATTTCCTGTAGTTTGATAAATATGCTTACATCTAACAAAATATTAAGGCATAACACATAAAATGTATCACAATTAACAAATTTTTGCGTTTTTTGTCTCTGATCTAAAAACGTAGAGCGAAATTTGCTGCACCCGCGATGGCAATTTAAATCATTCTCAAGACTTTAATAGTATTATTTTACAATACTTCTAATTTAATATACAATAAAAATATTAAGATGTAGCCTTTTGAAGACTATTTTTATTAAAAATATGTTTTATTTAATTACATGAAACTAAACCATACGTGTAAATGTTGCACCCGCGATAATGGAATGACCCACAAGCTTAATTAATTCCGAAAATTCGCTTCCTTTGCTTCATTGGTACGACAAACTCTCTCGACTGCATTTCTTGGAAAAGATATCCAATTAAGCAAATCAGCTGCTACACATTATACGCTGGAAATTCAAAAGCATTCCGCTTAAAAAGTTATGCAAAGAAAATGCGTGAGGGACCTTCATTTGGGAAATTTCAGGAAATTGCAGTTTTGACTGCAGCACTAAGTATTCAAAAAAAAAAAAAACCCTCGCCGCAGCGGGGATTGAACCCGCCTACATCGGATTGGTACTGCTTGTTTAGGCTTGGAAAATATTTAATTCGATTGCTTGGATTTATATGTTTTCCAATCTCAAATCCAATTGAATAAAAAGGGAGCCGTTTTGGTTATTTACACTTGAATTCCAAATAAATTCCAACACTTGGATCCAAGCCTTTTGTTTGCGGGCGCAAGTTACTTCCAATTGTTTAGTAAGCGTAAATGTTTGCTGGGTTCGAAGTAAAATAGCTTTTGTGATTTATACTCAGATGGAAAATAACACTGCTCAACACTAACTTTGCCAGGATATGTCCCTTTTCGTAGTTTACCAGTACACCAAATATCAATGGAATGTGTTGAGTGGTTCGCAAGTTAGAAGCATTTTACTGAAAACACATTATATTCATTTGTGGGCGTGGCAGTGGGCGGATGTCTCCCATTTTTACTTAGGATCATACTCGGATCCCGATATACCTGTGTGCCAAATTTCGACTTGATTGGTCCAGCCGTTTCGGAGGAGATCCGACCACGGACGGACGGACAGACGGACAGACAGACGGACGGACGGACGGACGGACGGACGGACGGACGGACGGACGGACGGACGGACGTACGGATGGACGGACAGACGGACATGTCTAAATCGATTCAGTTTTTGATCCTGATCATTTCTATATATATTTTTCTATATCTCCGGAGCTTAATTCTCCCTGTTACAAGATTTGCACAAAACTAATATACCCCGCTTAAGGTGAGACGACACTACGTGTGCAATGCACGCATATTTGCTCACTGACGTCATAAACATTGCACACGTAATGAAATCGACGAATAATTTGTTTGCTCAAAATAATTCTTACAATAGGGGTATTCACAAAGGCGTCGGAAAGTAGGAAAGTCGGAAAATCGGAACATTTTAACTGCTTAAAAAGTTGTGCAGGATATTTAAAAAATTTAAAAAAATTTTGAGAAGTCGCAATTTTCCGATTTTCCGACTTTACAACGTTTTTAACACACCTTTGTGAATACCCCAAATATTTTACAATTAAAAAGTGTGCGTTGCACGCGTAATGTAATCAACCCAAATTTCAACTGCACAAAAATGTTGTAAAAATATGTACACGTGAAACTGTTTCCTCATACAGTACAATCTGCTGAAATCTCTAAAGTTTGACATTATTTTCATTGCAATCTTTCAAAAACGAAACCTAGTAACATTGCGCAATCAAAATGTGTGATTTGTCCATATATTGTGCGAGAAAATGTTATGTGTGCAAATGTTTTTCAGATGTGTCACACATTTTTTTGAGCAATTATGTGTGCATTGGACACGTAGTGTAATACCCTGAGCAAATAAATGTGCTTCAAATTTTATTTGTTTAAGATGTGTCACACATTTTTTTGAGCAATTATATGTGAATTGCACACGTAGTGTCATCTCACCTTTACGCTGGGTATAAAAAGTGGCATATTTTCCGGCGAAAAATAGTCGTCTAATTTTATAATATATTACAGATTTTTTGAAACGGTCGAGCGATAATGCGGCTACGACAACAAAAAATATTGACAAAAAATCGCAAAACATTTCCTATTTTAAAAACGCGAGCTAACTTTCAAATTTTAACCATATATTTAGATTCAGCGAAACAAATACTGCAAAACAAAAATTGGTTTCTAGTCAAAGGTACGCAAAAAGTTCGATTTTGTTGTGTAGTGTAATCAGGAGGTATGTATAATGCTCCTAGATTTTTTTTCTTAAAAACAGGGAAAACATGCGAAAATTGTTTAGAAAACAGGATTTTTTTCGAAAACAGGATTTTCGCAGGATTTTATTGCATTAATAAAACACAGGTATTCTTGTCAAAAAATAAGTTAAGTATACATGGTTTATTCATTGGTTGTTATTGGTTTGCCTTCATCATCAATCATTTCTTCGCCTGGATTTATTTCAATCTTCTGGGTTCCATATAAGGTATGAAATACGTAACCAACTTTTTTTTTTACCAAAAATCGGTACAAATACCGGAATTGCGTGTGAAAAATCGGTACATATAAAAGAAAGAAAACAATACCATCAAATGTGTATTTTCCCAACGGGAAAAGGTAAGCAAATTAAGATAAACATTCAACATAACTACCCATTAAGTAAGAAATGAATTTTTGTACAGCGGTGTCCTAGAAAAATCTTGCATTACAATTGTAATTGGAACTGTAAGCACAAGTAAATTTGGCTGTTGTTGGTAGAAAACATAACAAAAATCTTCTACTCCATACTATTTCGATAACCTGGTAACAGTGGCGTAGGAGTGAGGTAGAAGGGGGGAAGGGGGGCGGGGGTTGGGCTCAAAACCCCCCCGAAATATTTTTAACGCAGAAAATCCTTTACAGTCATCAGTCGTTAGGTGATTAGTAGCGCTTGAATGCGCTCAACTGCGCTTGTTTGGAAATCGATTTCCAAAAACGTGAAAAAGGTCGGAGTAGAGAAAGGAGCGGAAATATATTTTACGCTTTTTATCAACACTTCGTACATTACGCAGCATACAAAACTACAAGCGAAACTTCGACTTTGCTGGAAAAAATGGCTGAGACGGGTGAGGAGAGCTTCTACAAACTGACTATGACCACAGTTCAACATGCACATGCATTCATACACTGATATTACAATCTCACTTTCCCGACAGCACGTTTTCTTTTTCAGCATCTTTTAGGCCCCTGTAGTTAGCAATTGGGAAATTTTTAAGAAAGGACTAGTGCTTCTACTAAAACGAATAGAAATTGTGCAACTACCTTTACCTGAATTAACTAAGCTCCACTAGTGCTATCACCAGAACTTGATTACTAGTTCTAGTGGCTACAAAGTTTCCTATAATGGGCTGATATAAAAAAATAATAGGACATTTCAAGAGAAAAAATATATGCGTGCTTCCCAAAAAAACACTTCCATAATCCACCAAAATTTCGGGTAAATTTTTTTAAATAAAAAAAGGTGGGTTGGTGATAAGAGAACTATGTAGTATTTAACTGGTGGTTACTTGCTACAGAAAAAGTAGACTTAATCTATCCCCATTATCCAATTGGTTCTTATAGTACTAGAAAAGCGGTAGTTTTGTACTACACCTGGTAATTTTCCGTCATCACTCGATGTTAATTTTTTACAGAGAATTGTATAAACAGGGGTATAAAGAAACAATAGTACTGGTGAAATTAAAACTAGTAAAACGCTACAGCTACACTGATCGAATTTCCTGGAGGGGCCTTAGCAAAAGTACACATTCTTAACCATATAGTACTATAGATGGCACTTGGCAAAAAACGTTTGTGATGAATTGAAGTAGGCCCCCTGTGCATGCATTCTTATGGAAAAATCAAAAACGTAGCACGCCCCCTGAAAATTCCGGTTCCGGCCTAACAAATATTTTATAATCTTGTAACATGAACTAAAATATCTGTTAAAAATCAGTTATATATAAGTGTTAATCAATGGTTTTTCATAAGAACTAATTTTATTTTTCAGCAAAATATGTTATTTTTATAAAATCAAAAATAATTAGATAAAATTTTGCTCATATTATTGAGGAACGCTAAAGCAGAGTACTCATGCGTCGAATATGACCGATTCTCAAAAAGTTTGAATTCCACCACTTCTGTGGTTGATATGAAATATTCAGTGATATCATAACTAAAATTGCTCGATACATAATTAGTGGCTCAAGTACTTATTACATATCATGATAAATTGAATGCATAAACTATATAGTTTTGGATCTCTTCTGAATGAAAAGGGTACAGAATTGCATAGACTATCATAAAAAAACTTAAAAAGTTTTACATTAAAAATAAAACATCAAAACATTTCAACGCAAGTGTGTTAAGTTACAAAATTAAGTGAATACTCCAAAAATTATAGCATCACTTGTTCACCACGGAATTCGGTTGTTGTTGTAAGTGTCCCCTATATTACTATATGAATACCAGTAAGCATACCATACAATACTACAAGCGACACTTCCCAAAATCACTAAGACGGGTGAGGGGAGCTTGTATAAACCGACCAGTGATGCCAGATTTTATCGATAAAAAAACCCTCATATATTGGAAAAAAACCCACTTTTCCCCATTTTCAAAAACTAAAAACCCACGAAAAAACCCAGAATGATTTTTTGAAAATATGGGCGTACCGATTTCAAAATTTAACATTGGATTTAAACACAATATTTTAATATTTTAATAAAAGTATCAAGAAAATAACAAAAAATAAAAGTAACTTAAAATTGCAGTCTTATACATGACTTTAAAAAAAAACCAAGTTTCTTTACAACACTTAGGGAACACGCGACTTAGATACAGCAAAAAGAGTCATGCGTGGTACTGGAAGAGGGAAAACACGATTTTCATTCTCATAGTAGTAAATATACCTTAAATGTAGTGCATAAATTTCGATATAAAATTACCCATACTTTTCCCCATGTCACGATATTTGAGTGAAAAAACCCACAATATGGGGAAAACCCACAATCTGGCATCACTGAAACCGACTTTGCCCATTCACAATCTGACTTTGCCCACAGTTAACACATTCATATAAAACGAACTGACTTTCACCACGATTTGTGTACAGATGAACTCACACATCGACATTACAATCTGACTTTCAACCATGTAGGACTGTAGGTCTAACTGTCGACGTCGAAAAGCCTCTGCCGCTAATAAGAAACTCCCCATTAGGTAGGGATAGGAAACTCAACTCTTTCGAGAAATTCACCAAAAAGCTACCAACAAAAACCTTAAGCAGGAATAGGAAATTCAACATATTCGAGAAATTCACCAGAAAGCTACCAACAACAATACGGGCAGACAAAAAGTGTCACTATGATGCCACTTGCAAGAAAATTATCAAAGAAACACGGCGTTAGCTCGGTTTTTTATATCGCTTTAAAAGTTCATAATTGAAACTTTACTAAATGTATTACGATATGTTTTTGTTCAATGTGCACGAATGTGTTCATTTTGTAATAAATTTACATACATTTTTGACTACAGCTACGAATTTGATTGTACATAGAATTCAGTATTTTTGCTGAAAAAGTGTGATCAAAAAGTTATGTAGACAGGGTAGGACTAAAAAAACAATATCTATTTCTCCTTGATATTGAGTTTCCTTGATTAGTTTTATGTTTTTCAAGCTTCTCATATCATTTTATGATTTTGGTAGATTTTTACATGTAATGTACTCAAAAATCGCCCAAAATTAAAAATAAAAGTGGCAATGCATTTCACCACAGCAGAGCTAAAGATTTCGCTGCCATAGCGTGCTTCTCTTTTCCTCATGCTATATGCCTATGTTGAAGCAGCGTAGCTCTAACACATTGCAGGGATTAGGAAGAAGAAGAGTTAGACCTATAGTCCTATATGCTTTCAACACAGCAGAGTTCAAAGCTTATTACCCTCTAGGAAGCGTGAGGTATATTGCCCGGATGCAACTAGTACTTTCACCAAAACTAAAGAACTAGTGCAAAATGGTTTTTCGTCTCAGTAATAAGAGTTGCCATTATATAGTTGTTGCAAAGAGCGTTGGTGCTCCGAAATCAAAAATAAAATCTATCTTAATATATTACAAATATTTTTGTAAATAAAAAAAACTTGAAAAATAATTCGGTGTCTTTTAAATATTGCGTATTTGAGGCTCAAAAAATTTTAGAACAAAAATAACTAAAAAAAAACCACAAAATATGGTCAATAATCTTTCAAAGGAACTAGTGTTTTACTATACCCAATTTACCCAATTGGTTCCCAAATCACTAAAAAAGCGTTAGTTCAAGTGTACAATTAGTGATTTTTAGCCCACACGCAATGTTAATTTTGTACAGAGTAATACATAACCAGGGGTATAAAGAAGAACCAGCGCTGGTGGAATTAGAATTAGTGAAACGCTAGAGCTTAACTACTCATACTTCCTTCAGGGCTGTTGAACTGTTCACCACAGCAGTCGTTGACAAAACTCTATCTTTTTCAGTCGCACTCATGTAAACTGTTCTCTGTCTCTATCGCACCCGCATATTCTTATCATACCTACAAGCAAATTCAAAAAATTTAGAGAGTGTCGCTTGTAGTATTGTATGAAGCATACCAAATATAACTATCATATATAACAATATATTAGGTGTAGTAAAAAGAAATCCATTATTTTTGCATTAAATTGAGGGCTTTATTTAAGATAGTTAGAATGACCCGATTTAGGTCAAATATGCGCCGTTTTGTTCGATAACTTGTTGCCATTTTAAAGGTAATTTCATTATGCCTCTCTCATAGAAGCCCTCGTTCCTATTAGCAAAAAATTGAGACAGTCGAATTTCAGAAGCCTCTCTTGAAGCGAATGTTTCACCAGCAAAATTGTTCGCCATGGACAGGAACAGATGGTAATCACTTGGTGCCAGGTCCGGACTATAAGGTGGATGCAGAAGAACCTCCCAACCAAACTCCCGGAGCTTCTGGTGAGTCACTATCGATGTGTGTGGCCTGGCGTTATCCTGATGGAACACAATTCCTCTCCTATTGGCCAAAGCTGGCCGCTTATGGGCGATTGCTTCCTTCAGACGGTCCAATTGTTGACAGTAGAGTTCCGAGTTAAGAGTTTTGCCGTATGGGAGCAGCTCATAGTAGATAATTCCCTGCCAATCCCACCAAACACACAGCAAAACCTTCCTGGCCGTCAATCCTGGCTTGGCCACCGTTTCCGCCGGTTCACCGTGTTTCGACCACGACCGTTTTCGCTTGACGTTGTCGTAAGTGACCCACTTTTCATCACCAGTCACCAACCGCTTCAGAAATGGGTCGATTTTGTTGCGGTTCAGCAGCGATTCGCAGATGGAAATTCGTTCTATGAGGTTTTTTTGCGTTAACTCGTGTGGCACCCATACATCGAGCTTCTTTGTGTATCCAGCCTTATTCAAATGGTTCCAAACGGTTTTTTGTGCAATCTTTAGCTCTTTTGCAATCGAAACAGTGCTAACATGACGGTCGGACTCGATAATTTCCATGATTTTATCGACATTTTCGACAATTGGCCTTCCAGTGCGTGGTGCATCCTTGACATCGAAGTTACCGGAACGGAATCGACGAAACCAAAATTGCGCATGATTGGCTGTTACAGTATCAGGTCCATAAACGCTATTCACATTTTCAGCCGCCTGGCTTGCGTTTTCTCCCTTATCGAAGAAAAACTGTAAAATGTAGCGAATTTTCTCTTTGCTGATGTCCATCTTTGACAAGCTCTCAAACAAAACTGAATCAATCAATCAAAAAAGTGTCAAAAAAGCTTTTTTAGTAGGAACTGTCATCTTTCTAATGCCCCCTAGCGGAACACGATCGGACTTACACAACGCGAGATGCAGATAAATAACGCCATCTATTGGAAAAATAATGGATTTCTTTTTACTACACCTAATATGTCACTCTCAGAGATATTGTGCGGGACGTTTTGCGCCAGTTAGAAAGAGATGTTACTCGGCAGGCAAATGAAGAGCGAGAGAGAAATACTTTTGGTGAGTACCTCAGTACAAAATGCTCATTTTGGTGGGTAACCAAGACCATATAGGACTATAGATCTAACTCTTCTTCTTCCTAATCCCTGCAATGTGTTAGAGCTACGCTGCTTCAACATAGGCATATAGCATGAGGAAAAGAGAAGCATGCTATGGCAGCGAAATCTGTAGCTCTGCTCTGGTGAAATGCATTGCCACTTTTATTTTTAATTTTGGGAGATTTTCGAGTTCATTACATATAAAATATCTACCAAACTCATAAAATAATATGAAAAGCTTGAAAAACATAAAAATAATCAAGGAATCACAATATCAAGGAGAAATATAAATTGTTTTTTTGTCCTTCCCTGTCCACATATTCTTTTGATCACACTATTTCAACAAAAATGCTAAATTCTATGTACAATCAAATTCGTAGCCGAAGTCAAAAATGTATGTCAATTTATTACAAAATGAAAACATTCGTACACATTAACAAAAACATATCGTAATACATTTTATAAAGTTTCAATTATGAACTTTTCAAGCAATATAGAAAACGACGCCGTGTTTCTTTGATAATTTTCTTGCAAGTGGCATCATAGTGCCACTTTGTGTCTACCCGTATTGTTGTTGGTAGCTTTCTGGTGAATTTCTCGAAAGAGTTGAATTTCCTATTCCTGCTTAAGGTTTTTGTTGGTAGCTTTTTGGTGAATTTCTCGAAAGAGTTGAGTTTCCTATCCCTGCCTAATGGTGAATTTCTTATTAGCGGCAGAGGCTTTTCGACGTCGACAGTTAGACCTACAGTGCTACATGCTGCTTTGCGACTATTCGAGTCCCAGAACAGTCTTTGCTCTAGAGCTGTCATACTATCGATAGTCGGCCCATCGATAGTTTCGATAGTGATAGTCCAAACTATCGATATATCGTCGATAGTATCGCATGACTCGGAGTTCAAGTTTGAATTGAAAATTTTTCACTAGTTGTTTATTTTTAGACAATTTAATAATGACAAAAGTTGCATACGTTTTTTAGATTTTATAGCTTTTAACGTATTACCGTATTTTTATTGGTAAACAGTTCATATATCATTAAAAAAACAAACAATGTAACAAAAATCACAAGGTAATTAATTTACCAGCCATTGATTTTTGTTAAAAAACAATAACATGTCGACGTTTTTGGGTTCAAAGGACGTCCTTCTGTCCGAAATAAGAATTTTCGATTTACTGAACATTCTTTCAAAATCCGTTGAAGTGGTCGGAATTTCTCATAAATCTAAAATTCTACTTATCGCCAAGTACTCGCGTCCTTTTTTTTAGCTAAGGATGAGCAACATTGTCTGTTAGTGATGCTTATCTAACTATCGATGGCGAATAAAAACCATCGATGGTTATTAAAAATAGAAACTATCGATAGTATCGATAGTACCATCGATAGTTTTGCAGCTCTACTTTGCTCTATTGACTATTTCAGTCGCCTGGACTTCTGTGCGATATTTGGGCAACCGCAAGTCATCCACGCGAATTCAACTATGATATACACTATGGTGCAGAACTATAGCCGCTCCTTTGTTTTTCAGTGTGAAAACAGTTTAATATGGTTTCCAGACTATTGCGTTAAACTGATTTTAGTACCTTAAGTAGACTTTAGTAGTGAGTTTAAACTGAGTTTAGAGTCTTTAAACTCAGAAATTAACTCATGAGTTTAGGCATTCGTTGCTGCAACCCCTACCTTTTACTCCCTTTTTTTCAACCTTGAACTTTAAAGTCAGCTGTTTGCATTTTGATTTGAAATTACCCAGCAAGCAAATTTCGGAGCGCTCCGAATTATACGTCTGAAAAGAGCCTAATGTAAGAGCGTTTTATGAGTAAAAACATAAAATGGAGCGTTTTCGGAGCATCCGGAAATCCTCTTTAAGTACGGGCTCAGAAAAAGCTTCATTAGGAGGTTGAAAGCAATTTTATCTCTGTCCGAAAAGAGTATCCGAAAGCGCTTACATTGCTTGCTGGGTAATATTAAAAAGCGTGTTTTGACTGCTGGATAGAATTGCAGCATGTTGAATGTTGTTCAAAATTGATGTTAGCAAGCTAATTATTAACACCATTCCAGTTGATTTCATTTTTTGCAATTTGTGACGTCTCAACAATAACATGCTTATCATTTTTTTCTGCTCATTTTCCATTTTACAGCTTTTGAATAAAACAAATGCTCCAGACTGTGAAATGTTGTTCGAAAATCAATCCAAAACAAAAAACAGCTGTTTGAAGTCGTAAATTCAGAAACGGACAGTCTGAAAGTGTTTTTGATAAATTCAACTCAAGGAGCTAAATTCAGATTTTAAGTTGACAGTCTGGAAGTCATATAAGAAAGAAAACAAAAAAATTTTGGATATGAAATGAAAGAGGATTCAACAACAATGGGTTGAGGGAAAAAACAACAACAAAGTCATTTTAATAACTCCCGTTATATTAAACGCACATTCTTGCCGTATGTAACTGGTCTGAACTTTTCATGGAATTGCTTGTTTTGCCCAGTTAAACAAGCTGCGAAATAACAATGAAGGATGTCGTCGGCTTAAAGTTTAAACCTGCTAAGTCCACTTTTAACCGATTCCGATTTTTCGATGTCATTCGATAGAAAAAAGCACACTGCATCGTCTGGAAAAAAAACCTTTCTTAATTTCAAATTCTAAATACGGAGAAATCGGTGATGAGTAAAACTGCTAAGTCCAACTGTGGTCAAAGTTCACAGCAAACACCAACAAGTGACTCCAAGTAGACTTTGTATAGTGCACAGAATCGAATTTAGAAGAGACTTCATATAGAAACAAAATAAACCACCCATATTTTGGGTCTCCTTCCTTACCTTGAATTCTTGGAAAAGAAGTGTTTTTTGTTTACCCTGTAAAGTTTTGAAATTGTTAGTTAGCAGGTTTACACTTTAAGCCGACGATGTGCATTTATAGTATTGCACCAATGAAAAAGCAAAAAGTTTAATATAACGGGAGTTATTAAAATGATTTTGTTGTTGTTTTTTCTCTCAATCCATTATTTTTGAATCCTCTTTCATTCCCTATCCGAAAGTTTTTTTTTTTTTCTTAAATTGCTTTCACAGTGAAAAACAAAGGTGCGGCTATAGTTCTGCACCATAGTGTAATAGAAAAATATATGTGCTGTACCCAATGTTGCCATATTCTTTTTTAACTGTGTTCTTCCCAAAAAACTGTCACCTTCAAAAACAAAGGTTCAACTGAAAAAAGTAAGCGCGTGTTTGAACTCATGGTAGATGTGCAAACACACATTCAAAATCTGAATTATTGTTTTTCAAATGAATTTCGATTTGAAAGGTTATAAATCGCATTGAAGAGCATTACCTGCATTTTATTTAAAAAATCGACTTTTTCTGGTTATGGTTTAAAATTTCAACTTTCAATAGTGGTATTCATGTAACAGCGCAAAGCATGCAAAACTGACAGCTGAATATTTTTATCTCACATATTGCATGAGCGCACCAAATAAGCAGCTGCGTGCAAAGTTGTGAAAAACAGATAATCAATACTGAAATTTGAGGGGGGAAAAAACAAATGCCGAAATTGAGCAAGAAAAGAAAATTTTTAAATAAATATTCAATTTAACATCTTAAAAAAACCTGAAAACAACGAGTCCACGAGCTTTTGCGCATTATACGCTCGCTTTGCGCTATCTTATCGTAGTGCAGAGCGCGTAAAATTGTTTTCATAAAAATTTGAGTAAATTTGTACATTTTTCGATCGTTTCCAAAAACGCAAATAATCTTCTTTACACCCGTATGAAGTTAAATGCGCGATAGCAGGGAAATTTAGTTTCTCACTGTAAATTTCAATCGCAAAAGAAGCTTATGTGAGAGAAATCGAATTTTTAACCGTTTTCAAGCAAATTTTTGCGCACCCTGCATTTTTGCTTCTTATTTAGCACGTATTTTATATCTGGATATTTACGAATTCCGAAATATACCACATTAAACCTCTATCCACTCATGTCTCCATGTATAATTTACTGTACAAATAATATGTTTGATATAAAAGATGAAAATATAATATGATTTACTGAAGAAAAAAACTGTTGGCTTGACTAGCAAAACTGTTATTGACAGTTTAAATTGTGGCAACGCTGTTTTTATACTACAGGCAAGGATTTCAAAATTTATGCTAATGTAACAAAATGTGTCTCCGGCGACTGTCGCCTAGTATGGAACAGGACTCAGGAAGTCAAAGCACTTAATTTGCCAAGTGGGGAATCATCTTGAGCAAAAAAGTTTGTTCACGTTATTTTTATTTAATTGGTAACGAGAATTGTAGTTTTGTTTTCTGTTACTAAAACACTAAAAATTTACTGATTTGTTTAAAATTAAAACCAAAAAAAAAAAAAATTAGGTGTTATAGTCACGCGAGCCTGACAATAAAATACCCGACACAGACACACATGCTTAAATAATTTTTGAACCACGCCCAAAACACACAACCATTCAGAAAGAATATTCAAGTGGTTTTTAGGGCCATTAGGGGCCCCATATACTGACATTTGTTAAAATTCTTTATGAAAACCGACCCTTTGACACGCCCACTTTTCCAATTTTTTTTTGAATTTCTAATCGGAGTCTTAAATATACGCTTAAATTCTAACTTTCATTGAAATATTGCGAAAAAGTACGATTTTGAGGCGGTTTTGGGCTTTTTGTGACAGACCCTAGGACTGGAGGTACCCCTAAAAATGGTCCGATCGGGCCCATTCTCGAACTTGTTCTTACTCATGTCTCTGTGAGTACGCATACTATTTAGTCAAGATAGCTCAACTCCTTCGATAAGAAATCTGTATACAACAGACGGCCAGTCAGACGGACATGAACAATCGAATCTCCTGGTGACGCTGATAATTTCTATATTTTTTTTTTGTATTGTCTATCTCGACTGGTTCTGGGTGTTACACACAACCACACAAACGCAATATATCCTCGACACAGAGTGTGTCGGGTATAAAAAGGGAAATTGGTTGTGTAGTTGTTTTTTTTTACAGCTTCGGCTTCGGCTTCGGTCTTCGGCCGAAGTTTAAGCCAATGGCCGAACATCGGCTTCGGCTTCGGCCAAAAATTTCACCTTCGGTCGGACTCTACTATATATTATATGTCACTAAAACAATCGCAAAGGAGTATTACGCGTTTCTTTCTGCGACACATAAAAATGTCAATTTTTGGAGACTATTCTGTGACTTCTAAGTAACATTTGGAGCCACGCCTAAATTATAGTCATAATAGGGAAAAATTGCGACTTAGCGTTGACTTTTATGCCACCTAGCAGAAAACTCAGTTTAAGAGAAACTAATTTGCAACGGTTATGCAGCCAACAGGTTTTCGAATGACTGATATGCAATCATTATGCGACTAAATTTTAGTCACAAAATTGAGGTCTGTGTTACTTGGGTAATATGTTTAAGCGCTACTCAAGGAAAAATGCCAAAAATTTTAAAGTTGTGTGATTAGTGGCAGAAAAAATTCTATCTCTATTAGTTTAGGAGGTACAAAGCATTGAACATGCGTACCCAGCGAAGCGAGCGCATTATATGCAAAAGTTCAAAACGGAACGAAAAAGATGTGCTTGTCAAAAATGCGCTCACTTCGTTGTTGCTATGGGAAAATTGCTGGGTACGCATGTTCAATGCTTTGTACCTCCTAAACGAATAGAGATCCCATTTTCAAACTTACGTGATATATTCTTAACACCTGCAGCTAAAATTCGAAAAAAATAAAGAAAAATCAAAAAGGTTCAAGTTATTGTAATTGTGCTTTAACCATTTCACCACCGGTGCTAAACTGAAAAAAAAATTTTTTTTTGATTTTTTTTTGCATCCTTGAATAGCTCAATAAATTTTCTTTAGAAACCGTTACTATTTATTTTTTGAAAAACAATTTTTTTATTCGAAACATTGCATGCAAAAAAAGCTTAATTTTCATTTCATCAATTTTTACAGGCCTATATCTCGAAAACTAACGGTGATATATCAAAAAAATTTTGCCCATTAACTCACACTCTATAGAGGTGCAACTGATCCAAATATAAACGATTTTCAGAACATTACCCTTTTTTCGCTGCCCGCTTCACGTGAAATGCCCCATATGGAACTTCATAGTTCACCTCTCTACAAGCACGAAAAATTCTATTCCGTTTTTGTTATTAAAAAAGCTGAAAAATCCCATCAACGCCTTTCTTCTAGCTTTGATTAACACTCAAACGCATTTTGTTTTATGCGTTTTCTGAAAAATGAGAATTTTGAGTTGTGTCTCCTTAGAAGATGGTGTGCGATATGTTGTAGTCAACCGCCGACACTCCGGCACTCCTATCTTTGACTGGATGTCATAATCAAAAGCCCAAACGAAGGAAAATTTTCGGCCTTTGACTAAAGAATTTTCGTCAAATCTATCCTAGGACTAATTTCGTCAGGCAAAGGCCGAAACTCAATTTTATGAAAGCGGGGTTTGACTTGTCAAACTTCAACTAAGTATTAAAAAGCTTTATTTTGTTAGATTAGGTAAATTCATCATTTTGCATTGGTTTGCCTAGGCGATCACATAGAGAGTTTGAGAAATTGCAAATATTATATTATATAAAAGCTTTCGTTTTGTTCGCATGAAAGCTTTCGACTTGAAATATTTCGACGAACCGCTTGCGATGTGATCCCATTGAGGTATCCCTTCGTTCTAGGGTTTGTTATAAAATTCATAAATGCTGCTCTAAAACCAACATTTTTTTATATACTTAGTGGAATTATTTATTTGGACTTATTTAAAGGCATAAAATGTTGATTCGAAATCTTACAAAAGTGGCCGCGCCAAAAGGTGTTACTCGGAAATTAAATTTTACACCCAAAATTTAGATGGAGCTTGCACCAAAGACAGCATACATACTTCTAATATAATCGTTGAGATCCTCTACAAAAATTGACTTAATCGGACGATTTTTAAGGGTTCCTCCAGCACTACGGTCTGCCTCCAAAATCATCTGAATTGTGTAAAGCTACCATCTTTCGATATAACATATTTTTGTGGAATGAGGAAGTTGAGCTTTGTTTTAGCCTCCGATTTAAAAGTATATAGCTGTTTATCTGTGTAGGGTGTTTTATGGTTTGGTTCGCTTTACTATAACACCCTTACTTTTTTCATTTTGAAACACGAATTTTAAATATACATAAATTCTAGTGTCCGACCGAAGGTTCGGCTTGGGCTTCGGTAATCGGCATAATCGGCCAATTCTTAATCTTCGGCTTCGGCTGGAAAAAGCCGAATATTTTAGCCGAATATTTTAGCCGAATATTTTTGCATTTTAATGGAAGTAAAAAAGTCACGATAGATTTTCAATTGCTTCATTGAGACCTTTTACACTAGTGAATTATTGCCGTAAATTCACACTTTGTGGGCGACTAAAGCGAAAGAATTTAGAGAAAAATTGAGCGGTTTTTTTTTGTGCTTGTCAAATGAATAAAGACTGATTTTGTTTCCTTACTGTAAAATGTTTTGCATTCGGCTTCGGCCTTCGGTCTTCGGCCGAAGTCTTCAACTCTGCCGATTGTTCGGCTTTGGCTTCGGCTAAAAATCCACCTTCGGTCGGACATAGGGCTGCCATTCGTACTTTTTTTAAGAGTACATGTACTTTTTTCTGCAAGAAGTACTTTTGAATTTACAAACTCCAAAAAAGTACGCAAATGTACTCTTTTTCTGGCTTCGTACTCTTTTTGTACTGTTTTTCTGAAAAGGTACTATACATTTTGGGGAAAATTTTTTTTCGGCTGGTATCAACATTTTTTGTGATGTCTGGTAGCTCGAAAACGATGCAAGTGGCAAAGCCAGTCATGCCAACTCTTACGAATGAAAACTGGCTAGATAAGCTCAAAAAAAGGCTAAAAAAGGCCAAACAAATTTTGAAAATGGCCCAAAAAAAGGTTGTTATTTTTATATTTTATTTTGGTTCTGCTTTATCAAACACCGTCCGATTTTAAATATTCCCGAGGAATTTTTCGCTGCGGATTTGAAAAAAACTTCTCCCATTCTATATAAGCAGAGAAGAAAACGTAAAAGGAGCAAGAATTTCGAAAATTTTTAAGCAAATATCATCAAATTCTCCATATTATCGACGGTAAGTGCAAATGTCTTCATCTACAGTATATCGTTCCAGTTCTTGTTGAAATCCATAAAAACTGGTATCCGGTTCTGAATTGCATGTGAGTACTTACTTTTTTGCATTTCGCAAGATATAGACGTGCATAACGTGTCTGTAGACATGGTTTGGTGTGTATTCGGTCCCAACGTGTAAATATTTGTGTTCACATCGGAAACACACCGGAAAATTTTGGTGATCACACCCGTTTAAAACAAGGAAATATAAAAATAGCTAAAAAAAAAAAGGGGCTTTTTTTTACGACATTTTACGTTTTAAAAAGAATTAATTTGTTTCTTTTTTTTTTAATTTCATAATAAATGAAAAACTAAAATTGTACTCTTTTTTTCCTCCTTGTACTTTATTTTTTTGCGGGATGTACTTTTATGTGGTGTTTCAAATCTGGCAGCCCTAGTCGGACACTAATAAATTCCTTTAATGTCGAAATAATCTTGCTAAAAACAATTATTATTGCTTTTTATTTGGTTTTTTTTTGTTTTAAGAATTCTTTTGAGTACTCGGTTCAGTATCGATAAAAGCTTTGTGCTTAGAGTATTTGAGCATCGCTGACGAAATCGTTCAATTTAAATGCAATATTGAATACTGATTTGCGAGGGTCGCAGATGCTCAAGTGTACTCTAAAATGAAGGAACATCTCTACATTGTTGTTTGCAACTTTAATTTTTACCTAAAAAAGGGTCATACTATAATGTATGGCATGTTTAAAAATCGCAAATTCTTCGACTTATTTTTGACAGTCAGCTGATTTTTACTCAACTTAACCACACCATTTGGAGCATATAGCATTTTGACAGGCTTTCCCATACTGTAATACTTGCCATTGAACGCACTATATGAACTGGCGATTGAAAACAAATTTGCGTGTGAGTCTCAAACATGCGAAACTTTGAGAGCGGAATTATTATTGAAAAATATATTACTTTAAATTATGTATACATATACATATATATATATATTTTTTTTCAAACATTTCTTTATGCTTTAATCTAAATTAATCGTTTGACTGATTCTACCAGTTGTTTCTAGGATGGAATACTAAGGCAAATACCGGTCCACTTATTTTTACTCTCGACTTTTGACTGAAAAGTTAGGGACTTCTAGGTTCGACTTAAATCACTTTTTCCAAAGTCCGAAATTGGAATTTAATTCAGGGTTTGCCCGAGAGCAGTGGTCCAACCTAGGAGCAACTGTTGTGCGTCACGCTTGGACTCAAACAATTAAGGGGACCTTCTGGTCTAGAGCACGAAAATTTAGGGTATTTTCATGATTTTTTTTTTGGTATTAAGCCAAATAAAAAACGATTTTCTAAGTATGCAGGCTTATTATATTCTTTATTGACAAAAAATAAAAAATTTTGTTGTAATTTTTTTTTTTTTTTTTTGGTATTTTAAAAATGGCGTTGAAGTGGACCCTCTTTGAAAAAGTACCTCCGTGGTGTGAAAGATTTTGGCAGTTCTGGTAATCGAAAAAAAAAATAATAATATGTTATTAATCAGAATGAATGCGGCTATGGCAGGAACTAGAATAAGAAAAATTTTTTTTTAATTGACAAAATGGCGCAATTTTTTATTTCAACCATCAAAAACTCCCCTTTTTTTGACCATTTTTTTTATGAAAAAATATGAAGTTCTTGAAATAAAAATTCGGTTCTAGTTCGGGCCATAGCCATTGATGTTATGAATAACATATAAAAATTCCAGACAAATCGGTTCGATGGTTTTTTTGTTTTCATTCACACCAGGTCAAAAAAGTGGTTTTGAGATAAACGCGTTCAAAGTTGCTTTGATCAAGCGCGCTGCCTGCTGTCTCCACCTTCTAAAAAGGCTGTAGCAAAACAAATATTGTCAATATCTTCACGAAACTTTGCCAGCATATTCTTAAAAGTCTATTCCTCCGAAATATATAAAAAAAAAAACAATTTTCAAAAAATTCTAGACCAGAAGGTCCCCTTAATGCTTGTATGTCCGCTCTTTTCCCCGTCACTGAGCACCCTGAAATGTTTCTCAAACAAGCAGAAGTGCTAAGACTCAGCAAAATTAAAAGCTCGACGACAACGATAGGCGCAGGCGTGCATGTGAAAAGAATGAAGGGCACGACCTGACGAGTCATCAAATTATAAAGCAACTGCATAAGCTATGCGCGAAAAGTTTAACGTCTTCGAACACTGACCTACGTTCAGAACAACAACAACTGCATCTCAAGGTTAAGCACATTTGCAGCTCGATCGCTGGCTGGCAACAACAACAACAACACACGTCAAGAGCTTTTACATAAAACCACAAGAACAACAGTAGTAGCAGCGCTGTAGGTGCACTTGCAAGTAAATGTCAAAGTAAAGGTAAAAACACTCACGCACTACGCCGCAGTGCCATCTGTCACATAGAAATCAAAATACATTAAAATGCATAAAAGCGAACAGTCAAAAATTAGCATAGCATGACATGGCATAGCGTTCTATAGAATTTAGATTTCTGTGCTAATTTTACAGATGTATTGCTATTGTTTGGAAAATTGCATCCATTACTCGCAAAGCAGCCAGTTCAAATTCATTTCACTTGTTATTTGTTGCACAGAGGAAACCATAAGTTTTGCCAAACCATAAACAATATAGAGAAAATTAATATATTATATGAAACAAACAGCCTATTGGTGTGCTTCACTGTTTACACAAAATTTCTCTATCCTATGCCATGCCACGCAGTGCGCCGCAGTGTGTGAGTGTTTCTACCTTAAGACTTATGCAAGATGTTCTGGAAGAGTCTATATCGAAACCCAATATTGCAATATCAGAAATATCGATCAATATGAACGGTGCTTCGATCACTGGAAGAGGAATTTTACGAGCGTACTCACCAAAGAGCCACGACCATATAGAACTATAGATGGCACTTGGCAAAAAACGTGTGTGTTGAATTGAAGTAGGCCCCCTGTGCATGCATTATTATGGAAATATCAAAAACGTAGCACGCCCCCTGAAAATTCCGGTTCCGGTCTCAGTGGCGTAGCGAGGGGGGGCCATGGGGTCTATCATGCACCGGGCGCTACTCGTAGGGGGGCGCCAAATGATCCTAAAGAAAAAATGAAAAATTTACCATTTCTTTTTCGGATTTGTTTATTGTTAAACAACACCTTAACGTATTAACACCTTAACACAAAGACATCGGTGTCCGGGCTTAGATTGGGAAAAAATGTTGCGGAAACAATTATTTTGATCTCTCATTCTTTCCCATGTAAAGAAGCTAGTGTTGAAAAATGTTTCCGAAACATTGTTTCCCAATCTAAACCCGGACATCGATGTCTTTGTGTTACGAGGAGTAAAGGCTCAAATACAGTATACGAGCATTTGCACAAATCCATAAAATTTATCGATAAATCCTCCGACACACACGGTACAAGCCATGTACGCACAAACATGGATTTTCAGTCCGCATTCACATCGCGGTGAAGGAACACCGGGCTTGCTATGCCAATACGATGATTCGGGAAAATCCGAAGAAAGAAAAAGCAACAGAAATGAACTGCTCACTTGAAGCGGTCTCTCTAAATGTGCCTTAAGAATGAATTCTTTTGTTTTGATTTAAATCAATTTGCCCTTAGTTCTTATTTTTTTTAATTGGTAAAAAATGCATGTATAACATATATCAAGAAATCGCCATAAAATTTTTATTTATTTAAGTTAACCTGCTTATATGTTTATATATCACGAAATCTGCCATATGCTGAAGTCTTTCGGCCATTTCGTACATGATATTAACTTTGGTGGTACTCATTTAACAGCGCAAACCTGATATTCTCGCACCCTCATAAACCAACTGTCAAATTTTGTATGGAAATAATTTTCCGCGCTTTGCACTACGATTTGATAGCCCAAAGCGAACGTATAAAACGCGTAAGCTCGTTGACGGAATCATCTGACTTTCGCTAATGCCATGTTTCCATAAATGTTTTATTTTTAGATATTTTAGTAAAACATGTCAATAAAACACTACCGTTTCCACTAGTAATTTTTTAATTTTAAGAAAAAAATTGAATTTCTTTCGTAATAATTGAAAAAAACAAAAGCAATTGTTAACAAATGTACAGTTTTTAAAATTGATTTTCTTCTTTAACGTTTTAGTTGCGTTTTGATGATGTTTTATACTAAAACACCTTGTCTACGTGTTAAAATTTGGTAGGATAAAACGCATAACATTCTAGTTGTTTTAGCCTTAAACACGAAAATCGCTAAAACACTCAATAAAACACTAAGTGGAAACGTGGCATAAGAATGCTCCAGCTCGAGAAAAATAACGATTTTACAATATTTTCACTAAAAAATATCGATACCTCGATACGATATTGTTGGTGAGTGGAGGGAAGGGGCGCCGAAAATCTATTATGCACCGGGCGCCAGTTGGGCTCGCTACGCCACTGTCCGGTCTAACAAATATTTTATAATCCTGTAACATGACCTAAAATTTTTGTTAAAAATCATATACATATATATATAAGTGTTAATCAAAGGTTTTTCATAAGAACTCATTAAATTTTAACAGCAAAATATGTTATTTTTATACAAATAAAAATAATTATATAAGATTTTGCTCATATTATTGAGGAACGCTAAAGCAGAGAACTTATGCGTCGAATATGACCGATTCTCAAAAAGTTTGAATTCCACTACAGAACAGCTGATATGAAATATTCAGTGATATCATAACTAAAATTGCTCGATACATAACCAGTGGCTCAAGTACTTTTGCCATATCATGATAAATACAAGGCATAAACTTTATATTTTTGGAGCTCTTCTGATTGAAAAAGGTACAAAAATGCATAACCTATCATAAAAAACTAAAAAAGTTTTACATTAGAAAGAAAACATTAAAAAATTTAATCGCAAGTATGTTTAGTTACAAAATGAAGTGAATACTCCAAAAATTAAAGCATCACTAGTTCACCACGGAATTCGGTTGTTGTTGTAAGTGTCCCCTATATTACTATATGGCCACGACGCACAGTGCTTCGATCCCATACATTCGATGGACAAAAATAGAAAGAAGTGTCGTAGGGCAATGAAATTTGGCACAAGTCCCTAATATGGCTTAATTAAGAAATTTTCGAAGTTTCATCAAAATTGACCCCTCCCACCACCCACCACCCACCGCCCATACCACCCAAAGTTATTTTCGGCTATAAAAATGGATATTTTGCCAAAAATTTCTTAAAAATTGGGAGAAGAGTATATACATATGCGATCTTATCAAAAAATAATATTTCCTCCATTAATTTCGTAAGATTTTTATTACTGTTTTCACGTTCGCGTCTTAAGTCTTTTCGCAGACAGTTCTGTTAAAAAAACGAGAGATAAAGCAAGGACTTAAGACTCAATAATCAGCCACATTTTTCTAAAATTGCAACGAAAAACAACGAAGGTAAAGACTTATAAATGCATGCACATTTCATAAATATTGAAAAGCATACTTTTTGGCTGCATTTAATAATGTTTATTTACAAAGAAAACTTTAGTATAAATCATGAAAATATACATTTTTAAAATCTAAATTTTTCTTTATTTGTTGGTTCGATACAAGTCTGATTTTTTCATAACTTATTAGAGGAATATATAAGGTACTAAAAATAGGAATAAAAAAATACCCGTTTTTCCGTATTTTTTTTTTTTTTTTTACTCCATTAAAGTTTCGATATTTTTTACTATGAAAAAAAAATTTGTGCCTTTTTCAAGCAGAAAAGCAAAATGATATTAAGCTCCTTTGCCTAAAAGCATATTTTTAATGTACTTCTCATATATTTGAAAAGTTAAAACAACAAACCTAAAGTCTATTAAGGAAAAAATGTATTTGTGGCAATTTCTTGCGAAACAGCTTGAAACAAGTGTTTCATAAATCAAGAAAAACGCTTATGGGAAAAATGATTTTTTTCTCAATTGTTGGTTCGATAGAAGTCTGATTTTTTCATATCTTATTAGAAGAATATATAAGGTATTAAAAATAGGAATAAAACAATACCCGTTTTTCCGTATTTTTTTTTTACTCCATTAAAGTTTTGTAATTTTTGAATAACCAACCAAAAATTTGTGTTTTTCAAAGCAAAAAACCAAAATGACATTAAGCCCCTTTGCCTTAATAGATATTTTCGATACAAGTGTCGAAATGAAGCTTTTTTTTGCACGAGTGGTAAATATTGTAAAACGAGGCGCAGCCGAGTTTTACAATACCACGAGTGCGAAAAAAGCTGAGTTTCGACACGAGTGCCGAACAATATTTTATGCAATAAGATTTCAAACTAGATTTTAACCTAAATTTAAGAAAACGTTTTTTTTTGTGAAGAAAATTTTTGTTTTTATTTGACAGATTCATAATTTGAAATTCTTTATTATACAACTTCGTAGTATGCTCTGCTTATATTTGCCTTGTATTTTTTGAAATGCGTGCATTTTGAAATTTATTATTGCACACCTTGCCTTGTATTTTTTGAAATGCGTGCGTTTTGAAATTTATTATTGCACGCTTTGAAATTCATAACAAACCCTGGTAGTATGCCATGGTTTTGTTTGATTTAAAATTTTTTTTTATACTTTCTCAAATCTAGTGTCATAATATGATTCATTATGATTTTAAAATCGACATCATAATAGGCCTATTATGATGTCGAATTGCATAAAATTTATTTTTTATTTATTACTTATATATTGAAGAAGTCAAAAAATTAAGTTTGAAGTAATTTCACGAAAAAATAAATTTTTCAGATTATTTTTAGTGAATCGACTTGAGCGATTTTTTTGTTAAAGCAGTTTTGCTTAAAATCGTCTAACTTCAGCGCCCTCTACACCATTTTCAACTGTAAATGAGACTTCAGCAAGTTATATTGAGAAAAGATCAATTGAAATCGAGACTTTCTACTTGATATTGGGAAAAACACAATACAAAATGAGATTTTTGATTTAAAATTGAGAAAGGAACAATTGTAATTGAGAATTTGCATTTGATATTGAGAAGAACATATTTGAAATTGAGAACTCTTCTTGAAATTGAGACTAGGGCAATTGAAATTGAGAATTTGGATTTGATATTGAGAAAAACACAATTGAAAATGAGGTTTTCGAATTGGATTTGAGAAAAGAAGAGTTGAAAACGAGAAAAAGGCATTTGAAATTGAGAAATTCTATCTCAATTTGAGAAAATGGTATTTGGAAATGAGATTTTGTATTTGAAATCAAGAACTGAGCAATTGAAAATGAGAATTTCATTTGAAATTGAGAATAGATTATTTGAAAATGATATTTTTCATTTCTATTCGAGAAATGAGCAAATTGAAATGAGACTTTCCATTTGAAATTTAGAAAAGCACAATTGAAAATTAGAATTTTCAATTGGAAATGAGAAAAAATCAAATGATATTGAGAACAAAATAATTGAAAATGAGAAAATATGAATAGATGAAATTGAGATCAAAACAATTAAAAATGGGACTTTCCATTTGAAATTTAGAAAAGCATAATTGAAAATGAGAATTTTGTATTGAAAATGAGAAAGTAACAATTGTATATTGAGAAAAGTTTGTTTTTGCATTTTTTGCCCAATAAAACAATCTTATAAAAGCACATTGTCACATGTTTGAGAACGGTGTAAGGAGTATTTTCAAATTTTTCTATGTACTAACACCTAACAGAACCTTTTGTTTTTTACGTTCACTTGGTGTAATTAAAATAATGAGTTCGGCTTCCAAATTTTTCAATCTGTTTATTGAAAAGTATGAGGCATAGGAATAGTAATACAAAGTAATAATAATAAAAGTAATAGTAGCAGTAGTATTAATGATAACAGTAATAATAATAATGGATGTTAATTAAAAATTATGAGGCATAGGAATAGTTATAATAATAAAAGTAATAGTAGCATGGTATGGAAGTATGGTGATGGTAATTTAAACAGTAATAATAATAATGGAAGTAATATTAGATATTAGATATTAGTAATGGTAATGTTAAAGAAAAAACAAAAGAAAAGCTTTATTGTCCAACTTCCATATCTTCCATAGCTGTAGCTGGTATATGGAATGTAGTAGAGTGCTGTATGGAACGGCTACAGTCGGAAACAGTAATCTTGGATTTGGCCTCATCCATTAGGTTTTCAACATATGCCAGTCGTTGTTCTCCCATATTGGGACGGCTGACTTCTGGAACTGCCATTTGCGCTTTCACCAAACTTTTTATCTTAGACCAGATGGTTTCAATTGGATTGAGCATAGGCGAATACGGGCTTAGTCTAAGAAGGGTAGCAGAAGATGTGTCAAAAATTTCCTCCAGCCTGGAATGGCAAGGCGCGTTGTCACACACAACTACCACATTTGATACATCATTGCCCATTTCCTCCAACCTATTTAAAAGAGACTGCATCCATTCCTTTGCAGACAAGGCATTGAAAGACCCTCTCTTCCTGTCCATTTTCACCACTCCCATGCTTGATATAGCACCGATAAGGTGTATGTTGGGACCCCTAGAGGCTGGAAGAAGTTGCGTGCTTCGACTTCCTTTCCTGGACCACCCTTGAGTCCTTCGGCAAAACAAATTGAAATTGGTTTCATCAACCCATATAACTTGCTTGCCCAATCTGATCAAATTATTTAGCTGATTAACGTAAGCCGCTCGTTTCCTTTTATTCTCTTCATTATTCATGGTCGTTGGTTCTACATGTACCTTTTTAATTGAGTACATTTTGCCATGAAGCATATTACCCACTGTTGAAACACAAACCCTTTTTTGGAAGTGTGAGAAGATTTTATCAGCCATCGTTTTAAGAGTAAGATCCGGCCTCTCTTCAACCCATGTTAAAACCGTCTCAATTTCACCGTCATTTAAAATCCGAGGTTTCTTTCCCCCTCTATTCTGCCTTTCCACCAAGGTTGTTACCCATCGATGGGCCGTTTTGTAATTCACACCCAGCGAATTGGCGAGCTCAGTCCAATCCTGGCCCCTGCTCGAAGCTTCCACAATTCGCTGGCGATCTTGCTCTGTATATTTGTGGTATTTTCGACGAACAACTGCCACACTGTCTAAAAAAAACTCCATATATCAACATTCAGATGTTTAATTATTCTTGCTACCAACCTTGTACGGATTGCCTACAGAGAGGACATCGGTTGTCATTTGTTTCGGACCAACACTTTTCGTGCAAAAAATGGCCGCATGGAATTAATCGGTGGACCATTCCGCGGCTCATCGTGACCAAACAAATGGAACACACGTCTTTTAATTCCATTGTAATAAAAAATTTATTTCTTGAGGACTCGATGAAAATTTTTTTAAAATTAAGTAAAGTTTCAATGCATGCTAGGTTTGATAGTATTTTCAAGTCATGATAAATTTTTTCTGTCTCTTTCAAATTTTATTTTAAATTAAAATGTTTTCTATGTAAATGCGTGTATTTTGCAGAGGAATCTTTAAGATACATACATATAGCTCATATAGCCAAAGATATTGTCTAAGAATCAGGGTTAATTCTGAAGAAAGCAGAAGCGAATCTGTCCAAACACTTGTACATAGAGTATACGCAAAATAAAAGTTAAGAGCCCAGTATATATCGATCCTTTTCATTTAATAGTTGCATCAATTTTTCTCATTTTCAATTATTTTGTTCTCCATATCATTTGATTTTTTTTCTCATTTTCAATTAATTTGTTCTCAATATCATTTGTTTTTTTCCCATTTTCAAATATCAATTCTAAATATCAATTGCTCTTTTCTCAATTTTAATTAGAAAATCCCAATATTAAATGGACAATCTCATTTTTAATTGCTATTTTCTCAATATGAAATAGAAAACTCAATTCCAAATGTTGTTTTCCCATTTTCATCTTTTCTTTTCTCAATTTTAAATGGAAAATCTCATTTTTAAATGTTTTGTTCTCATTTTCAAATGTAAAATCGCAATTTGAAATGGAAAATCTCATTTTCATTTGTTCTTTTCTCGAATTGAAATGAAAAATCTTATTTTCAAATGATCTCTTCCCAAATTCAAATAGAAATTCTCAATTTCATTTGATCTTTTCTCAATTTCGTATTCAAAATCTCAATTTCATTTAAAAAATCTCAATTTCATATAGAATATCTCATTTTCAATTGCACTATTCTCATATTGAAATGGAATAACTTATTATCAATTGTGTTTTCCTCATTTTCAAATGCAAAATCTCAATTTCAGTTGCTATTTTCTCATTTACAGTTGAAAATGGTGTAGTGGTGATCAAAAGAATCAAACCATAAATATTTTTCTATAATTATATTAGTTGTTTTATTATCTTTCCGAAAATATATATTTCATCAATATATTAAAACAATTTTGTTTTTTAATTTTTGTCTATGGGTCGAAGCACTGTGCGACGTTGGAAGCTAAGAGAGGGGTGCCTTGACATAACGGTCATGGACTTAACGCCCACGGGCCGATTGATTTGAAATATTGGGTCAGGAAAAAATAAAGTTCGGATTAAAATGTGCTTTATTCCATAGCTCATCATGTTTACTGCTGCGCGCACAGTTTTTGGTCATTATGTGGACCGTTTACTTTGAAAGGGGTGTAACTCCATTTTTCTATTTCGAGATATTAAAAAGCTTGCATTTTAGTTGATTTAAAAATCTATTTACATTTTGCCGTGTAATACTCAGCCGCATTTAAAAAGTGTTAATTCGATTAAATGAATGCTTTTTATTTGAGATTAAATAAAGCCAAATGCTTTTTTAGGTGGTTGGTTGGTCGAAGTGGACGCCACTTAGGCCGGATTTCGGCCCATTGTGATACCACGGGGGTGTTTTCTTGTGTTTGTGTGAGTGTATGTCTTTTTATGTAGTGTGCCCATAACATGTGATTTTTGAAAAATCAGTGCTAGGCTTGGAACATTACACTCCGTTTCGCCTGTGCCGGGAATCGAACCTCGGACTCTGGGATCCAGAGCACAGCACGCATCCCTATGCTATCCCAGAGGCACTTTTAGGTGGTTACTGAATAATAAAATTGAAAATTTTTATATTCTTCTTTTTATTTATCCGAGGTAAGAACATAGGTTTGTGGGTAAATTTCGATCTCAGAATCCTTCTGAGCACATCAAAAAATATGGCTATAAACAGTGTTGCAATAGTTCCTTTTTTGGACCTAGGTACAGGTACAGTTCCTTCCAAAAATAAAGAACTAGTTCCAGGTACAAGTACACAAAAAGAAAAGTACCTAGGTATAGGTACAGGTACAAAAAGGTACTTTCTAATATCAACTTAGTTTGAATTCGCAAATTATTTACAAATATGTAGTTTTGGCAAAATTACAAAAAAAAAAATTAGATTTTTTGTTCAACAATTATTCTTTATTCAATCCTTTAAAGTTTTAAATTAAATAAAAATTTCAGTTAATAACTTAAAATCAGTGAGTGAGCACACTATTTATCGGAAAACTATTTATCAAGCTTTAATTGCAAACAGTTAGCTAAATGGTTTTTCGCTCTTATTTATCCAATTTCATGAGTTTTTTTTTTTAATTTAATTGTAATTTTATTTTTTAAATTTTGTTCTTTTCTGTTAGCAATTAAAACAAAACACAGCCAAGATTTACGCGTGAAATTTTACAAAAAAATTTAGCGCCTGCTCGAAACAGGCCTTTAGTGCAAACTCCATAAGAGACGGAAATGCGCTGTATGCGGTAGTAACTTTTTAGTAACTTTTTTGCTTAAAAAGGTACAAAGGTACAGGTACTAGGTAGCAATTTTAAAAGAACCCAGGCACAGGTACACGGTACCGAAAAATTTACCTATGTACGGTACCTAGGTTCATTACAACACTGGCTATAATACGTCTTTCAACTTCTTATATGTTAGGGAAATTTAACCCTTTTCGAATGCCAGTTCTAAACGGCTTTGAGGGAGAATTAAAGGACGTGGGTGTATTTAGGTTTTGGATTCGTGTTAAGTTCACCCATTTTAAGGTCGTCGCAGTTTACTTTTCAAGTAAACGGTCCACATAATGACCTATGGAATTAAGCACATTTTAATCCGAAATTTATTTTTCCCTGACCCAAAAATGTAAATCAATGTTGTCATTTTTGCTATTCGAAATGAAAAACAAGTGGATTTTTCAATTCAAAGTTATGTTTTGTGATGTATACAAAAATCCGAATTGAGTTGTTTTGGAAAAACCTTGAAATCGTGGCAAAGGCTTGTGATACAGGTCTGATATTTGAAATGTTCTGCACATAATTGATTTGCCTGCCATTTAAGATATAGAAATTGAAAAAGAGAGGTTGTTTATGGTTGAGTTATTTTCATTTAAACTAAAAAAAAATGAAAATTTTATAAAACTTTTTCAATTTTATGATTTAGAGCACCATTTTACATCATTTTTTTTAAAAGATTTTAAAAATATTTTTGATATAATGTGTGTGAGCAACCCTTCATCAGAACGGCCGCATAAAATAGCAATTGTTTGTTTGTTAAATTCCAAAACAAAAGTGGGCTTTTGAATTTGTCGATTGGTTTCCAAAAATTTCAAAATTGTCATTAGAAACTGACACGCTCTTTAGATACCTAGACTCTTTATTTTGCCACACCGTTTTAAATTGATTTTGTATATAAAACAACAACAATAAATTTTCTCAATCGTATTAAAGTATTAAATTAAGACGGTGGCAATCAGGGGCGGCAAGCTCCAAAAAATATTGGGGGAAAACAAATTTTATACAGCGAAAAAAAAAAATTTTATACCGTGAAGAAAGAGGGTAGAGTGATTATTAAACGTAGGGAAAACCACTGAACCACATTTTGATTGTATACAAATAAGAGTTTAATGTAAAAATATAAAAAAAACGCACTTTGTTCAAATATTTATGTTAAATTACATTACAACAATGTAAATGTTTTTCGTCTAATTTGGCAACGTTCAATGGATTTATTCGCTATCTCGTTCAAATCTATATTCATTGCATCAAAATTGTAGTATATTAGTTAAGAAATATGAAAGATTACGGAGATGAATTATGGGGATTGCAGAAAAAACGTGTGATATTCTAGAATTTTCAATTTTCAAAAAAATTTTGAAATATTTTTTCCAGTTGCCGAAATATTGGGGGGCATGGACCCTCCAATAAAAATTTTGCAAGGGAAAAAGTGCCTTGCCCCCCATAGTTTCCGCGCCTGGTGGCAATATTAAGACACTGTTAATATAGCCTTTGTGAACACCCTTAATATCGAAAAATGATGTTTAAAAAATTCAAAAGTTTTTACAATTTTAAACAAGTAAGAAAGCTAAAGTCGGTCAAGCCCGACTTTGAAATACCCAGCGTCCCGACATTATGAGTGCACTATGTTTTTCTTCTCTATTTGTGGGCGTGGCAGTGGGAGGGCAAAATAAATTATTTCCCTACACCCTTCATTCGCCTTGGTCAACCTATGTTGCGAATTTGAACCTTCTACGCCTTTTACTTCACAAGTTACGATAAGCCCTTATTTGTGGGCTTATTTGTGGGCGTGGCTCACGGAGGGCAGCGTCCATTTTTTGCCAGGATATGTCCCTTTTCGTAGTTTACCAGTACACCAAATATCAATGGATTGTGTTGAGTGGTTCGCAAGTTACAAGCATTTTACTGAAAACACATTATATTTATTTGTGGGCGTGGCAGTGGGCGGATGTCTCCCACTTTTTTCTTAGGATCATACTCGGATCCCGATATACCTGTGTGCCAAATTTCGACTTGATTGGTCCAGCCGTTTCGGAGGAGATCCGACCACGGACGGACGGACAGACGGACAGACGGACGGACGGACGGACAGACGGACATGTCTAAATCGATTCAGTTTTTGATCCTGATCATTTCTATATATATATGTCTATATCTCCGGAGCTTAGTTCTCCCTGTTACAAGATTCGCACAAAACTAATATACCCCGCTTACGCTGGGTATAAAAAGCTTGAACCACATTTGAGAAAAATGAGCTCTAATGGAACAATTAAGCAAATTTCAAACATACACCTTACTCAAACTCAAAAGGAGGATTTCATTTCAGACCAGTGTAATGGATGTTTTTTCTGTCAGAGGTAATATTTACCCATAAAATGTAGAAAACATTTTTCTTTTACAAACTAGTTTTTGTTAGAGAAATTTTTTTTGTGTGTAGCGATAGATTTTGTGACCTTAAGAAGAAAGACGCAGCTTTGAAAACTAATAAGATGTTTGGAACATTGCACATAGCTAGGAATAGTAGTTGTTAAGATATGGCTATTTAAATATTTAAAAATACTTATCTTCTAACTTTGAGACCATTGCGCCACCTCTATACTTTGCTTAATATTCATCAAATTTTACACACGCAAGTTTTTGATAAATACCTACCAAACTTTTGAGCCTCTGGCAGACAATATTGGACAAACTTCATTTTTTCATACATTTGGCATCCACCCTAATGCTTATACATTGTGATTTATTTAAGTTTTATAATATTTAACAAGTAAGAAAGCTAAAGTCGGTCAAGCCCGACTTTGAAATACCCAGCGTCCCGACATTATGAGTGCACTATGTTTTTCTTCTCTATTTGTGGGCGTGGCAGTGGGAGGGCCACATAAATTATTTCCGTACACCCTTCATTCGCCTTGGTGAACCTATGTTGCGAATTTGAAGCTTCTACGCCTTTTACTTCGGAAGTTACGAAAAATTTTCATTTGTGGGCGTGGCAGTGGGCGGGCCACATAAAATGTTTACCTACACCTTTCATTCGCCTTGGTCAACCTATGTTGCGAATTTGAAGCTTCTACGCCTTTTACTTCGGAAGTTACGAAAAATCTTCATTTGTGGGCGTGGCAGTGGGCGGGCCACATAAAATTTTTACCTACAACTTTCATTTGCCTTGGTGAACCTATGTTGCGAATTCGAAGCTTCTACGCCTTTTACTTTGGAAGTTACGAAAAATCTTCATTTGTGGGCGTGGAAGTGGGCGGGCCACATAAAATTTTTACCTACACCTTGCATTCGCCTTGGTGAACCTATGTTGCGAATTCGAAGCTTCTACGCCTTTTACTTCGGAAGTTACGAAAAATCTTCATTTGTGGGCGTGGCAGTGGGCGGGCCAGTTAAATTTTTTCCCTACACCTTTCGTTTGCCTTGGTCAACCTATGTTACGAATTTGAAGCGTCTACGCCTATTAATTCAGAAGTTACGAAAAATCTCCATTTGTGGGCGTGGAAGTGGGCGGGCCATATAAATTTTTTTCCTATACCTTTCATTCGCCTTGGTCAACCTATGTTGCAAATTTGAACCTTCTACGCCTTTTACTTCACAAGTTACGATAAGCTCTTATTTGTGGGCTTATTTGTGGGCGTGGCTCACGGAGGGCGGCGTCCATTTTTTTTCAGGATATGTGCCTTTTTGTATTTTACCAGTACATCAAATATCAATGGAATGTGTTGAGTGGTTCGCAAGTTACACGCATTTTACTGAAAACACATTATATTCATTTGTGGGCGTGGCAGTGGGCGGATGTCTCCCATTTTTACTTAGGATCATACTCGGATCCCGATATACCTGTGTGCCAAATTTCGACTTGATTGGTCTAGCCGTTTCGGAGGAGATCCGACCACGGACGGACGGACAGACGGACAGACGGACAGACGGACGGACGGACGGACGGACAGACGGACATGTCTAAATCGATTCAGTTTTTGATCCTGATCATTTCTATATATATATGTCTATATCTCCGGAGCTTAGTTCTCCCTGTTACAAGATTCGCACAAAACTAATATACCCCGCTTACGCTGGGTATAATAAGTATTCGTTCGACAAAGTTGTTCTTTTCAAACGTGATAGCTGACTTCTCTATGACGCAATAAATCCAGGCAATAAAAGATAAAAGCATTCATTAAAACTATATTTTTACTGAAAGCAATGTAAAAATTCGCTTAAAAGCAGAAATTAAAAGGCTTTCGTCTCAGTTAATTGACGAAAGTAATTTGGTTAATTATCTTAATTAACACAACCAGCAACAAAGCATTGGATCAGCAGAAAGGCTCGCTTCTTTGTTCAAGATAGGGAAAGAATCCCCTCTAGAAAACAAGCAATCGAAAAGATGAAAACAGTGAAAGAAGCATTTTGCCAGAACAATGGTTAAAAATGGAAATGGAACCTTAAGAAGAAAAAGGTCGGCGATTGCACAAGGTTTATTAATTGATCAAATTAAAGGAGAGATTATCTTCGGAATAATACGGTTTCCATTATTAATAAAAGCTTTATAACATTTAAAAGACCTTTTGTGAGCTTTGAAGTTGTCAAATAAAAACAAAAATTATTTCATTTCACGTATATAAAATTCTCGGGTCACAGTGCTACACACTAACTCCTCATAAACAGCTCGACCGATTCTTATGACTTTTTCTATGCATATTTGGTAGGTCTGAGAATCGGCCAAAATCTATTTTTCATACCCCTAATCCTCAATATTTGGTCCCATGGAGCACGCCATTTTTATTTTCTTATAAAATTGAAATCTTTCATAGGACGCGTTATAAGGATACTTTTAAACGATTTTATGCTTTCAAAAAAATTTCCCGATTTTTTTGGTGCCTTTGAGGTGGAGTTGAAATTTCGACCAATTAATTATGGGACCAAAACGCAAAGTCGCGGCAAATTTAGAGTTGAGCTAGCTTAACCAAAATTGGTACGCAAAGTACTACTGCAAACACAAAAAAAAAAAAAAAAAATTAGTGACCCATGCCCCCTATTTGCATTTGGGGCGCCCCTATTAAGGGGGATTTTTCAAAGCTTTATATATTAACATCATCACAAATATCACCATCCTCAGTTAGGTCATCATCATCTGCTTGTAACTCCATTGAATTAAATATCGAATCGGTGCTATCAAAAGAATCGCCGTCGAAATTATCGGAGTCACAGTCAGTTTCACCAGCTTGTTGGGAAGTAGAAGGCAGTGGCGTAGTTTCGGGATTTTTGAAAAGTGCAATTACTGCTCTTGGAAATTTCAGTTTTTTGAGTTATTTTCTCACTCACTTAACATATACTCGATATGTATGAATCAGAACTATCCATCGCTCTGTGATATATGTATATCAAGCATATTATGTATCCTCCCAAGCGACACAACTTGTCTTTAAACCAGGGGTCGGCAAAATGGGTGTGTAATTGTGTGAGTGAGAGCAGAGCGGCTACTAAAAATAGCCGAAAATAAACTAAAAAATGCTGAAACTAGCTAAAAATAAAAGCTAGAAGTAGCATAAAAGAGCTGAATCTGACGGAAAAAGCTATAAATTTCCGCATACCCGCTCTCGATGTTGCATGTTCGGCTGATCCCGTCAAACTGAGACAAGAGCGTAAGCAATACGTGTGAGTGGCTGTCGCAAAAATTGTTCCTAGCGTGCCGACCCCTGCTTTAAACGGTGTTCAAGAGCGCTCAGTGACAAATTATTGAGAGCTAATGCTCTCAGAAAAGCTCTTTGAGCGCTCTTGAAGACCTTCTAAAGACTTAAAGGACGCAAAAAGGCGGGGCTTAGGGGCCTTATGAGAGTTTTTAGAGACTTTTAAAAAAATCAGTTTTCTCTCTAGGAAGTCTTTGAGAACTCTTTAAATTTTAAAGTTTAAAAGATCTTTAAAACATCTTTAAGAGTTCTTTGAAATACTGAATTATTATGTCATCATCAGTCAGTGTGCGTGATAGGGACGCAAATATAGTCATACGTTTTATAAAATATATCCTATTTCTTTTTCTTCAAGAAGAAACACAAAAGACGTCCTACATATTCAAAGTTCCAAAATATTTTGAACACAAAAGGACATGTGTGAAGAGTATAATGTAATAAAAAAATATGAAAAATTGTAATGAAATATCTCGATTATTTGAACATAAAAATGAAAACGGAGATCAGTTCATCGGCAATATGATATATTTTACCCCACTAAATTTTCACGCGCCTTTAAAATATAAATGTTTTGTAAAAATTTTTAAGTTTAAAAATCGTTATTGTTTAAATTTTCTTTCCGTTTCTTTTAAATTTTATTCTGTAATAACAGCAAACTTATTTCAGGCATTTTCCCTTTTTAATTTGAAATCAACATTTTTATAAAGCATAAAAAAAGTTTTGGTTGATTGTTTAAAAATAAACAACATGCAACTTAGACCCAAAAATATGGCGGATTTCCAAATGTCTTTTGAAGACCTTCTGAAGAATTAAACGTTTCAATAATGAGCAGATAAAAGAGCTGCATCAGGATTTTTGGTTTCAATCTAAATAACACCCCTGGAAAGAGTTGCATTTTTATTTTGCTTTTGTTATTTCTGTTCTCACTTGTTAATTTCAACCCTGCGTAAATGATAAAAATGTCAAAAACAAGCAATAAAATGTAATGACTCACTATTCCCTCTCAATAAGTTCTTTGTAAGAGTTTCCAAAGACGTGACGTCACTGGAAATCTCTGAAAGGTCTTTATAAACAGGAATATAGAGGCCTACTCTCACAAAGCTCTTTAAAATGTGTTTTGAAGAGTTTTCTAAATATGAATGTGTTACCTCTTTGAAATACCAATACGAGAGTTTCTTTTTTTTTTTTTTTTGGGCTTTGAAAAATGGCTCGGGTCACATAAGTTCCTCATTAGCCAGACGTATTCCTTAGATTATTTGACCATCGTCAGCACTTATCAGTATTTAATGACAAAGTCAACTCCAGCACGCGTTGTCCCCTCCCCCCGTCTCTAGACGGAGTACTGGTTCCAGGGATGTTAGACCGCCGTCGAATCCAATATTTTGTATTTTAACTTTATTCAGTTGGTCCGATTAGAGTGCCATTGATTACTTCTATTCATCCTTGACACTCGCTTCGGCAGTTTTTCGAAATTTTTCCCGTTTTATATGCCCGGCGTCAGTATTGATTCAAAATGGCGGAATTTCACAATAATGAGCCCGGCCCGAGCCTGAACAAGTCCCATGTTATGTATCATATAGAACTATAGCTGCAACTTCGACCAAATTTCGGCGCGTTATGGCATGATTTGGTGAAAAAGTTCAACTGTGGTGAACCACGCCATAAGTCGATTGTGGTGGTGAACCACGTAATAGAAAGTGTGGTGTACCACGTAATAGCTTTTGGCCGAAGTTGCAGCTATAGTTCTATATGTTATGTATCTCGTTGAAGCTCGTTACGAAACTAATATGAGAGTTTCCGAAGAGTTAAAAAAAACATTATCGGAAATCGGTCTTCGGACGCTGTTCAAAGAGTTTATTGAGAGCTTTCTAAGACATCCGATTTTTGAAGTATTCTAAAGACATTTGAAAGAGTTTTTTGAGACAAGATATTTTTTAAAGTTTTTATTATACTTTTCAGAGAGTTTTCAAAGACAATAAGTTTTTCAAAGACCTTCTAAAGAGTATTCAAAGAGTCTTATGTCTAAGAATACTCTCCAAATTTGATATCTGTGTCGCTTGGGCTATTATCTTTTCTTGCATGTCCAGTGCTATCTTTTTTATAAAATTTGTTTCGTGCCTCTGAAGCATTTTCTCCTAGAAAACCAAGCGGAACAAGTGAAGCTTCTACTATTTCAGAAGAATGGGCTAATATTTTATGCAAAGTCGCTGACATACAGTACCATTCATAATGACTAAAAAATATTTGAGCGGTTTCATTGCAATATGCCCGTAATCTTTCAGCATCAAGCTCGAACTCAGCCGAAAGAGCTATTAAATTTGTGTGTAAATGCTCTAAAAAATTTATATTTATTCCTGTGATCATTGCCAAGCAATCCGTACGACTAAACGCTCTTCTGGCTGTGTTGCCATCATTAGTCGTGCCCCACTGCCATTTACTGGTTTATCTACATGCTGATCCATTTTAAGCCAAAACTCATCCTGTATGATTTTCTTATTTTCTGAAACAAGTTTTTTGTCCTTACTGCCACGGACTTGCCATTTTTTCAATTCAAGTTTGTACGCAAGATGCAGGACGAACTCGAAGCAACGAGTCCAAGCGTGTAGAGGGTTAATTTCATAAATTAAAGCATTTGGCTTTGGTTTAAAAACGTTAGAATTTAACAGTTTTATTCATAGAAATTTAAAACGACTCTAAAACTTAGCTAAAATGCTGTTTAACAAAAATTGTATTCATAAACGTATTTTAGAGATAAAATGAATTTTATGCAATTCGACATCATAATAGGCCTATTATGATGTCGATTTTAAAATCATAATGAAGCATATTATGACACTAGTTTTGAGAAAGTATAAAAAATTGTTTATACAAACAAAAAGCATGGCATACTACATGGTTTTTTAAGAATGAATTTCAAGGCGTGCAATAATAAATTTCAAAACGCACGCATTTCAAAAAATACAAGGCAAGGCGTGCAATACTCGTGGTATTGTAAAACTCGGCTGCGCCTCGTTTTACAACATTTACCACTCGTGCAAAAAAAAGCTTCATTTCGACACTTGTATCGAAAATATCTATTAAATGTGTTCTTAAAATGTCAATATTTAAAATAGGGACTGGGCTTTTTTATCAGCATTTTAAGTAATAAAAATTTAATAAAAAAAATGAATTCTATTATGGCAATCCAGTTAATTGATGATATTGCTAATAACGGACAGGAGAACATTTTGCGACGTGCAAAAACGTATAAAGAACGTGGAAATCCTATGGATTTGCATGACATTAACTTCCGGAACAAATACCGATTTTGTAAGCGTGTTGTGAACAGGATTTTCAACATGATAAAGGCCGATTTGAAACTTAGTGGAAGAGGTACTGGGACTTCGTCTCATTTACAGGTCCTTACTGCTTTGCGATGCTGGGGAAGACGAGAAATTCAAGACGATGCTGGTGATATACACGGACTAAGCCAACCTACTGTAGGTCGTATTTGTGCAAGAGTTTCTCGGGCATTGGCGAAGCATGCAATCGATTTTATAAAGATGCCACAAAACTTGGAGGAAGAGACATTGAAGATGAAGGACTTTAAAAATATACGGAACTTTCCATCTGTAATTGGCGCTATAGATTGTACCCACATTCGATTCGTCGCAGTACTATATCAATCGAAAAGGTTATTATTCTCTTAACGTACAAATGGTATGCGACGCACACCTTAAAATTCAAAATGTTGTGGCCAGATGGAGAGGTAGCCGCATGACAGCCGAATATTTAACGAGTTAAAACTTAAACAAGAATTCGTTGAAAACCGCTTCAAAAGGCGCTTGCTTGGGGACTCTGGTTACAAGCAAACTAGCTACCTCTTCACACCTTTACTCAGGCCTGAATCTGTGAAGGAACAAAGAAATAACGCTGCCCATATCTCGACTAGGAACACAATTGAAAGATGCTTCGGTGTATTAAAACAACGTTTCCGTTGCTTTATGGATGCTCTGCGCATTTCACTAGCTAATGCAAAAATACTAATTGTTGCTCTTGCTGTGCTTCATAATATTGCAATTGAGGAAAAGGAACCTATTCCAGATGATGACGACGATGCATATAAATCATCAGAGGCAGAGCAAACGGATGAAGATTTCAACCAAGCAGAGGGACGATCAAGAGGCAGAGATAACTTTATATTACGTTCTTTTATTGAAAAGTACTTTTAGTGAATATTAATAAAAATCACTATGCATGCTGCACTTCGAATTAGGCTTCTTAAATATTTTGAGCTTTTCGTGTAAAAGTTCACATTCTAGGTCTACGTTCATAGATCGCTTACGCTCGATTTCAATTTGTAATTCAAAAAGCTCCAATTTTTTCCTTTCGGCTGCGATTTGAATTTGGTGAAGCTCTAAACGACATTTTGTTTCCATTTCTGCAATAGCACTTATCGATTCGTTTGAAATTGACTTTACTTCAATATTGTTTGCACGTCTTTTGCGATTTTTAAAAAAAATATTTGAATGCTCTTTTTCAGTCGTTTCATTATCGATCTGCGGCTTCTCCATTGGTACATCAGGTGTTTGGATTACAGTTGAATTATCAATATCATAATTTGTGGACTCAAGAAATTTTGATAGATTCGCCGTTGAATTGGTCACAATCGAACTCGTTGGTATCGATTTCAAATTCCTCCGGTAGCCATGCGCGAATGTCATCAGCAGTTAATTCTTTTTGCTCAACCGTATTCCCTCCACCGGTTTTGAAAAGCTCCCGCTTTTGATAAGAATTTTCTTTTTTTGGCGTTCATTTTAATAACCGCCCATTGACACTTAAGTTGAGCGCAACTTCTTTGCGCACTGGCCATCATGTTGAAACTTTCAGTGATTGCTTTCCATCCTTCCTTTTTAAGTTTGTTTGTGTTCGTGTCAGTATTTTTGCTCTCTATTATTTTAACCTTTTCACGCACCAAATGCTGAATTAATTCCAAAAAACAAATAGGATAAAAGTGATGTCTTCGCCAATAAGTTTTAAACAAACCTTGTCCTCTTTTGTCCAATTTTCTGCGCCCAGAAAAATAGAAAAAAAGTACTTTTTGTACTTTGTTATCGATATCTGTACTTTTGTTAATACAGAGCAAAAAGGCGTAAATGAATAAACAGTTTTTTAGCAGCATTTTATTTTTAATATGCTGTTTAAGAAAAATTAGTTTTAAGAACATTTTAAGGATAAATAAAATCGACGAATAATTTGTTTGCTCAAAATAATTCCTACAATATTTTACAAATAAAATGTGTGCGTTGCACGCGTATTGTAATCAACCCAAATTTCAACTGCACAAACATTTTGTAAAAATATGTACACGTGAAACTGTTTCCTCATACAGTACAATCTGCTGAACATTTGTTTTTTTGTGTGAGGTTAGAACACAGTTTAGGCAAATGTTTAAATACTGTCATTACTTTTAGTTTTAGAGATTTCGATTGAAAAAAATTAATCGACGTCCGATTCAAAGTATCTTTCTTGCCAGGCAACATCGGTGTTTTCTCACATATGAATGAATATAGAGTATCGCGTGTTGTGAATAAAAAATAAGCAAAAGCTAAAACTAGCAAATTTCATACAATTTGCATAAAATTTCATCAAATTTTTATGAATTTTGCTAGTTCTATCTTTTGCTCATTTATTCACACATCCAATGTTTTAAAATTTATGCATATTATATAATATTATATTTGAGGTAGAAATGCCTGAAGATGAACTTTATAGCTTGGTTCGAAATCGATAGCATCGGCTTTCCACATTTGTCAGTTTTAAGTAAAATTTGTTTAAATTTTTCTGAAATTGGCCAAAAACTACAACAATTTCTAAAAATAGAAATAACGAAATGCACTGACCTGATGCCCGACAGTGAGAGCAACTGACATAAACAAATAAATAAATATAAATTTATTTTAAAATAGGTTCATAAGTTCCTGTATCGAAGTAAATCATCGATACTTTTGAAGCATGAATGTTCAATCGATATAGATACATATCTATAGCAATTTTATGTAAATTGGAAGAGGGATCGAAAAAATAAAGTCGCTTTTGGAAAAATAATTGAAAAATATGTCTTCCTGTATAAGCGAGGAGGAGATTATCGTCGAGGTACCAAATGAAGGTAGAGGAGCTCCTCTGAAAAGACGAAAGCAGTATCGACAGAAAATAAAACATACTTGGGCCGATACGGATGTAGTCAAACTAATTTCCGAAGTCGAGACTCGTCCATGTATTTGGAATGCCGGTGATGAGGAACACAAAAACAGGATCAAACGTGAATCTGCATGGCGCGAAATCGCAATAACATTTGATAATACTATCGAAGTCGACCAACTTACTGGAAAATAGCCTGCGTGCTTCATATCGCAATATACTGTCATATGCGAAAAAAACCAAATCCGGTCAAAGTGCTTCAACACAACCTCACTGGAAATTTTACAAAAATATGGCATTTGTTGGGTCCACAGAATCAGAACAACGTGTACAATCAGAAAGTAATTTGTTCTTCGTAGAAGAATTGGATGTTACGCAAACAGGCACAGAAAATGATTCATCACCACCAACTGGAAGTGGCATTGCAAAACGTAAGCGGAAGGATGACAGTGAAACGGACAACAAAGAAAAAAACGAACTCCTTGTTTCTGGAATGAAAGCTGTTATTAATCGTTTGCAACAACCAAAAGAAGCTCTGGATGACGTTCAAGTTCTTACAAATTACTTAGCCTTGAATCTGCGAAAAATTAAGGATGATACGTGCCGCGAATGCACACAACGACGTCTATTACAAGTACTGTGGGAATCTATCGATAATGTAAATAAAATTGAATTCATAGTTTTCTAACTTTTGTCACTCATCCTTTCTTTATTTTATGTTTTGCTTTACTGATTCTTAGGAACCTAAATGTGCTGATTACACTATAATTTTGAATTCATCGGACGACAATTGAGAACATTGAAGTGCTGAAATATGAATTTAATAACATAAATATTGTAAGTCTTCAAATAAAATCTGCTATTTATTTAAGAAAATGAATTAACAAAATTATGTTATGCTAAAAATAAAATACAAGTATTAAATGTGTTTAAATTGCCATGTCACTTCTCCATCAGTTGACATAAAGTATGCTTCAAACTCTTGCCTCACTTTTTTTGCATCTTCTGATTCATGTCTGGGTGCAATACGTTCTAAAGGATACATGGTTTGCTCTGCATTTTCTTGTCTCCCTGAAAGTGATCCTTCTATTAAACTGTTCACCTGTTTAAATTTATCGGCGGTACCAAGAAGCGCGTTCTTTTCAGCATGTTTCGTAATTAGAAAATTATGTAAAGCACAGCAGGCTAATATTATTTTTCGGGTTTTAGCAGCATCGAGTATTATTGGCGACTTAAAAACTCGAAATTGCGATGAGATTATTCCAAATGCATTTTCTATACAGCGACGAGCACGCGAGAGCCTATAATTAAAAATTCTTTGAGATGTTGGAAGACCGTGACCTAAGAATGGTTTCATTATGTTTGGCTTCAACGCAAAAGCATCATCCGCAACAAGGACATGTGGAATAATGACATTTCTGCCTCGCAGGGGTTGCGGCGCTGGTAGGTGTAATGAAACACGCTCGAGAGCTTTTGCGAAAGAGCAATTTTTGAAAATCCCTCCATCTGAAATACGACCATTAACACCAGCATCAATATAAATGAATTTGTAGTTTCCGTCACAAATTGCCAACAAAACAATGCTATGCGTATGTTTATAGTTATAATATATGCTACCAGAGTTTGAAGGAGCGCACATTACGACATGTTTGCCATCAATGGCACCGATGCAATTTGGATAGTTCCACTGGTTGAATGTGTCAGCCACAATTCCCCATTCTTCTTGCGAAGAAGGAAACTGAAGAAAAAAATTGCCATGAAAACGTATCGCAAACAGTAACACAGTGCTTTTGAACTATAAGTGCGGTACACAAATTAAAACATTTACTTTAACGTATTCATTTTTCAAAGCCAACCAAATTGCATCAAGCACTTCTGGTATTATTTTCGAAATTGTTGATTGATGTATACGGAATAGGTGGGGGCTAAGACTCATTGGTCATGTCTATAAGTAGGCATGGCTGATGAGCCAGAGGGAGTTGTCAACGCCCTAAGACCGACCATACGTGGCGAAGAGTCACACCCTGCTAGAGGTGCCCCTGCGGATTCTACGTCTTCCCCTTGAAGGCGCCTCCTGTCTCCAGCAGCGGGTACCTTCTCGTGGAAGACGTGAAGCAATGCTAAATATGGCGGATCTAGAGAGGACAACTCGATAAAACCCGGAATCCTATAGGTGTCAATCGAACCGTGCTCTCAGGATGAATGTCGCAACGTTACTGCTTCATTAACGGTGTACTCCAGAACATGGCGACCTCTGGTTTTATAAAAGTTCGCCTTCCCGGGGCAAGAGGCTCTACTCCGGGTGACCTTCTGTAATTCCTCATTACTCGTGGGACCTTGTATGGAAACCTTTAAATTTTTAAACAAAAATGCACTCGTGCAACCAACTGCAGCAGATTCCGAAGGGCAGTCCTTGCCCACTGGAGTCGATGCACCAATGGAGATCGCAGCCGACCACATGGAGACCACTCCAACCGGTCAGGAGCGACCCCCAACGGGAGCTCAACCTACCCAAATGGATCTCGATCCAACCGGGCAGGATGAGCAAATTCCCACAGATGAGGAGGATGCACTGTTATCCTCCCCATCTAAAAATGCTAGAACGGAGGACAGAAGAGCTGGGCCTGAGAGACTATCTGGGGCGAAGCGCAGACGTCTCAAGTTCTACATGTCCAAGGGACTATGCCAGGACGACGCCAAAAGGCTAGCTGAGCTGCCAATGGCTGATGGCAAAAAAGAGATGGCCAACATCTTGCAAGCGGCGAAGAAAAGAGACCGCTCTGAAGGCTCAATGTCTACGCCACCGCAAAACACCCCCAAAAGGCTAATGGGACCACCGGATGCAAGATCCGCAGCCAGGAAGCAGCAAATCGGGAAGAAAGCTGCACCGGCCAAGGGACCAACCGCCGCCAGAGACACGGGGAAAGAGCACTCGACGGGTATAAGGCTGGGAATCGTCCCACCAGATTACCCTGAGAGCACTTGGTCGTCCTCTCAGCTGTGCTCTTTGCAGAACGCCATCCTTGACAGGGTGCGGCAGTTGAAAACTGGGTCTGTGAAGCCCTCTTTCAACGGCTGTACCTTTAGACCGGGATGGCTTTCTGTAAACTGCGCAGACGAGGACACGGCTAAATGGCTTAAAGACAATGTCTCAGCCCTTGTGCCGTGGAAGGACGCAAAGTTACGCCTTGTGGATGAGAAGGAGGTGCCTCGTCCGCAAATTTTCGTAGGATATTTTCCGGAGAAGCCAACAACTTTGAACGAGAATATCCTAAGCCTAGTGCAAGGCCAGAACACCGGCCTCAGGGTGAGCGACTGGCGAGTGCTCAACAGGGCGCAGAGAGGCGCCGCAATTGAGCTAACGCTGGCACTTGACCCGTTATCAGCACGGACCCTGTCTGAAAGAGAATGCAGGGTCAACTACGGCTTTGGAAAGGCGAAAATTCATCCCAAATCCAAAGCCAACCCGAAGGATGAAGGTACCGTAACGGATGCGGCCACAGAGCAACCATGCTGCTCAAAGGACGCAAAGAGCTCGGGAACAAATAAAGCTCCGGTAACTAAGAATGAATCGGGCAGGGCCAGGGTTCCGCAGACATCGACCCCATCCTCATTGGCTCCTCCCTCCAGATTACCTCTTCGCCCACCAGTGAACCCATTCCCAGGGCGAAGAAGTGGAGGTAGGACCGCAGAGGAGCGAGTCATGGCTAGCGGAAGGAGCAAAAAGGTCGCCAAGCGCGCCTTTAAAGGTCAAAAATGACCAAGCTCCGTCCCAAGCTAAAGGCCCTTCAAGTGAACCTCCATCATGCTAAGGCTGCCTCGGACGTAGTATGCAGGAGGTTCACAAACGAAGTCCTGGATATAGTCTTTATCCAGGAGCCATGGGTTCACTCTTGGACAATCAAGGGTCTCAGCGCAAGCGATGGCAAGGTAATATATGCCAAAAATCACTGCAGACCTAGGGCTGCAATCTTATTAAGGAACAATAACATTAAATATCTCCTCATTTCAGAGCTTTGTTCACAGGATCTAGTAGCTGTAAGAGCAAGGATCCCAACGCTCAGAGGGGAACAAGAGGTAGTACTTGCGTCAGCCTACCTTCCAGGAGATAGCATTGAAATGCCCACAAGGGAACTTACGGCCCTACAGGAGTACTGCTGCGAAAGGAACTTAAAATGGCTAGTCGGATGTGATGCGAACGCTCACCATACGGCATGGGGAAGTACTGACACTAATTCGAGGGGTGAGTCTCTTTTGGAATATATTATAAACAAAAATATAACTATTCTAAACCGGGGTAACGAACCTACATTCATTAACGCAATAAGGGGGGAAGTCCTAGACTTAACTCTCTGCAGCTTGAATTTATTGTCCGTTATCTCAAACTGGCACGTCTCAAAAGAGGCCTCCATGTCGGATCATAGGCATATAAGATTCGACATTGACGTCCCTACAGAGGAATTCGCAGTTTACCGCAACCCAAAGAAAACCAACTGGGACAGCTTTCGGTTCTACTTAGAACAGAAAGCTAGCTGCTCATCGTCCGAAATTGATTCGACAGATGAGCTTGAGACTGAGGCTATACTTCTTCAAGAGAGTCTCAAACACTCATTCGAAAAGAGCTGCCCGCTGAAAGCCAAGAAGGCGCATAGGGATGTTCCCTGGTGGAACAAAACACTGGGAAAACTCAGGTGTCTCACCAGGAAGCTCTTTAACAGGGCAAAGCGATCGGGCGACTGGATCGCCTACAAAGCTGCCCTCACAAGTTACAACAAAGAATTGAGGAAATCAAAAAGAGCCACATGGAGAGAACACTGTAGCAGGGTCTCAAACCTGCCTGACATGTTTCGTCTCCAAAAGGCTATAGCGATAGATCACTCAAACGGCCTCAGTACCCTTAGGAGGCCAGATGGTAGTTATACCTCATCGATATGCGAGACAGGAAGTCTCTTGTTGGAAACACACTTCCCTGGCTGCGTACCACTGGTTTTACGTTCATGCCAAACGCCTGTAATTCCAAATACAGCAAATGGCAGAGCCAGAAGTCTCGCGGGGAAAATAATTAACCATCGTACGGTACAGTGGGCTATATCCACTTTCAGCCCATATAAATCCCCGGGCCCGGACGGAATACGTCCTTGTCTGCTTCAGCAGGGGTCCGATATAATATTAACACAATTGGTAAGGATACTAAGAGCCAGTCTTCTGATGGCCTATATTCCATCAAACTGGAACGAAGCGAAGGTAGTGTTCATCCCGAAGCCAGGGAAAGCAAATGAACACTCGCCAAAGGCATTTAGGCCTATAAGCCTCAGTTCCTTTTTCATCAAAACGATGGAAAAACTCATTGATCAGTACATAAGAAGTAATAGTCTCAAAGACTACCCACTGAACAAAACACAATTTGCCTACCAACCGGGCAAGTCAACGGTGACTGCCCTTCATAGCCTGACAACTGTCATAGAAAAGGCTCTACAGGCAAAAACCATAGCCCTCTGTGCATTCATAGACATCTCGGGGGCCTTCGACAACACATCCTACAGTGCCATCGAAACCGCTATGAACCAAAAAGCTATACCACCCCTGCTAGCTAACTGGATTCTACACATGTTGAAAAACAGGGAAATAAGTAGTGATTTAGGTGGGGTGAAGCAGTCCATCAACGCCTCTAAAGGCTGTCCTCAAGGTGGAGTACTTTCTCCCCTACTATGGATAATCGTGATCGATGACCTCCTAAACCTACTTAACGAACATGGCGTTATAGCGCAAGGATACGCAGATGACTTGGTCATATGCGTGGCCGGCTGGGACGATAGTACAATATCGTCTCGAATGCAATCGGCCCTAGAGCTCGTCATAAACTGGTGTACTGGTAAGGGCCTTACCATACACCCAAACAAGACAAAGCTTGTGCCTTTCACGAAAAGGACTAAGATTAATCTTAAAAGTCCCATCATCGCAGGCAAGCAAATAGAGTTCAGTGACGAAGCTACGTATCTGGGAGTAGTCCTAGACAAAAGGCTAAGCTGGAACCCCCATATTGACTATATTGTCAATAAAGCCTCAAAAGCATTATTCATATGCCAAAGGCTTTATGGGAAAACTTGGGGTATCTCCCCGCGCATGACATATTGGTCCTACTCAAGCGTTGTAAGACCAATAATAACCTATGCTGCTTTAATCTGGTGGCCAAAGGTCAGACAAAGGACCACTGAGAACAAACTAGGGAAGCTCCATAGGCTGGTATGCGGAGGCATCACAGGGGCAATGAGAACATGCCCCACAGATGCACTGGGTGTCATAACGGGCATCCCACCAATTACCATCCAAATCCAAAAAGAGGCAATGGCGAGCGCACTTCGATTGCACAACACCATAAGCCTAAAAAGTGGAGATCTCCAAGGGCACCTCTCGATACTCTTAAACGTATTCGACGACCAAATTATGAAGATACCAGACAACATACAGAGAAAACTGTATCTAACTCGCAGGTTCGAAGTTAACATCACTGAACGCGGGGAATTCAATAACGTCCTGCTCCAATTCGACAAGGATTCGCAAATCTGGTACACAGATGGATCCAAACTTGAAGATGGAAGCACGGGCGCGGGCATCATGGGACCTAGGTTCCAAAAAGCCCTCTCAATGGGAAACTACCCAACCATCTTTCAGGCAGAACTATATGCGATAGAAATCTGTGTCCGAGAATGTCTCAAAAGGAAGACTAAAGGGACCACTATCCATATACTGTCTGACAGCCAAGCTGTACTAAAGGCCCTGAAGGCCGCATACGTTAAATCTGCAATGGTAGACAGCTGCTATAAACTCCTGAATCAACTCAGCTGTCACAACAAAGTGGCACTGTGGTGGGTTCCAGGACATGCAGGGCACGAAGGAAACGAAAGAGCTGATTGCCTCGTAAAACGAGGAGCTCAAAGGTGCTTCATAGGCCCTGAGCCTTTCTGCACTCTTCAGAAATCGTACAATGCAGAACTTATTCGGATTTGGGAGCAAAGATGCCTTAAAGCATCCTGGATGAACTCAAAAGGTCAAAGGCAGGCTAAAAGATTCATCGCTCCCAACGAAAACGTCTCAAAGAGATTACTCTGCCTTGGCAGAGAGGATCTAAAAATCCTAACCGGATACCTGACGGGGCACTGCAAATTGAGATATCATCTCAAAAAGATAGGCCTCTCTAATGAATCAACATGCCGATTCTGTGAAATGGACGAAGACCCGCCAGAACACATTCTCTGCGACTGCCCTTCACTGAGCAGCCGCAGGCTGTTCCACTTTGGGGACGCAATGATCGCCCCCTATAAATTTTGGAACGTCTTTAAACCGTCCACAGTGCCCAACTTCATAAAGAGCCTAAGGATGGAGAATTAAAGAACCACTGGGGTTAGCACAATAGATCCTCTGTGGTCGCGGTGCGCATTATTCCCCAACTTTAATAATAATAATAATAATACGGAATAGGTGCTGCATTGAATGAAAGCTGTTACCAGTTGATAAAAAATGTAACGTAAGAGCAAGTCTCTCTCCAGCTGGAATCGGTTCTCGAAATTTTGTTTTCCTTTTTTCTATAAAGGGCTTCAACAAATTCAGCAAATAAACAAAGTTTTCATCCGTCATGCGAAGAAAATTACGAAAAAGTGTTCTTTCAATTTGGAGTACAACCCTTCGCTATTTCTCTTTTGCAGTCAATCTCTGATCCAAACATCTCGATCCTTTTTTCGATTTTTGATTTATCCGTAGATGCTGGAGTGAGGATGTAATGTGATGCAAATAAAACAAATGCAGCAGCTGTTGTTTCATCATCGTCATTTCTGAAGTTATTTGAATCCATTTTCATTTATTACCAATTAGTAATTATCTTAACTGTCTCTGAAATCTCTAAAGTTTGACATTATTTTCATTGCAATCTTTTAAAAACGAAACCTAGTAACATTGCGCAATCAACATGTGCGATTTGTCCATATTTTGTGCGAGAAAATGTTATGTGTGCAATTATTTTTCAGATGTGTCACACATTTTTTTGACCAATTATATGTGAATTGCACACGTAGTGTCATCTCACCTTTAGACTGTAAGTCTTTTTCATTTCCAAATAGTTTGGGTCTAGAACTGCAGATGGAGCATAGCTGCGTACTTTTTGTTTCGGTTATAACATTTAAGACTTTTCCATCAATCGAAGTCATACATAAGTTATATTTTACCGTAATGCGTTTTCCATTTATCAATACGTATTGAAAAGGTTTTATATTTTTAATTTGCTGATCTACTTATATTCCGTTTTTCTTTTAGTATATGATCTTTTGTTTCTTTAATAAGTTCCACTTTCAATGTTCTGCAAAAGCGCACCGACTGCTGCGTTCGATTCATCCAAATGACTGTACCTGCTGACGATATCATTTTCAAAGGTATAACTAACCATGCCATTTGTCCTTTTTTTCGCCATCCAAAAGTCTATCCCGTGAACGAGCTAAAAATCCTTTTTTTAATTTTAATAGTCCTTTTTCACCTTTAAAAACCTTCTTTCTCCTTTTTTCTCAAACAAAGCACTAATCCCTCTAAACATTAATTATTTTTTTTGGTAAAAAACGAAAAGGTCACTGCGCAGAAAAATTAATACATGTAAACGATGACAGCATTGACTATCCCAGTCGGCAATTGGGTCTTGCATGAATTTATTCTTGTAAGAAATCGTCGATGAAATAAGTAAGATATGTAATGTCGAAAAATATCAGGAATAGTAAGGCAAATATTCGGCGATAGCGGACCGAGAAGTTTTGCAAATCTCATCAATTGTTTTTTTCCATTTCTTGTGTTTTATGGTTCAGAAGAAAATTGATGAAGTTCTGAAGAACTCCTCAGTCCGCTATCGCCGAATTTTGCCTTACTATTTCTGAGTTTTTTCTTATAAACGCATAAACGGATAAGAAACTGCACATTTTCGTGGAAATGCAGAAAAGAAAAAGTGGAATAATAAAGTTTGTCTTTTGAAGTGCGACAGTCAAGGAGTTAACACATAAAATTATGTTCAAATAGTTTATGATCTCATTAAAATATCTTATTACTTTTAAATCATTGGGTTAAATAACCTTTTTGTTTTTATTTATTTATATCTATTTACCTTTTTTGTTTTTTATTTAATAAAACGAACTGATTTTGAATTAAAACTAATTTTTTCCGATTTAAAAATCCTCCAAACATGAATATTTTCTACAATGAATTCAACAATCTTTTTTTCATTGTGGAATTCATATATTAATTTTTTGTGCATTTGCAAAGGAAGAGGTCCTTCACTATGCCTTACCATATGTAAGCTATGTAAGCTATCATTTCCGCGATAGCGGACCGAAAACACGCGTGCTATTCATGACTATTTCGACCATTTTCAAATTAAGATTTCAGCGATAGCGGACCGAAAAATATATCAAAACTATACATTTCCTAGGACATCAATATGTTAATTTTCAATGATGAATTCAGCAATAGTCCATAGAGGCTATTGCAGAAAAAGTTGCTGATAAGCCTTACAATTGCCGACAATTGTTTGATGCAAATGGAAATGCCTCAAAAATACATGCACAATACGGAAGTGTCCAAATGTACTGCAGCCATGAAAAAATTAGAAAGTGGAGAGACGAAAGTGTTTCTATTTCGTATCGCTGGATAGAAATATTTAATAACACAGCCCTGCAAAATTGAAATTTGATTTTCCCCTTTTGAGTTGCAGTGGTGTTTCTATTAGATTTTTGTGTGCTGAAAAATTGAAAAATATAAAAAAACTTCCATCGCGTCAGAGTTTCGAGAAAATCGCGTAAGAAATTTTTACTACCATTGCATTTTTTAAACTCTTTTTTTTCAAAAATGGTTTAAAATATTTCAAAATGTTTAAAACTTTTGTGAACTTAAGACATCATTCTTTAATATGACATCAAAAATAGCTTACAAAAAGTTAAATAATGGTGTAAAATGATGCTCAAAGTCGAAAATTTGAAAATTTTATGAAAGAATTTTATTTTTTTTGGACTTTAAATAAACACAGCTCACCCATTAGCAGTCCCCCTTCGAAAAACGATATTTTAAATTGTTGGCCAATTAATTTTGTGTAAATGTATTAAATATCAGAACTGCAGCTTAAACCATTTTCACGATATAAAGGTTTTTCTAAAGCAAATCAATTCGGAGATTCGTATACATAACATAACACAAGTTGGAAATGAAAAATTCACTTGTTTTTTCGTTTGAAGAAGAAAAAATTACTAGATTGATTTGAATTATAAGTATATACTATATACGTAATAAAATATGAATTTAAGTCCGAACATTTTGGTTTTCGACATTCTTTTTTTTTGACCTTCTTTTTCCATTCCGAAATCCCGCGAAAGGGCTAAAATTGGAAGGATTTTCCTTTTTTTTACCCAAAAGCAGATGGCATGGTTAGGTATAACTGATGTCATAAAAAGAGACTGATCAAAGCTCTCCGAATTTTTTTTGCTCAAATTTTTGCTTAAATAAACTATATCCAGTGGAACCATCGAATCCATAGCTCAAAATCAAAACCACTTCATCTACATCAATTGAGCAGAGCACTTCCTCTTGAAACGCCAAAATTCTTCCCGCAGTGTGATCAACTAAATTCTGCAGCGAGACTTCCTCAACACGTTAGGTAGATTTGATGTCATGTGGCCTACATATTAATTTGCACTGATAAACTTTGTTGTAAGATGGATAAATATTGCTTTTATGGTATTTGTTGAGTTGGCGTATATTCAAATAATGTTTTTTTGTTAAATTATTTTCTAATAAAAACATTAAAGCTTTTTCTGCTGATATTGGCACGACTTCCGATTTTTTTCTGCTGAAACTTTTTCAAATTTTTGATGTTGGAGTCGATGAAATGGCTAAATTATTTAAAACGAATTTTAAATTGGTGTCATGCAATTTTCTCGTTGACATGGATGCGGCATGAATCAATAAATTCGCATCATCATTTTGCTGTGATGACAAATCAGAAGCTATTTTTCGTTTGTTCCTCAAACTACTCTCATAATAGGTTACTTTAGGCCGGCCGCCCTTACTGATTTTTGTCGGTATAATAAAAATTATATCGCGCTGTAACCATTCCATCTCGTACCTTTTGAAGATCTTGGCACTCCTGAAGTCTTTCTCCCACTTTTGCTTCATATATTTACAAAGGTTTCGAATTTTATCTGCCAATTTTATCTTCACTTCATCATCAACTTCATACTTAATTTTGCTCATCAAAATATCGGAAATATTATAATAGCCGCTGTCCGTCCGTCCGTCTGTGGTCGGATCTCCTCCGAAACGACCATTCAGTAAAATGCTTGTAACTTGCAAACCACTCAACACATTCCATTGATATTTGGTGTACTGGTAAACTACGAAAAAGGACATATCCTGGAAAAAAATTGACGCCGCCCTCCGTGAGCCACGCCCACAAATAAGGGCTTATCGTAACTTCCGAAGAAAAAGGCGTAGAAGCTTCAAATTCGCAACATAGGTTCAGCAAGGCGAATGAAAGGTGTAGGAAAAAATTGTATGTGGCCCGCCCACTTGTACGCCTTTTACTTCGGAAGTTACGAAAAATCTTCATTTGTGGGCGTGGCAGTGGGCGGGCCAAAAAAATATTTTTCTTACACCTTTCATTCGCCTTGCTGAACCTATGTTGTGAAGTTGAAGCTTCGACGCCTTTTTCTTCGGAAGTTATGAAAATGCTCTATTTGTGGGCGTGGCAGTGGGCGGGCTACATAAATTTTTGTTCTTACACCTTTCATTTGCCTTGGTCAACCTATGCTGCGAATTTGAAGCTTCTACGCCTTTTATTTCACAAGTTACGATAAGCCCTTATTTTTGGGCTTATTTGTGGGCGTGGCTCTAGGAGGGCGGCGTCCATTTTTTGCCAGGAAATTTCCCTTTTCGTAGTTTACCAGCACACCAAATATCAATGGAATGTGTTGAGTGGTTCGCAAGTTACAAGCATTTTATTGAAAACACAATAAATTCATTTGTGGGCGTGGCAGTGAGCGGATGTCTCCCATTTTTACTTAGGATCATACTCGGATCCCGATACACATGTGTGCCAAATTTCGACTTCATTGAATCAGCCGTTTCGGAGGAGATCCGACCACGGACGGACGGACAGACGGTCAGGCGGACAGACGGACATGTCAAAATCGATTCAGTTTTTGATCCTGATCATTTCTATATATATTTGTTTATATCTCCGGAGCTTAATTCTCCCTGTTACAAGATTCGCACAAAACTAATATACCCCGCTTAACGCTGGGTATAAAAACACAAAAAACAAGTAAGAAAGCTAAAGTCGGTCAAGCCCGACTTTGAAATACCCAGCGTCCCGAAATTATGAGCGCACTATGTTTTTCTTCTCTATTTGTGGGCGTGGCAGTCGGAGGGCAACATAAATTATTTCCCTACACCTTTCATTCGCCTTGGTGAACCTATGTTGCGAGTTTGAAGCTTCTACGCCTTTTACTTCGGAAGTTACGAAAAATCTTTATTTGTGGGCGTGGCAGTGGGCGGGCCACAAAAAATTTTTTCGTACACCTTTCATTCGCCTTGGTGAACCTATGTTGCGAATTCGAAGCTTCTACGCCTTTTACTTCGGAAGTTACGAAAACTCTTCATTTGTGGGCGTGGCAGTGGGCGGGCCATAAAAAAATTTTCCTACACCTATCGTTTGCCTTGGTCAACCTATGTTGCGAATTTGAAGCGTCTACGCCTATTAATTCGGAAGTTACGAAAAATCTTTATTTGTGGGCGTGGCAGTGGACGGGCCATATAAATTTTTTTCCTACACCTTTCCTTCGCCTTGGTCAACCTATGTTGCGAATTTGAAGCTTCTACGCCTTTTACTTCAAAAGTTACGATAAGCCCTTATTTGTGGGCTTATTTGTGGGCGTGGCTCACGGAGGGCGGCGTCCATTTTTTTCCAGGATATGTCCCTTTTTGTAGTTTACCAGCACACCAAATATCAATGGAATGTGTTGAGTGGTTCGCAAGTTACAAGCATTTTATTGAAAACACAATAAATTCATTTGTGGGCGTGGCAGTGGGCGGATGTCTCCCATTTTTACTTAGGATCATACTCGGACACCGATATACATGTGTGCCAAATTTCGACTTCATTGGTTCAGCCGTTTCGGAGGAGATCCGACCACGGACGGACGGACAGACGGACAGACGGTCAGACGGACAGACGGACATGTCTAAATCGATTCAGTTTTTGATCCTGATCATTTCTATATATATTTTTCTATATCTCCGGAGCTTAATTCTCCCTGTTACAAGATTTGCACAAAACTAATATACCCCGCTTACGCTGGGTATAAAAAGCGTTTCCGTTGAAATATTCGATCCGATTGGCGAGTCCAGGAGTTCAAAAAAATCCTCACAACAAGGCCGTGACATTACGTTTAAGTACTTATTTTAAAAATTAATGAGCTGCCTTATTTCAATTCACAGAGACAAATTTGTAATTTTAATATACATACTGTGACCATAAATTGAAATTGGAAAAACAGAACGTGTTTTTTTTTTTAGTCTTCAACTTAGTTTTGCAATCTTTTTGGACGTTTTAACATTCAATCGATCGTCTTCAGAAGAATTAAGACCAGGTTTTATAAACATTTTTGAAAAATGAAAATAAAGCAAAGGAATTTGATTGAGTTTAACTGGCATGAAGACAAAAATATATTCGCGAATTTTAACTTTTTAGGTTCTTAAACCGAGTTGACGACTACGACCCTAAGGCTAGGCGCCGACTACTCAATTTTAAGTTGGCCGATTTCGATTAGTTGGCGATAATTTCGCGAAAAGTGGTCGATATGTAAAAATAAATAAAAATGAAAATTCAAGTTTTTTTTTTCCTTTTTATTTATTTTGATATGTATGTATATCGACTGCTTAAAATGTAAGCCTGCTAACTAACAATTTCAAAACTTTACAGGGTAAACAAAAAACACTTTTTTTAAGGCTTTAAGCTTAGGAAGGAAACCCAAAATATGAATGGTTTATTTTCCTCCTATATGAAGTTTATTCTAAATTCGATTCTGTGCACTATACAAAGTCTACTTGGAGTCACTTGTTGGTGTTAGCTGGGAGCTTTGACCACAGTTGGACTTAGCAGTTTTACTCATCACCAATTTCGCCGTATTTACAATTCGAAATAAAAAAATTTTTTTTGCCTGACGATGCAGTATGCTTTTTTGTTTTTAATGACATCGTGGGCCTTACGGGCAACCGGGCAAATGCCCGGTGGGCCCCCAGCGCGCGTGAAACGTGACACCAAGTCTTTGACATAATTAATAAAAATATAAAGTTTCATCAAAATCGGCCACGCCCACCGCCCACTTTCCATACAACCCAAAACGTATTTTTCATACGTGTTCCTTTCTCCAAAATGAAACGAAATTTTGCATGTTCGTAATATTTGATAAAAGAAAGACATCTTGCAAAAATCATCTAAATCGGCCACGCCCACCACCCACAGTAAGAGGTGTGTTTTCTTCATTGCCCAAAATTTCCGTTTTTTTTTAGAAAATGAATAGAATTGGATTCGACTATAAATTTAGAGCTGAAGCGAATATTTATTCATTAGATAACATGTCTTTAACAATGTCATCCAGTTCTAAATGTTGTTTATTTGGTTGACCTCTTATATGACTAATATGTTATATGAGTCAGATGTCACAAGGAGACGGTTAAAAACATCAGAATTTGTGGCAGTTCTGCTGAATTTTCTGGAAAACTTCAACCTGTACTTCCGATAATTCTTTTTCTTTTTCCTCCTTTTTTTTTCTCCTTCTTTTATCCTCTTTATTCTTAAACTTTTCAATTAACAGGTTGGCTGATAAGTCCCCGGTCTGACACATAGATGACGTCGCTAGTATTAAATGCATATTATTTTTATATAGTGGCAACCTTCAAATGATTCGTGTAAAAATTTGACGTCCGTAAGTCAATTAGTTTGTGAGATAGAGCGTCTTTTGTGAAGCAACTTTTGTTATTGTGAAAAAAATGGAAAAAAAGGAATTTCGTGTTTTGATAAAATATGTTTTTGAAGGGAAAAAATACAGTGGAAGCAAAAACTTGGCTTGATAATGAGTTTCCGGACTCTGCCCCAGGAAAATCAACAATAATTGATTGGTATGCAAAATTCAAGCGTGGTGAAATGAGCACGGAGGACGGTGAACGCAGTGGACGCCCGAAAGAGGTGGTTACCGGCGAAAGCATCAAAAAAATTCACAAAATGATTTTGAATGACCGTAAAATGAAGTTGATCGAGATAGCAGAGGCCTTAAAGATATCAAAGGAACGTGTTGGTCATATCATTCATCAATATTTGGATATGAAAAAGCTCTGTGCAAAATGGGTGCCGCGCGAGCTCACATTTGACCAAAAACAACAACGTGTTGATGATTCTGAGCGGTGTTTGCAGCTGTTAACTCGCAATACACCCGAGTTTTTGCGTCGATATGTGACAATGGATGAAACATGGCTCTATCACTACACTCCTGAGTCCAATCGACAGTCGGCTGAGTGGACAGCGATCGGTGAACCGTCTCCGAAGCGTGGAAAGACTCAAAAGTCCGCTGGCAAAGTAATGGCCTCTGTTTTTTGGGATGGGCATGGAATAATTTTTATCGATTATCTTGAGAAGGGAAAAACCATCAACAGTGACTATTATATGTCGTTATTGGAGCGTTTAAAGGTCGAAATCGCGGCAAAACGGCCCCAATGAAGAAGAAAAAAGTGTTGTTCCACCAAGACAACGCACCGTGCCACAAGTCATTGAAAACGATGGCAAAAATTCATGAATTAGGCTTCGAATCGCTTCCCCACCCACCGTATTCTCCAGATCTGGCCCCCAGCGACTTTTTCTTGTTCTCAGACCTCAAAAGGATGCTCACAGGGAAAAAATTTGGCTGAAATGAAGAGGTGATCGCCGAAACTGAGGCCTATTTTGAGGCAAAACCGAAGGAGTACTACCAAAATGGTATCAAAAAATTGGAAGGTCGTTATAATCGTTGTATCGCTCTTGAAGGGAACTATGTTGAATAATAAAAACGAATTTTGACAAAAAAATTTGTTTTTCTTTGTTAGACCGGAGACTTATCGGCCAACCTGTTAGTTAAAAATATTTTAAAAATTTCGGTGGTGAAAATGAAAATAAGATTTTATTTTTAAATTTTTTAAAAATATGCTTGGTAATATTGGCCCTAAAGCTGGAAAATACAAGTAAATTCAATTAAACGTAATAGCAGAGCATTTGCTTCTCGACGTCCAAAATATTTTCGATTTAAAGCTATGTTAATGATGAAAAAACCCCCAACAAGGTTTCCTGCGAACGAACCAGATCTGAAAGCGAACAGACGCTGTCTTCGCTCTAAATTATTTGCTTTTGCTTTTTGTTAGTTATCATGATCTTAAAGCAAATAATTCCGCACAAATAAATTTAAATTGATTGTAATTGGACAAAGAAAGCTTTGCTGAGGCGTACTTGTTGGCTCTATGTCTGAATGACTGACTGACTGTCTGCAAGTTTGAGTAGTTAGAGATTAATGGAAGTGCTATTTGCAAATAGGCGCAGTGCATTTGTGGCCTGCTGGAAGGAATATTGTTAAAAATAACCAAGCGTTTGTTTAATTAATCGAATTTAATTAGGGCCAATATTACCAAGTATATTTTAAAAATATTTTTTAAATAAAATCTGATTTTCATTTTCACCAAAGAAATTTTTAAAATATTTTTAAAAAAATTTAAAACTACCTCATTTTTAAAAAAATTTAAAACAATTCAGCAGGTCGTTTAAGTTTTATTAAAGATATGGTAACAGCCCTGTTTTGGGCGGTAGAAAAACAGCTGATTACGTTCATTCTAAAACTTTACGCAAAAAATCTGTGCAATACAAAAGAAGAAAAGCTTTAAATCAGTGATTGCCAAACCCACACAAACTAACAGAATTTGGACATTATATTAGAGATTTGTTCACTTTTGAAAATATATATAAAAACAAGAAATTTCTAAATTAAATTTTTTTTTTTTTCAAAAATAGCTCCAAATACGGTCTGAGGAATGCAGTATTATAAAAATGTTTTAATTTTTTCTTCATAGCTACATTCTTCCATACATACAATACTACAAGCGACACTTCCCAAAATCACTAAGACGGGTGAGGGGAGCTTGTATAAACCGACTTTGCCCATTCACAATCTGACTTTGCCCACAGTTAACACAGTCACATTAAATTAACTGCCCTGCAGTAATGAAGAGGTCAATTTACCAAACAGGAGTACTCTGAGGTTACTCGAAATATGACTAGTCAAAATGTACAGTATTTTATGTATCTACGGAGATCTACGGGGGGTGAGTTTCAGGATTTCCTTTCGCTTTGTGCTTTGATTGCGAAGTAGAAAAACAAATTGTCATTGTCTGCTTTAAGTTC
>CM035808.1:49744077-49771577 GCA_020466095.1 Chlorops oryzae | reverse complement strand
TTTTTTACTTCATTAAAATGCAAAAAATATTCGGCTAAAATATTCGGCTTTTTCCAGCGAAGCCGAAGAGTAAGAATTGGCCAATTATGCCGATTACGAAGCCGAAACCTTCGACATACTATCCAGTTGGAAAATCAAGCATGCATGCCCGTAGCATTCATGATTCATGCATTTATAATCATGCATGATGCGTGGATTTCATGTTCACATTCTTATCGCTGCGCCGCCACGGGAAGCTAGCCTAGTGCTTAAATGCTAGGTCTTCAGCCGACTGAGCCGGGTTCAACCCCTGGCTCTGTTGAGAATTTTTTTTGAATTATCTAAGTTTTTTTTTTATTTTTACATTTTAATTAAATTTTTTTAATAGAAAATCTTGCAACAAAATATTTTTTTTCTAAATTTTATGCATTTTCCCCATATTAAATTTTTTTTTTTTTTAATATTTGTTGAAAATAATTTTTTTTTTTTTAATTCTATGCGCGCGTTTCAAAGCAAACTCATCAACAAAAAACTCAAGTTAGCGTTTTGACAAGGATATTCAATCTTCCTATACAATGTAATGGTAAAGACACCGAATCACCAACCGAGCGGTCAGTGGTTCGGTTCTCGAACGAGACGAAAAAAATAAAAAAAGTTAGAAAAGTAAAAAGTTTACAAATAAAGAAAAAAGCAAAATAAGAAAAAAAAAACAAAACATTAAAAATAAAATTTTTTTATAATTTTATTTCATTTTTAAAAAACAAAATAATATTGTTGAACCATTCGTGGGAACACATGTTTCATGTGTTCTCAAGCATTGTCGAATCATGCATAGTAGGGAACACATATTTCATGGGTTCCCAAGCATTGATAAAAACATTTTTTCGTCTATGCATGATTTCCTAATGACAAGCCTTAAGAAAAGAAATGAATAGGCATGGAAGTTTTGGCATGCATGCCAAAGCACCTTATAAGAGGCATGATTCATGCATCTTTCATGAATATTTTTACAACTGGGTAAATACCAGGGTTGGCAACCATTATTGAAACCGTAACCGTTTCAAAACCGTTTCTTTTCCGATACCGTAACCGTTACCGTAACCGAAATAAAAAACGTATCGGTTTCGGTATTACTTTACAAAAAAAATTTACGGGATAAAAATTTTATCTATATTTTTATACGGCAAGACTTGCGACTCTGCTAGTCTGCATGCTCTTGTCTCGTGTAATGTCCTAGAATGTTTTATACGGTTATAGAGTTATGGCCCAAAATATGGGGCAAAATAGAGAAAATTGACTTTTTTCACATTTTGGGCCATATCTCGGAAACGCTACTTAAATCCATCAAACCAATGACCTTTTCGGAATGAGGGAGCCCTAAGCTAACATAAAATAACCATTAGAAAAAAAAGGTATGACAAAAAAAATTTTTTTGTAGCATTGTGTTATTAAATGATTTGAATGTGATATTGAATCAAATTTTTGTTGTGTAAAACACCTTAATTTTCAATTATTATCTCACAATACTTCCTAACAGTTTGTTTTATATGCTATAAAACGAGAAAAGCTTCGTAAAAGAGTGCATATAGAACAAAGCAATTTTTTTTTAAACGTCGTAAAGTCGTATTCAAAAGCAGAATTGGTTTTTACAGAAAAATTCGAGAACACTATATCTTTCATTGGTAAAAAGCTGTCGACAACTTTTTAGGTTCTGTTTTTTGTAACTGACGACCAAACTTTATACGCGATTTACCAAAAACACAAATTAGTCATATAGAACAGAATAACTTGCGAACGACGATATGTTAATGTGTATGATGTTATAACGTAAAATTTTCGTCCGTAAACTGACTTTACAGACTCCAATTTTTATTATGGAATATGTGAATTAAGAACTTTTCTCCTTTCTTATTTATGCCTTAAATAAGTTTAAGGCTAAATATAAAGTATTAAAAATTATTTAAAAACATTGAACAATTTATTGAAAATCGATTTTGGGTTTAATTAATAAAGTTGTTGATTTTTGATGGTTAATATTGCAAAAAAATAAACCAATTAAGGGTGTTAAAGTCAGGCGAGCCTGACAATAAAATTACCGAAACCGACACACATGTTCAAATAATTTTTTTATATCAAGAGGTGTTTAAACCCTAGTCCTAATAACAACTTTTACTACGAGAAGTATAACCATGTACAGGGTGTGGCCAGTAGGAATTTTTTTGCATATTTATTTTTAATTTCGTGGTTATTTCTTCAGGATTTCAACTACCTGTCTTAAGGAATTATATTCAGCTACGTGTAAGTAGAAACTTCGTAAAGTTCCGTGGGCAGAACAGCAATAAAAACACCACTTTTCGAAAGCAGAAAAAGGAGCGCAGAAGACGCACTCTTTTACATGTAAACGTTACTCATGTAATACGGCCAATTTGTTTGCAGCAGCATTCAAGACACTTTGTTTGTATGTGAAATTTGCAAACAATAAAGAAATAAAATATAATAATTTAAGTTATAAAAAATAAATATATATAAATAAAACATACATTATACATTATCTATATAGCAAAAAACACAATTGTTTTTATTTATGTAGAAAAGTTATAAAATTGCACCAAAAGATAGTGGCACACCTGTACTTGGTACTATATATGTGTATTATGGAGTGGTAAGACTTTGGAGGATCATAGCTCCTCAATGCCTTGACCCAGCTCATCAGTTGAGGTGGCAGTAGACGCGGATTACCGTAATCTTCCAGATCGGAGTTTTATAAATTTACCATAAACGGTTTAGGAAGTACATCACTCCAAAGTGCCCACTGGGCCACACTTGTACCCGGTTATAAGGACTAGGGTTAAGGCCATAAGGGGCCCCATGTACTGACTTCTGTTTAATTTCTATATGCAAGCCGCCCCTTTGCACACGCCCACTTTTCATATTTTTCAAGAACTCTAATCGGAGACTTAATATACGCGCCAATTCTAAGTTTCATTAAAATATTTGGAGAAAGTCAGATATTGAGGCAGTTTTGTGATTTCCCATCGATAAGAAAACTGTATTCAAAACAACGGACATGGGCTAAACGAATCTCCTGGTGACGCTGATCATTTCTATATGCAGAATATATTATCCTGTTGCCCATACTTAATAATTACGCCGAAGAAGCTATAGGTCAAATGTGAATTTTTACCTTCTGCTTTTGCAAACAAAGGTTTTTCATGCCATATTCGACTCATTTTGGTCATCATTGTTGGTGGAAGTCATCTCAAAAGCTTCGATTTAGAAAATGATGATTTTTCAAGCAAAATTTTATTATTTCTCATGCCTAAAATTATGCTAAAAAATGCGTAAAAAATCCAGCATTTTCGATTTAGCAAAGACGCGGTGTCGAGGGAGAGCACAAGACTAGCAGTCGAGAATTCCGAGGTTCAAATCCCCACTACGGAGGGTGATAAAAAGCGAGAAATTAACAATATAAAAAAAATAATAGGTATTTGGAATTTTAAATAGAGAAAAAAACAATATTTGATATTAAATGAGCCTTGTTAAAGACGCGCATTGTGCTCGCGATTTGGGCCCATCTTGTTTATATTTTTGGGCTTGATTTGGGCGCGTTTGTTCACGACGACCATACCCAGTTTTGGCTCGATTTGGCGCGCGAGACTGTTCATTATTTAGGCCGGTTTGGGCGTGCTTTGGGGTTGCAAAATCAATGCCAATATTTTTAATCGGCCAACAGACTGTAAAAAATGATGAAGAAGATAATTCGGAATATGACATACATAAGTTGTTATTATGTACATACATATCACACATTCATTTTTATATATGAGATCCCACCCACAACAATGGAAGACGTTTTATGAGAGATTTATAAATGAGTAATTTTCGAGCCCTCTGAATGATTTAAAAGCGATTTATCACACATGGAAGATTAAACGATAGATTCGAAAACGACTCTTCTATTTTTCAAAAGCGATCCGTATTGAAGTACAAAAACAAAATAAAGAGCAATCGCCAACTAATCACGTAGGGGATTGATATTTGATCATTAAAATTGTAGCTGTCTTAGATTTTCACTCATATTGACTCAAAATTTGACTTTTAATCTTAGAAACGAAATAAATCATGGCTTTCGATTTGGCAAAACACTGTGTCGACGGGTGAGTACAAAACTAGAAAAGAAGCGTTCCCAGGTTCAAATCCTACTCAAGGCAAGAAAAAACAAGTAAGAAAGCTAAAGTCGGTTAAGCCCGACTTTGAAATACCCAGCGTCCCGACATTATGAGCGCACTATGTTTTGCTTCTCTATTTGTGGGCGTGGCAGTGGGAGGGCAACATAAATTAGTTCCCTACACCTTTCATTCGCCTTGGTGAACCTATGTTGCGAATTTGAAGCTTCTACGCCTTTTACTTCGGAAGTTACGAACAATCTTCATTTATGGGCGTGGCAGTGGGCGGGCCACAAACAATTTTTTCCTACACCTTTCATTCGCCTTGGTGAAGCTATGTTGCGAATTCGAAGCTTCTACGCTTTTTACTTCGGAAGTTACGAAAAATCTTCATTTATGGGCGTGGCAGTGGGCGGGCCACAAACAATTTTTTCCTACACCTTTCATTCGCCTTGGTTAAGCTATGTTGCGAATTTGAAGCTTCTACGCCTTTTACTTCGGAAGTTACGAAAAATTTTCATTTGTGGGCGTGGCAGTGGGTGGGCCACAAAAGATTTTTTCCTACACATTTCATTCGCCTTGGTGAACCTATGTTGCGAATTTGAAGCTTCTACGCCTTTTACTTCGGAAGTTATGAAAATTCTCTATTTGTGGGCGTGGCAGTGGGCGGGCTACATAAATTTTTGTTCCTACACCTTTCATTTGCCTTGGTCAACCTATGCTGCGAATTTGAAGCTTCTACGCCTTTTACTTCACAAGTTACGATAAGCCCTTATTTTTGGGCTTATTTGTGGGCGTGGCTCGAGGAGGGCGGCGTCCATTTTTTGCCAGGATATGTCCCTTTTCGTAGTTTACCAGCACACCAAATATCAATGGAATGTGTTGAGTGGTTCGCAAGTTACAAGCATTTAATTGAAAACACAATAAATTCATTTGTGGGCGTGGCAGTGGGTGGATGTCTCCCATTTTTACTTAGGATCATACTCGGACCCCGATATATATGTGTGCCAAATTTCGACTTCATTGGTTCAGCCGTTTCGGGAGAGATCCGACCACGGACGGACGGACAGACGGACAGACGGTCAGACGGTCAGACGGTCAGACGGACAGACGGACAGACGGTCAGACGGACAGACGGACAGACGGACATGTCTAAATCGATTCAGTTTTTGATCCTGATCATTTCTATATAAATTTTTCTATATCTCCGGAGCTTAATTCTCCCTGTTACAAGATTTGCACAAAACTAATATACCCCGCTTACGCTGGGTATAAAAATATTATTGGGTCTATAATAATACACGTATATAATACACATAACAGCCAAAAAGCTTGTATTGATTTATCAATTCTTCTTTTTGGAAAGTAGTCAATTGTAATTATATCTCGGAAAAGACTCAAAAACAATATCAATTACGAGTCGTAGAAGACTTGAAAATGATCACAAATATGAGTCAAAACAGACTCGAATATGATTACAGATATGACTCGAAAACGACTCGCAAGTCATATCAAATATGACCACCCAAGAAGAGTCGCGGCTATGGTAACATTTTCTTCCGACAAAATAGTCATACTTGATCACAAAAAGATTATTGCTATAAACAGAATAAGGGCGTAAGCGAATATTCGCCAGGCGAATACGCCGAAGAATTCGCGCGGGTAAACACAATGACAGCGAATGGCGAACTCATGTTGTTTTCAGAATTTCGAAAAACTATGATTGAAAATATAAGTCATTGCCAGCAGAAAGTACAAACCCTCATTTTCGAAACAAAATCTCAAAGATTTTATACAAATGCATATGTTTTTTGATGTGTAAATTCTGCGATTCGCCAGTCGCCGGCGCTACCATTAGAATTAGAGCTATTGCGGCGTTTTGACGCGGCGAAATTCGCTGTGTTGTGGGCAACTTCGTATAACCGTGTGCATTTTAAGCAACGACGTCGAGCGAATATTCGCTGACGCCCTTATTCTGTTTATAGCATATTTTAATTAGCCCCCCGCCTCGATTTCGAGTCGCTTTTAATCAGAAATTTAATAAAATGTTGGGTAGCATGTTAGTTTTTCTTTTCGGATTGTAGTTAAACAGCCTAATTTGAAAAAGAACTCGAGTTGTTGTAGTTAAAGAGGTACAAAGGATTGATATCACCAAATTTTTCGGACAAATAGATTCGGAGTCTATAAAGGACATACATACATAAATAGATACACACATTCATTTTTATATATGCCCTGTAGCTATAATATGGTTTCGGTTTAAAAAAGGGACTGGACCTAGGAGAGTCATTTTAGGGCCGAACTAGGACCGATCCCTTTATATGAACTGTGACCGATCTAGTGTTGAACTCTATCGGACTCACCCTCGTCTAGTCCAAAAAATTAGCAAAGGTAGGTCAGTTCGTTTTAGCTTGTACTTTGTTGTTGTCTGCTTTAAGTCCTCAATCTAATAGTTGCACCACCATAGGTGCATGGGCATAGGGACTCACCCGCAACCAACCCCATACAGTTTGAAAAGCGAGCGGTTGTTTTTCAATAACAGTTCTTTGGTAAAAGAGGTGAGTCGAATGTATGGAAACGCGACCGGTCTTAAGCTCTTTAGGGCCGACCCGCGGTCGATCCATGGTCGTTCCTATTTGCCACAGGGTAACATTGATTTTCTTAGGGGAATTCATCACCACAAATACACCTATTACTTGCATGCTATTCTTAGTCTCTATTGTTAGCTGGGTGTATTTACCCGGGAAAAAACATAGTTTATCCGAGTCCTGCACAGTGGATCTTTGTAAAAAATATTTTGGTACCACTTAATTCTTTTTAACATAAAATATTTGAATATCAAAAATCCAATAACATGTTTTTAGAAAAACCACGTCTTTCGAGCAAAAAAAAAAAAAAACCACAAGAAATTAGGTACAAATTTTTGAACCAAATTTGAAAGAAATTTCATTCAACTTATTTTTCTTTTCGTTCATTTTTCTGCGTTTTGTGTGAAAATTTATGATTTTCTTGCTAGGCAAGAATAAGATGAAGTAAATTTTGGATAAGTTGGTTACAAAAGCATGAAGCATCCCACTGTGCTTCGCGTCAATTACACTCGAAAAATTTCAGAAATTTCATTAGAGATTTTTTCTCAAATAAGCTGGAATAAATTCAGCCGCAGACTACGTGTGCGTTTCGATGTAACCACGAAAAAGATGCGGGAAATGCTTACATTAAATATAAAGCATATTTTCTCTCTCTCAGCTCAGTGAGCCGCAAAGGAATAATAAACTTAGGCGGATGTAAATTAGCATAAGGATGCCTTGGAAACAATTTTGAATTAGCGGAACTGAATAATACTTTCGAAAGTATCGAAAAAATTCTTCGCATCTCCGAGCTTGGCTTATTACCTGGGGAAGCATATACAATGATGCCAAAGAACCATGAATGCAAAGAATTTGGGTAGACTATAATACTAATTTACATATGGATTGGAATTGCAAAAGAGCGCCTTCAGAGTACTGATTTGTATGCGTTTATTTTGCGATAAATCGAGCTTGTGATTCATTCTATTCAATCAGTTACCTTGATGTCTGTAGAGACAGACGAAGAATGCCGATTTTCTGTAAATAAAAGAAATGAGAAAATTTCCTTGAAAAATATATTCAATATTTAAAAATGTTTACTTTCAACAATAACTTATAGAATAATATAAGAGTAATAACGGCTCTTCTTCATTTCTATATACTATTTAGCAAATAGCCTAAAATTTTTCAATTTGTAAAAAAATTAATATAAATATAAGATTATTAGTATCATGTAAAAAGGAGCACGCTGAACAGGAGTGTTCCCTGAGTGCTCTGAACAGCCTTGCAAGAGTGTTTATATAAAACGTGAATAAATAGTTGCCATTAAATTTTGATTTCGATGTGTTTCTTTTGCCGTTTGCTTTCCAATAGGAAATGATAGAAAATAAAAACAAAAAAATATATTTAAAAAAAAAACCTGTTTTGAGTATAGTAGCCCAAGAGGGGATTTTTGCAGTTACTCGAGCGTGTCAGAAAATAATATGTGGAGAAAGCTTGCACCCTGTTATATGGCCCCACCATATATGAGCGCTCAATATTGGGGTGTACGTTGAGGGCAGCCCGTCAGATTAGTAAAAAAAAAAAATCGATCCTCTGAAAAACTCGAGCGCGTCAGATTAAGAAAAGGCAAGTTGAGTAGATGTTAAAAAGTGTATATTTCAATTCTCTGACAATTTGAGCGTGGCATAGGGAAATAGGTGAGTACCAAAGTTGCAAAAAAAAACACGCCAACTCGAAATACTCGAGCGCGATTGGTTTTTGTTTTATTTTGAAGGAAATTCTTTAAGGATCACGAAAAACATATAATCTGACGTTTTTCGTGGGGCAAAGTAGGAAAAAATGATGCATTTAATCGCAAGCTTTGTAGTGTATTCAAATGATTTTGGGAAATTAAAAATTTGTATTCCGTGTCAATAAAGAGCTTTTAAGACTGAAAAACTGTGAATCGCGAATCCTTTTCGTTTCCTTTTTTTCTCTCTCTCTCTCTCTCTCTCTCTCTCTCTCTCTCTCTTTTATAAATAATTATATATAGATTGTTTTTGTTACATCTTTAGATTGTCAGGCGAGCCTGACAATAAAATACCCGACACAGACACACATCCTAAAAAATTTTTTAATATCAAGAGGTGTTTAAGGCCATAAGGGGCCCCATATGCCGACTTTTGTTAAATTTCTTTATGAAAACCGCCCCTTTGCTACGCCAATTTTTCCAATTTTTTTGAATTCTAATCGGAAGATTAAATATACGCTCAAATTCTAAGTTTCATTGAATTATTTCGAAAAAGACGGATTTTGGGTCAATTTCTTGATTTTTGTGACAGACCCTAGTACTAGAGGTACCCTTAATAATGGACCTTTCAAAAAAAATTTTGGAAATTATGTTATAGGCTACAAAGGAAGCATAATTGCCAAATTTCGTTCAATTCCTATTTGCATTTCGGGTGTAGGAGGCAATTTTCGAAAAACGCCCTTCTGCCACGCCCACTTTACCAATTTTTTTAAATCATATTACATGCCTTTAAACATGATCAAATATCGAATTTCATCAAAATATCTTGAAAAACTTAGATGTAACACACACAACCACACAAACACAATATACTCTCGACACAGAGTTTCTCGGGTATAATAATAGAGTCTGGAATGCATAAACAGAACGCCTTTTGCTTTCCTTTTTGCATTATCATCGATTGGAGATAACTGCTGGGGTCTTTTTTGAATTCCACTTCTATCAAATATGGTAAATTTTGTGTGAGAGCTATCTTAAGCTAGTACAATGGATCCGTATGGTACATTACCAAAAAAGATTTCCTTTTTGATAAACAATAAGTCCCACACCATTATCGACTTTCTCAGATTGGCATTGGGCGAATTTTTTCCCCCAAATTTTCTTTGGTAAATCCCTTGCAGTTCCTATTGATACCGAGCTTCGCGACCAAAGCGAAAAAGTTTCCTCAATTAAAAATAAGTGACATTTTTTAAAGTATCTTCAAAGTTACTATCCGTTTCAATTAAAATTATAGTTTAACTGTGATTTCAAATTGCGATTGGAATGATGATGTTCGTTGTACAGTAGAATGGAAAAATGGAATTCGGTAAACAGATTGGGAGAAATATGATTAACATTGAACTCGAGCATCTTTTTCGCGAATTCGAAGCCAATTTTTCGGGAAACAGAATATTTCAATTGAAGTTACAATTCAGGTGAAAAGTATTGCTGCCTAAGTTATTGGAAAAATAAGAATCTTCTTAAAGGCTCCAAAAGCTCACTAGATTCGTTCTTTGCTTCTGCTTGGAATTTCAATCTCAATGGGCCCTCACTATTTTCAATACTTAAAGTCATCTTAGGGGTGATTTTTTTTCTTTTAGTCGCAAATTGGATGTAGAAAGTGTGTCAAATTTTTGTTTTTTGGATTGATAGCTTAGCTTAGCTTTTTCCTTTATTTTCATGAATAAGTTTTTCCAAACTTATTTTTTCTTTCATTATTTTCTCTTATACGCCGAAGTCTAGCAAAGCTTGTATAACAGGATAAGTTGAAGAAAACCCAACTTTTTTTTTTTGCAATAAAACAGCACAAGACATAGAGCTAAGAAGTCCTATTTCAGAATTTATTAATAAAGCCATTCAACTTCTGACAAAAGGTAAATAGACAGCTAAAAGCCAAAAGCGAATTAGAAATGAAATTCTACAGCATATCTAACAAGGAAAATCAATTTGCTAGCAACCACACAACTTGAAACAAAGAAAAATTTATGTATGTTGTGAAATGAAATGTATGGGTGCACTTTGACATACAAATTTAAGTTCAAATCATACACATGATAACGAACTTACCTACAGTAGATACGAAAGCATTGAAAGCAATTTCCTCAGGCAGAAAGAAAGCGCTCTCATTTTCTGCTCGTGTATGGCAATGCGTATAAAACACTGCTACAAAAACCACAATTGTAACAACACAAAATTGCTTACCGTTACCCTTCTGGTTTTTTGTGCTTTTGTGTGCACTTTTGTATATATGTGGGAGTGCGAGTTACACCTTGCAGCGATAAATCGAATAATTGCCGCAATGTGACCAGTTCTGGTTAAATACGTATTGGACGTCTCTTAAATGAGTTTGCCGTCGTCAATAGAGGACTGTTGGTTCTCATAGCTCGGGTAAGGTGAGCCAATGATATCCTGGGTTTTGATATGGCAAATGAACAGGACATATTCAAAATACACTTCTGTTGTTCCTAGTGGCAAAGCTTCTGGCATTATGGAATATGAAATTCTGCGCGTGCCGTAGGAAATGCTAATGAAATGTGAAAATCTCAATACGCCGAGCTTGTTGAAATAAAAAAAAGAATGTAAAAATAGATAAAAAATATTTTAAAAGTATTTCTATAGATTTGATTAAGTTTTGTTTGTAGAAGCGTATGTCGCGAATGGCGTGCGCCTGGATGATAATTCTAAGATGATTCTCTAGACATGGACTTCATTAATTTAAAATGCATCCGAAGTGCGCAATATGAGAGTTTTTATTGACTTTAAGCAAACAAAACTGGATTAACCCAGTTATGCACCAAGATAGGTCTTATATCCACATAAAATACCACAAATGGGGGTGTGCATCAACTCAAAATTAATACATCTAGAAATCTCTGTATTAGTTATGCAAACGGCCATGGCATCTGCAGATTGCTGCAATGTCACATTGCCAGCGGATTAATAAGCGTAAAAATAATTTTATTTATTTCGCGATAACATAAAGTCCACTATACATTGCTGCAGGGTGCTTTGTACGTATGTATATGTTCGATATCGCATGTGGTAAGCTCTTAATATTCATTTTATGTCAAAAGTTTTTCAGCCCAGGAAGCATGCACATAGACCACAAATGTGCCACTATATTGAACAACCACGGTGAAAATCATGAATATACAATTTCGTATGTACATACATTCGAGCATGTTTACAGACGTACGACAATTCCAAGCTACGGTCAATGTGGATCAAATAATGGTTTCCTGTCTGGAACAATATTTTCATAGGTAAACACACGCGACCGCAAATGAGCTAAACCAAAAACTGAGCATTACGGTTTTAAGTAATCAAACACACTATTCCGAGTTTAGCATTAATGGCATGGTTTCGTGTTGCAAAACTAAAAGTGCCCAAGTGAATTCAATCAATAAGCTCCGTGGTCCTCGTTGCTGAAATTTAATTTATCAATGTTTTTCTCTTCCTTCTACTGGAGATACACCTATAAATTATGGTTTCTTCGCTTAACTAGGCTATTTGGGAACGTGTCCAAACTACGTGCCCCTTTTAGGGGGGAGGGGGGTCCTGAAAGTAATACGCTTGGTTCAAGAGGGAGGTTGTGCTTAGGTCTTCGTCACGTAGTCGTAAAGCTTTGGAAAAATCTTGCACTTTTTTGAGCTATATTCAAATTATTAAAACCAGATGAGGTCGGATCAGAATTGTTTCCATCATTCGCTGTACGGATTGATGCTGCGAACGTATTCAAATAATCAAAGAATTGATCAGCTTCGCCAGCAGATTCAATTCAATTCAAAGTGTGTTAAAAAACAATGTTGGTGGCTTGGTAGCGGGTGGAACACAAAAAATTCAATGCTGGCGGGCATGACTGAAAATATACCTAAATCAAGCTTAATGTAAACAAGTAAGGGTGTTATAGTCAGGCGAGCCTGACAATAAAATACCCGACACAGACACACATGTTCAAAAAAGTTTTAATATCAAGAGATGTTTAAGGCCATTAGGGGCCCCATATACCAACTTTTGTTGAATTTCTTTATGAAAACCACCCTTTTGCCACGCCCACTTTTCCAATTTTTTGTTTTCTAATCGGAGGCCTTAATATACGCTCAAATTCTAAGTTTCAGTGGAATATATCCAAAAAATCTGATTTTGGGGCAGTTTTGAGATTTTTGTGACAGACTCTAGTACTGGAGGTACCCATGAAAATGGTCCGATCGGGTCCGTTCACGAACTTGTTCTTACTCATGTCCTCGTGATTACGCATACCAAATTTCGTCAAGATAGCTCGATCCCTTCGATAAGATAACTGTATACAGACAGACGGACAGACAGACAGACGGACAGACGGACAGACAGATGGACATACAGACAGACAGACGGACAGACAGACAGACGGACATGGCTAAATCGAATCTCCTGGTGACGCTGATCATTTCTATATATATTTTGTATAGAGTATCTCAACTGGTTCTGGGTCTTACACACAACCACACAAACGCAATATACCCTCGACACAGAGTGTGTCGGGTATAAACACAACAACACTCTCATTACTTAAAATACTCTTGTTCGTTGATGAAATAAAACCAAATCGTCAAGCACATGTCTTGCTCGCTAAATCGAAATAATGAAATATTTTGAATAACAATCGGTTTTGAGCCTCAAATGCATTTGTGCAGGGGTTTAGTGTGAAGTATAAATCCAATCTTTTAATGCAATGATCCGAGTCTTTAAAAGCATTTTATTGATTACATAAGATCGGATTTGTTTCTTTTTTCAATTTTTGTAAATAGGTAAATAAAACAAATAAAAGTGAAATTATATTACATTTTAACTACGTATTTCAAGCGATCGAATGGTTTAGGCAGTATAGACTGTGGCGCGGAAAGGGGTGGTATTTTTATTTCAGGTATATATTGCACATTTGGTTTTTAGTTTTTTTTGCCTTGTCACTTTTACATTCCCCCTCCGCCCTCTTCTCATCCCTAAGATAACCAATGCATTGCAATGCTCCTATGTCAAGTAATATTGGTACACAGTTTCATTGCTTTATCTATAACGGTTTTCAAATTATCGATTTTTGACCGCACCTCCGTAGAGGCTGAAACCCTGTGCAATGGTGCTAAAGTTTTTAAACGTGATTTTCTCGAAATCCTTGCGTGATGAAATTTTTTGTATTTTTCAATTATTCAGCAGACCAAAATCTACTAGAGCCATTACTCAAACTCGAATGAAGGATTTCATTGCAGACCAGTGTAGTTCTTACACCCCACGGCTCGAACACTTGATCATTTTGAGGCAGCTGAATTGTAATACAAGTTTCGTCATTTCCCTAGCTTTAAAAGAAATATATATATGAGCTCTTCAAGGATGTCAAATAAAATAAGTTGAGAGCTTAATGGCTTTCTCACAAGATTTGTCAAATATTTTCTTCTAAGAAAAAAAAAAAAACTTAAAAGTTGGGTTAGCCTTCCGGGGTAAGAAAAAACACCCAAACAAAAAGAAAGTAAGTGAAATTTAAATGGAAATCAACAGAATGAAAAGGAGTATGCCAACAAGAAACCGGGAACAAGCTTCTTGGCTTTGGTTGCTTAAGTAAGGCAGTGCGTACAAACCAAATTTCTTTTCCACTATTTCGGCTGAATTTGCATAAGTAATTAAGTGGATATGCACAAAAATGCTAATCTTGCGTGTTCATGTTTTCCTTTTTAGGCGTTAGGTTTTTCTGAATGGTGTGGCAGCTCCTCTACTACACGTATGGCAAAGTTTTTAAAAACCGAGTAATTTCGGTTGGATAATTAAATAATTGACATTTCTAAAGAAAAATATTAAAATCAATGAGCATTTTCATCAATTAGAAAGATAAAGGGTGGAAGCCTTTTTGTTTGTTTCAACAAGCTGTCAAACAAAACAACAAAGCTAATTAAAAACCTTCAATGCTCAAAGCCCAACTCTCTAACATTGGTAAACAATCAAAGCAATTCAATTCTATGACCGAAAACCCTAAGCCGCCTTGGGAAAAACGAAACAAGAACAGGAAAATAAAGGAAAACGTATAAGGGAAACGTGAAAAAATCAACATTTATCAGTAGCCTTTAGGCCAGCAGAAGACAACAAATAACAAAAAAAAAAAATATTGAAAATAAGTTCAAAGAACAATTGAAAAGCATCCCTTTGCTTTCCTGCTCCTGTAGCTCATTGTCTTCTTTGTCGAGCGGAATTCGGGCAGCCGTTAGGTCAAAGCTTTCACAACCCAAACTTTGTTATTGGCGAAGGAAACAACGGGTATGAATAGGCTTTGGGTATTTCCAAACAAGGAAACCATTTTATTCCGATGCTGGGAAAACACATTCTCTTGCCTGTCAAATATTTGACGGTACGGTAAAAATATGTGGGTAAGAACTGAACAAAGAAAATAAACAACAAAAAGAACCTTTTCGAGGATACCTGTTAAGCACTGGTGGATGTGCTTCTTTTCAAAGTTGAACTACGAAATTCCTTCTTTAAATCTTAAACGATTGGCTTGCAGCAGCTCACAGGCCCACACACCCTAACGCCTTTGACTTCTTTTGACGTTTGATTTCTTGGGAGTTATTGTGTGTGAATTGTGTGTGAAATTTGTTCAAAGAACCTCAAAGAAATAAATTTGTCTAAAGATAAAATTCGGTATCGATCGATAAGTGCCGAGTAATTGGGATCTTTTTAAAGGATCATACATATTAATCTTCCCGTGTCTTGCCTCTTGTTTTGTCCAATTCGATTATATTTAACTGGTGTCTCTGATTTCAGTCGAGAAGAACGACTCCATATACTTCATTACTATAATATTAGACAACTTTAGAAAAGTTACAAAAAGGAAAATTGCTTTGTGATACTACATAATAAAAATAATAAGGCTAATCAGTAAGTTCGAAGTTTAATTGCCAAATTTTTTCCAATGTAAATCGGTTCGAGAATGACACAGTTGTAACGAACATACTATACATATCTTTTTGAGATTATTGGAATCATTTATCGCTTCCTTGGTTTTTTTTTTGTGATTTTTCAAAAAAATTTTTCGGCCAAAAATATAAGTGGAGTTATGTGAGGACACGTTTGGCATTCTAAATTCAGTTTTTCTGTCATCCAGGCCCGCGCGCAAGGGGGGTTGGGGATTCTTGGGTTTCGTGTTTTACTCTCATGAGTATTTGCAGGTGCCTACAAATATTTGTTGACCGAGGCAATTCGCTTTTACCTATAGTCCGAAGGTCCACACTCACACTTGCTCTTCTTTCTCAAACAATAAAATTAAAGGTAAAGAAACCAAGTACGAAATTTCGAGGTGTGTTATCTCGCGTCCTTTGCTTCGTTTTAATTCACTAATGATAATTCAAGCACAATTCATTCATTGCCCAACAGGACAAGGTTGAAATCGCAACACGTCATGTTCGCAATTTTTTCTGATTTAAATCAAAACAACCAAAGGATTTTATTTCACGAAACCATGATTTATCGCTTTTCATTTCATTTCCCTCTCTGTCTCTCGCTTTCTCTCACTTTCTTTTTCTGAAAATGTTAATGATGCTCACAGTTAAAAAAATTCGATTTTATTTGAATTTTTTTTCATGACTTTTTTGAGAGAAACTTTAACACTTGTTTTAAACGCCGTGGATATGTTCTTGCCAGAAATCCCTGACAATCGACTCAATAACGTTGACATTCTGATTGAGCAACAGACATTGCCTCCAGTCGAATGGGTGAATCAAAAGCTCTGGCGAATGGCAATAGCGAGTGTCGGGCAATAATTTGCAGTCTCGGTTCCATTTTTCTTTCGTTTTCTACTTCAATTGAATTGAACACGCGTAATTTATATGCAAATTTTAATGAAGGCTTGAATTAATTTCACAGTCTCCAGCTTTCAAATGATGATGAATAAAGATGGCCAGAGCTAAATTGCAAAAGAAGAAAAAGTAGGATACAACATGAGACCAAAGCATCATCCGCTTTAAAAAACATTATACTGAGAATTGATTGAAACATTTTCATGGGTTCATTTAAGAGTTAAGGTTGTTTTTTCTTTTTCACTAGCCAAACAAACATACACATAACACGAATTTCTTCATTTGTCATTCAAAAAAAGGGCTTAATTGCTGAAATCAAATACTCCAAGAAGTTCATGTTGATTTTCACAGTTGTAAGTTTTTCGCATATAACTTGTTTCGTATTGTATTCAATTTCTCATACCTTGAACGTACACTGAGGGAAAGAACGTGCTTAATTAAAGATTATACGTTCTAAATTTCAAAATTTCGGACTAAATAGTCTGTTAAATGCAAAAATTCTAAATTTAAGAATAAAATCTTAATAATATTAGATCGCATTAAAGATTACAATCTTAGTAAAAGTCTTCATTTAAGATCGATTAAAAGAATGAATTCTTGTAAAAAATCTTCAGTCAAGAATACGTTCTTCATAATTTAAGAATCAATCTTTAGTAAAACTCTTGTTTCAAGATGGATTATAAGAATGAATTCTAGTAGGAAATCTACGCTAGCGAAAAGGGTCAGGAAACTGGCCTTGCACCAGCAACTGAGAAAAAAGAAAAATTGTATTTTGTGTTTCGACTCTTTTGTTTATTTATTTTATTAATTATTATATTTTTGTTTATTTTTTTATCCTTAATCTTTTTTTCTTACTTCTTTTTAAATGTTCTCGCCTCGGCCGATCCTTGAATCGCTGACCTCCAGTTCCGCTAAACGAACGAATATATTTAGTTGGTCAAAATGCTCACTTGAGTTTATGGTTGCTCAGGGTTTATGAAACGTGCTTAACGAATTTTTTCACTCGAAAAACTAAAAATATAAAACCTTAAAAATTTAGCAGAAAATTTTTGTCTTCAAAAACAATTAAACTATGATCAACAAAACAATGTAATTTATAAAAATTGGAAAAAATTTTGGAAAAATTCTCGCCGCCAGCACGGATAGAACCCCGAACCTCGAGACTGTCACAGTTTAAACCACTGAGCTATCGAAGTTAAAGCAGACAACAGCAAAGAAAACAAGTAAGGGTGCTATAGTCAGGCGAGCCTGACAATAAAATACCCGACACAGACACACATGTTCAAATAATTTTGGAACCACGCCAAAAAAGCAGGACCACTAAGTAAGAATATTCAAGAGGTTTTTAAAGCCATTAGTGGCCCCATATACCGAATTTTGTTCAATTTCTTTATGAAAACCGCCCCTTTTCCACGCCTCAAATACGCTCAAATTTTAAGTTTCATTGAAATATTACGAAAAATTCCGATTTTGAGGCAGTTTTGGGATTTTTGTGACAGACCCTAGTACTGGAGGTACCCTTAATAATGGACCGACCAAGAAAATTTGGGAGAATGCTTATGGCTACAGAGAAAGCATAATTGCCAAATTTCGTTCAAGTCCCATTTGAATTTCGGGTGTAGGGGACAATTTTCGAAAAACGCCTTCTGCCACGCCCACTTTTAAAATTTTGGAAATCGTATTACTTGCCTTGAAACATGTTCAAATATCCAATTTCATCAAAATATGTTGAAAAACTTCGATTTTAGAGCAGTTTTTGTGATTTTCGTAACAGACCCTAGTACTGGAGGTACCCCTAAAAATAGTCCGATCGGGTCCATTCTCGAACTTGTTCTTACTCATGTTGCCATGAGCACGCATACCAAATTTCGTCAAGATAGCTCAACTCTTTCGATAAGATAACTGTATACAAACAGACAGACGGACAGACAGACAGACAGACGGATATGGCTAAATCGAATCTCCCGGTGACGCTGATAATTTCTATATATATTTTGTATGGTCTATCTCGACTGGTTCTGGGCGTTACACACAACCACACAAACGCAATATACCCTCGAAACAGAGTGTCGGCTTGACCGACTTTAGCTTTCTTACTTGTGAATTCTATCATAATGTATCTACGGTTACTTTCCGAAAGATTGGACACCGTCGGTAATTAAAATGGTACCCAAGCAGGCACGGCAGAACAGATTTTTCCCGAGTGGGTAGTAGAGGTGGGAAAAAAATCGATGTTAACATCGATACATCGATAGTATCGATGTTTTTAAGTTAAAATAAATAATAATGAAAAGAAAGTTAAAAATGCAAAATAGATTAAGTTTGATTTAATTCTAACAACCTTAGTTGATGGAAAAAAATTGTTAGTTATCAGAAACCATCAATAGTGCACGATTGTGGGATACATCGACGATGTTTTTAAATGTTTTTACCCTATTGATGGTGTTCTACGACAATCTATTGTTTTTCATCAACTACTAAGCTTGTTAGAATTTAATTTAATGGAATTTATTTTTACCATTTATTTATTAATTTTACCATTATGTTAACATTGATTGTTTTCCACCTCTAGTGGGTAGTAGTTCGAAGGGGGAAGGGTGGTGTATTGCTGCGTTGGAGTAGTATACAAAGCTCCCACGAAATCAACATTCCCATCATTTCGTTACAAAATCAAGTAAAATAAAATATACAAAAAATATTATTTCATATTATACATTTAATAACAAAAATTAACGCACTTCATGTAAAAAAAATTAGGAAAACACTCCATAAAACTCAAAAGCAACATATGTGTTTAAAAATTTTTTTTAAGCATAATGGCAATTTAAAAATACAAAAAATTGTGTTTTAGGCTTGGTTTTATATTTTTTTGGGGGTGCATTTCAGAGTGGACCACTAGTAAAATTAAAAATCTTATTTTTGAAAAAACAAATGATACGCCCTTTCTATCCGAAGCTAACGATATGTACATATGTACCTACATCTATATGTACACACATACAACATTCCAAGTCCGAAGTTTTGTGGTTCAGAAGTTATAAGTATTTTTCCATTTGTGGAGGTAGGAGTGGGCGGATCACGCCCATATTTTGCAGTAATATCCCAATGAGTGAAAGGTATGTACGTTCCAAGTCCGAAGTGAATATGTTCAGTAGTTCAGGAGTTATTAGCATATTTTATTTGTGGGGGAAGCAGTGGGCGGATCACGCCCATATTTTTTAATAACATCCCAATGGGTCCAAGGTATATATGATCCAAGTTCGAAGTGAATGTGTTCAGTGGTTCAGAAGTTACGAGCATTTTTATATATGTATGTAAACAAATGCTACCGCAAAGCATTTAGAAAGAAAAGCTGATGCAATATTGTACATGCGTACATACATAGAATACATTCCGCATTCTTAGAAAGGCGCGCCGTCGCATATAGAAAAATGCTCATAACTTCTGAACCACTTAACATATTCACTTCAAACTTGGAACATATATACCTTGGACCCATTGGGATGTTATTGAAAAATATGGGCGTGATCCGCCCACTGCTTCCCCCACAAATGAAATATGCTAATAACTCCTGAACTACTGAACATATTCACTTCGGACTTGGAACGTACATACCTTTCACTCATTGGGATATTACTGCAAAATATGGGCGTGATCCGCCCACTCCCTACCTCCAAAAATGAAAAAAATACTTATAACTTTTGAACCGCCAAACGTATTAACTTCCGACTTGGAATGTACAACATATCATACATGCAGTAAATGCCTCCGAAATAATAGAATAACATTTTATTTAAAAAGACAATTATTAGGGTAAAATTTTTACGTATTAAATTTTCGCGGCCAAGTATTTTCCAAATACTTCCGTTTGGTAGTTTTGGCTTATGTCGTTTAATGCTTTTCATTCTTTATTAACGCAAAGATACAGGCTCTACGGAAACATTGCATATTAACTCAAAATGAAAAAATTGGAAAAAATTTTTTTGTCAAAACTGGCATTCCAAAATTTCGTGAAATTTTTACTGAGTAAAATAGCCACTTGGAAAATTTCGAGTGGGTAAAATACCCACTCGGAAAATCTCGAGTGGGTACAACTACCCCATGTAAACGCCGTTCTGCCGTGCCTGTACCCAAGCCAGGAAAAGATCCTACCCAAACGTCCTCCTATAGACCTATTAGCCTGCTCCCTAGCCTCTCAAAATTATTCGAAAAACTACTAATATCCAAATTAACAAAAGACCTACAAGAACATCATGTTATTCTCTCCCATCAATTCGGTTTTAGATAGCAACATGGTACTATTGAACAGGTAAATCGTATTACAAATGAAATTCAACTTGCCTATGAGCATCGGGAGTTCTGCTCAGCAGTATTCTTAGACGTGCAACAAGCGTTCGACAAAGTCTGGCATGAAGGCTTGCTTTACAAAATCTGAAGTTACTTCCTTTAAATTTCCACGCGATCTTTGAGTCATACTTAAAACATAGAACGTTTCAACTGAAACATAATACGTTTACAACAATAAGTTTTCAAATTAATGCAGGGGTCCCCCAAGGAAGTGTTGTAGGGTCTTTTCTTTATCTCTTGTATACTGCAGATATTCCTATTAGTGATCGAATAGCAGTTTCAACATTCCCTGAGGACACAGCGATATTAAGCCGACACAAGGATATAAGAATCGCAACTTCTAAGCTCCAAAATCATCTAAGCGAAATCCTAGGCTGGCTCTCTAAATGGCGAATTAAAATAAATGAACTTAAATGTCGGCATATAACATTCACCCTTAACAGAAAATCTTCTCCGGATATTTTCCTTAATAACACACGCGTCCCTCAAAGTGAAGAAGTTACTTACCTCGGAATTCACTAGGATAAACGATTGACATGGCGCAAGCATATCGATGCCAAGAGAACCCAAATGAATCTTAAAGCCAATAGCTTGCACTGGGTAATTAAAAATCGCTCATCTATTAAACTGAAATATAAAATCATCCTATACAAACAAGTCATAAAACCAATATGGACGTATGGTTTGCAATTGTATAAAAATTCAAGCAATTCCAACATATATATCCTGCAAAGAGCTCATTCCAAAATCCTAAGGACATAACCGGAGCTCCTTGGTTTATTTCAAATGAAAGAATACATAGAGAACTTAACGTAGAACTGGTTTAAATGGAGTTCGCCAAAGTCAAAGAAAAGCATTTTTGTAAACTGCAAGCACACGTGAATCCACTCGCGCGTAGACTATCAAATGCATCTCTCCATTCGAGGCTTAAAAGAAATGATCGGCCAGCGGCTCCAAGTCATCCTCAACAACAGGTACAATCCATGCACATTCATCAACACAGCTTTCCTAGCTGATCGTTAACCCGGTGGGTCCACTCTATGCGCCCTTGTAATCTACGCACAACCTAACTGCTTAAAATCGTTGTTTCCCCATATAACACCGTCAATACTACATGTGTTTCTTCACACATCAGCAATTCCCGCGTATAATCCACTGCTTTATCATTTCATCAAGCTTCTTATGCTCTCCACCACCGAATCAATTACATGTGATCCTACACACACATCATAAAAGCCCAGTGTTCTTAAACCGAGGCCCGTAATTATTAAAAAATTACATTCACAAACATTTCTATATGTCGGAATATGCTCTGTGATATGTAATTGTGTTAAATTAGGTGTTAGATTTTAAAAACTATTGATAGACTCCTATCCTAAAGGAGTGATCCAATAAATAATATAATATATAACAAAAAAGAAAATTAATCTTTGGAATGAATGATGCAGACACCGTTGAGTCTAAGATTTATCACAATTAAAACACTGCGAGTAGCACTCAAAAAGGCCCATCTGTTTAATTGCCTTTCAAGTACGGATAATGAGAAAATTTTACAATCGAAGCAAAAGTGTTAAGAAAACAAAGAATATTCATTCAGTTTCAAGAATAAAACAAGTAAGAAATCTAAAGACGGCCAAGCGCGACAATATTAACGCACTGGGTCGGAACGGAAGTTACGAAAAATCTCAATTTGTGTGCGTGGCAGGGAGTGGATTCCTCCCACTTTCGCTGAGGATATTACTCGGGGCTCAACATAAATGCGTGCCAAATATTGACTTGATTGGTCTAGCCGGTTGGAAGAAGATCCGACCACATACAGGCGTACAGACAGACGTCTAAATCAATTCAGTTAAGCTTAGTTATAGCTGTTACAAGACTCGCACAAAACCAATATACCCTGCTTACGCAGGGTAAAAAAAGGAATTTTATCCACATTAAATGTACTATCGGGGATGGGATAGCATAGCACAACGTAGCGCTTAAAGTCAGTAGTCAGTGACAACAGAAGAATGAACACAAGTAAGCGTGTTATAGTCAGACGAGCCTGACAAAAAAAATACCCGATACACATGTTCAAATAATTTTTAATATCAAGGGTTGTTTAAGGCCATAAGGGGCCCCGTATAAGTTTCATTAAAATATTGCGAAAAAGTCCAATTTTGAGGCAGTTTTGGGATTTGTGATTGTGACAGACCCTAGTACTGGAGGTACCCTTCATAATGGACCAATCAAGAAAATCTGGGGAGGGTGTTTATGGCTACAAAGGAAGCATAAGTGCCTTTCGTTCAAGTTCCATTTGAATTTCGGGTGTAGGAGACAATTTTTGAAAAACGCCCTTCTGCCACGCCCACTTTTCCAATTTTTGGAAATCATATTACTTGCCTTTAAATATGTTCAAATATTGAATTTCATCAATATATCTTGAAAAACTTAGATTTTAGGGCAGGTTTTGTCATTTTCTTAACAGACCCTAGTACTGGAGGTCCCCATAAAATTGGTCCGATCGGGTCCATTCTCGAACTTGTTCTTACTCATGTGCTTGTGAGTACGCATATGAAATTTCATCAAGATAGCTCAATTCCTTCGATAAGAAAACTGTATACAAACAGACGGACAGACGGACAGACGGACATGTCTAAATCGAATCTCCTGGTGACGCTGATCATTTCTATATATATCTTGTATAGTCTATCTCAACTGGTTCTGGGTGTTACTCACAACCACACAAACGCAATATACCCTCGACACAGAATGTGTCGGGTATAAAAACCATTAGCGCAAACTTTGACGGCTAATAACTCTGAAAAATTTGTTTTTTCAAAAACTAAGTTTGAAAAGATTGTTTTTGCCTACAAGGCTTTCAAATGCCGCATCAATCACTCAAACCTGAGACTGAGAGGGTTTATCGAAACTCATCGTTCATTACATCAAAATTTTCGTAAATTAATGTACTTTTCCATAAAAAATATTAGTGGTATTCAAGCAGGTGGGCATCTTGGGAATTTGGGCAAATTGGTTTGTATGGAAAATCGTTTCCGCAGATGGGCAACTATTGCACATCGATTTTGATGTGCAACATTTGCCCGATTTTGTGTGCAAATGAGTGCTATGGCGATCCTACAATGTCAAATGAGTATGAATGAATGAAGAAATACAAAAACCATGATTTATAAAGTTCAATAAGTGAAAAACAAGTGAAATGGAATGAATGGCATGCATCTATTTAATAATACGACTATCGTTTTTACAAATAAATATTTTTTTTCCAAAAAATTTTTGCATCTTAATTTTTTGATATCAATTACCCACACGGCATGTTATATTGCTTCTGCAAGAATAATGTTGCAGTAATATTATAACAATGTAAAAGTTGTAATATTGAAATTGTAACATTGCTGTAATGTTGCAGCAGTGTTGCATTTACAATATTAATAATAAAATATTGCTGCAATATTTCATATATTATATAATATATATACATATATAATGAAAAGGCGGACATTCACATATTGCAGCAACATTACTGCAATGTGCAATATTGCAGAAGCAATACTGCTGCAATATTGTAGCAATTTAAAATGCCGACTGGGTATATCTACGTAATATAAATGTGAAAGACCAAACATGTTTGACTGTCCGTATGGATCTAAAAACCAAACAGCTGTTATCGTTGAATTTTTGCACTCGTTCTTCTGAGGGTTGTTCATTCAAAAGTCCAAAATTTGTTAGTGCAAAATTTGCCCACTCCAATTGCCCCATCTGCTTGAATACCACTATTATTTTTAACAAAAACAGTAATTTTTCCTAGAAAAAATTTAGATTTTTCTGTTTAATTGAAAATTAACGAGACTTCTGCTCCTGCAGAATTTTTGTTGTACATTTTATTCGATTGACTTAAAATTTATTTATTGAACAAAAAATATTAGGGTCATTCCATTATCGCGGGTGCAACATTTACACGTATGTTTTAGTTTTATGTAATTCAATAAAAAACAGTTTTAATAAAAATAGTCTTCAAAAGGCTACATCTTAATATTTTTATTGTATATTAAATTAGAAGTATTGTAAAATAATACTATTAAAGTCTTGAGAATGATTTAAATTGCCATCGCGGGTGCAGCAAATTTCGCCCTACGTTTTTAGATCAGAGACAAAAAACGCAAAAATTTGTTAATTGTGATACATTTTATGTGTTATGCCTTAATATTTTGTTAGATGATATTTATCAAACTACAGGAAATGAAAAGTGTTAACGAGAGAAAAAAAAAACAAAAAAGATGTAATTCATTTTTATATTAATCGCGGGTGCAACCAGTCTTTTTTTTGCCATTTCGTCATTTATAAATTCAGTATCTGAATCCCTGTTTAAATCGAAAACGCTCCATCTCTTTTAAAGGGGTAATAAAGATTTTCTCTGATCCGAAACTGAAGGCACAGATATATCAGGATGCGGAGTTTCTTTTCGTATTTTGAGATTTGAAAGAGGCTCCAAGTCGTCATCACTCCAATCCCTTTCTGTTTTAGTAGTGCTTTTTGGCGACTTCAAAACCAATTTGCATTTAAAATGAGACCGTGAAGTGTGCACCACAGAAATGCTATGGGCCTCTTCAAATTGAAAGAAATGTTTTGATTGAATGCTTGGTATATGTTTCAGCCCTCCCCATTGTTCATCCAACATGGATATCTTTTCATTAACTTCTATTTTTGCCACATATTTAAAGAAGATGTTCTTAGAGTGACTGCGAGCTAAATCATAAAATTCTAGGACACTGTTGACGATGGCTTTCAGCATATATTATTAGTCAAGGCATATCAAAGTAACAAAATATGTAGTAAATCGCACAAAAAAGCTTAAATGACAAACAGTTGCACCCGCGATCTGACATCAAAATCGCGGGCGCAACCAATTTAAATTATCGATTATTTTAACCTGGCAATCACTTCACTTTTAAAAACGATTAATTTATGTTTAGTTTTGGTTTCTTCTTACTTTCACAAAGTTTCAGAATGTAAGCTCTTTCTTTCTGTGAAAAAAGTAAACTTTTACACTTTTTGTATCGCAGGTGCAACAAGTCCAGGCCCGTGCGCACGGGGGGATTTTGGGGGTTAACCCCCCCGGCGAAAGCCGCGGTTAACTGCGAAACAAACACATCGCAACAACGTCGTCACTGATTCAGTTGAAGATTACTTTCGCATAACCATATACGTACCATACCTTGATACTTTCATCGCTCATCTTCATGATAGGTTCCTCAATCATCGCAATATCCCCTCAAATTTCGACTGCTTGTTCCCAAATAAAATGAAAGCACTCGATATAGAGTCTTGTGTTCAATTATTTACACAATACTCTTCTATCTTGAACAATGACAGTCCTAACTTCTGGATCAGTGAAGTTCAACTTTGGTATCGACGCATTTCTGGAATGGATATAAACAATTCACTTGATGCGCTTGATATTTGCAACGGAGATGCATTTCCGAACATCCATCAAATCCTCCATAATGGCAATTTTACCCGTCACTACTGCTACAAATGAAAGGTCTTTCTCAACATTGCGTCGTCTCAAAACGTACCTCAGATCGACAATGTCTGAAGATCGACTAAATGGCGTAGCCTCACTGAATATACATCGTGAGGTTGAAATTGACGTGGAAACGAATTTGGAACACTTTTTTTCTGTGCCTCGAAGGGTTTCTTTGTTACATGAAACTCACCAAAACTGAATTGTTTTAATAAAGTCATTCAAATCGTTACTCTTAATTTTTAACCACTTGTTTTGATGAATAGAAAAAAAAGCCCCCCCTTGGACAATTCCTGCGCATGGGCCTGAACAAGTCAACAGTGTATTTTAGGAATCAATAATGCTTAATAAATAACAACATATACGTATATTTTTTGCAACACGAGAATAATTTAATTATTCTACTTCAATTTAGTCGGTAAAATGTAACCTCAAAACTGTCGGCAACGGCTGTTTTGTGACAGTTTAAAAAGGTATGATTTTAAAGACTTGCCAGGATTTTTGAATAGTAATATTTTCAAACGCGCCAATAAATGAAATATGGAGTTAAATCAAATAAAAAGGTATTTAATATTTAAAATTCGACTTTCTTCTTTGCCAACTGAAAAAAAAAAAAAACAATTAATATCGTAATTAAAATATTAATATCGGAAATCGTGTATAGCGGAATCGCCCTTACAGCAAATGAATGCATTCAATTTCCCCATTTTCTATTCGTTTAGTTCATCTTCTGTTTGTCAACTTTAATTTACAGTAATAGCACCCATAGAGAGAGTGGGAGATTTGTAAATTTTTGAAAATCCTTCAAAACTGATTTCTGTTGGCATGTAGTTGCCGTCACGTTCACTTTTTTGAAAAAAAATATTTGTTGAAAAAAGTAACAAAGTAAATTCTTACTTTTTAGGTATATATATTATCAATTCCCTATAAAATGATACTGAAACCAAAGCTCTGAGCATAATTGATTTGGTTTTTTAAAGGAAAATATAATGCAAAGTTTCTCAAATGTCTGTCACATATGGAATTGCCCATAAATTTTTTAAACCTTTTGATACGCGATAATCTCTGCCGCGAGGGTGAATTGCGTTTGCGCGGCTATGTGTAACACCCAGAATAATCGAGATAGACCATACAAAATATATATAGAAATGATCAGGGTCACCAGGGAGATTCGATTTAGACATGTCCGTCTGTCTGTCTGTATACAGTTTTCTTATCGAAGGAGTTGAGCTATCTTGACGAAATTAGGTACGCGTGCTCACGGGCACATGAGTAACAACAAATGACCCGATCGGACCACTTTAAGGGGTACCTCCAGTAATAGGGTTCTGT
>CM035808.1:49668977-49743977 GCA_020466095.1 Chlorops oryzae | reverse complement strand
TTGATTAACACTTATATATAACTGTTTTTTAACAGATATTTTAGTTCATGTTACAAGATTATAAAATATTTGTTAGGCCGGAACCGGAATTTTCAGGGGGCGTGCTACGTTTTTGATTTTTCCATAAGAATGCATGCACAGGGGGCCTACTTCAATTCAACACAAACGTTTTTTGCCAAGTGCCATCTATAGTACTATATGGTTAAGAATGTGTACTTTTGCTAAGGCCCCTCCAGGAAATTCGATCAGTGTAGCTGTAGCGTTTTACTAGTTTTAATTTTACCAGTACTATTGTTTCTTTATACCCCTGTTTATACAATTCTCTGTAAAAAATTAACATCGAGTGATGACGGAAAATTACCAGGTGTAGTACAAAACTACCGCTTTTCTAGTACTATAAGAACCAATTGGATAATGGGGATAGATTAAATCTACTTTTCCTGTAGCAAGTAACCACCAGTTAAATACTACATAGTTCTCTTATCACCAACCCACCTTTTTTTATTTAAAAAAATTTACCCGAAATTTTGGTGGATTATAGAAGTGTTTTTTTGGGAAGCACGCATATATTTTTTCTCTTGAAATGTCCTATTATTTTTTTATATCAGCCCATTATAGGAAACTTTGTAGCCACTAGAACTAGTAATCAAGTTCTGGTGATAGCACTAGTGGAGCTTAGTTAATTCAGGTAAAGATAGTTGCACAATTTCTATTCGTTTTAGTAGAAGCACTAGTCCTTTCTTAAAAATTTCCCAATTGCTAACTACACGGGCCTAAAAGATGCTGAAAAAGAAAACGTGCTGTCGGGAAAGTGAGATTGTAATGTCAGTGTATGAATGCATGTGCATTAGGCTGGGTCGTTTTTACGAAAGTTCTATGATCGCGTTGGAATAGTAAAATTATGTTTCCTTATGTATAAAAAATAATTTTGTGTAAAAAAAATTCAAAATAAGCTGCATCTTCATACCGCGCAAGCGGATTGAAAGTTGGAAAAAGAAATTTATATGAGATTTTTCCGACTTCAATGATAAAATTTAGAATTTCTCAGCTTTAATCTCATTTTTTAAATACATTATGTTCCCAGATATTTTTGGTCATAAAACTATCTTTCAAAGGAAAGCAACGAAACTACGATCGACCAAAATTTTACGGAGATATGGTCGAAGAAACTCAGACCTGAGGAAATTGCTCCAAGACATGCCAAAAATGTGTTCGAACCTATCAATTTTGTAACCATTTGGAAGAAGGCATATTGCCATTTCAAAAAAATCTTCCTTGAAGAAAATCGGTTATTTCATAAGGTTGTTATAACAATTTATATATTTATCTATTTATCGGTTTCATTTCAGAACGTGCCCTGAAAAAAAAGTCCATGAAAGTTTAAAATCCTTCTACTTGAGCTCGAACAGGAAAAAACAACGCTCAATTACGATTCTAGATTTTTTAAATCGGTTCACAGAAACCAAAGTTACACGGCTTTGAAATTGGACAATTTATTATTTTTTAAATCCTGTGTTAGTTAAAAAAAAATGCCGAAAAGTATACTACATTTTTTTTTTGATTCGATAATGAGCTCATGTTTTGGGAAAAATATATAGCAAAGTCATACCCGACAAACTCTGTGTCGAGGGTATATGGCATTTTTTCGTCCGTACTCGAGATAGACTTAAAAAAAATTTATATAGAAATGGTTGTGATTTTCGCAACAGACCCTAGTACTGGAGGTACCCCTAAAAATGTTCCGATCGGGTCCATACTCGAACTTGTTCTTATTCATGTGCTTGTGAGTACGCATATCAAATTTCATCAAGATAGCTCAACTCCTTCGATAAAAAAAAACTGTATACAAACAGACGGACAGACAGACGTACAGACAGACAGGCAGACATGGCTACACGGAATCTCCTGGTGACGCTTATCATTTCTATATATATTTTGTATGGTCTATCTCAACTGGTTCTGGGTGTTACAAACAACCACACAAATGCAATATACCCTCGACACAGAGTGTATAAAAAACCGCAAATTGAATATATGGAATTTTCTGGTGATACTAACCATTTCTATATAAATTTTTTTTAAGTCTATCTCGAGTACGGACGAAAAAATGCCATATACCCTCGACACAGAGTTTGTCGGGTATGACTTTGCTATATATTATATTTTTCCCAAAACATGAGCTCATTATCGAATCAAAAAAAAATGTAGTATACTTTTCGGCATTTTTTTTAACTAACACAGGATTTAAAAAATAATAAATTGTCCAATTTCAAAGCCGTGTAACTTTGGTTTCTGTGAACCGATTTAAAAAATCTAGAATCGTAATTGAGCGTTGTTTTTTCCTGTTCGAGCTCAAGTAGAAGGATTTTAAACTTTCATGGACTTTTTTTTCAGGGCACGTTCTGAAATGAAACCGATAAATAGATAAATATATAAATTGTTATAACAACCTTATGAAATAACCGATTTTCTTCAAGGAAGATTTTTTTGAAATGGCAATATGCCTTCTTCCAAATGGTTACAAAATTGATAGGTTCGAACACATTTTTGGCATGTCTTGGAGCAATTTCCTCAGGTCTGAGTTTCTTCGACCATATCTCCGTAAAATTTTGGTCGATCGTAGTTCCGCTGCTTTCCTTTGAAAGATAGTTTTATGACCAAAAATATCTGGGAACATAATGTATTTAAAAAATGAGATTAAAGCTGAGAAATTCTAAATTTTATCATTGAAGTCGGAAAAATCTCATATAAATTTCTTTTTCCAACTTTCAATCCGCTTGCGCGGTATGAAGATGCAGCTTATTTTGAATTTTTTTTTACACAAAATTATTTTTTATACATAAGGAAACATAATTTTACTATTCCAACGCGATCATACAACTTTTTTTTTTTTTCATATAAGAACGACCCACCCTAATGTGCATGTTGAACTGTGGTCATAGTCAGTTTGTAGAAGCTCTCCTCACCCGTCTCAGCCATTTTTTCCAGCAAAGTCGAAGTTTCGCTTGTAGTTTTGTATGCTGCGTAATGTACGAAGTGTTGATGGTAGGTAGGTAGGTTGGTGCGGCAGCTTATAGCTCACGTAGGCTCACATATAGTCCCTTTGTGGTACCATAGAGACACGACTATCCCCTTTCTACTTCCTATAGAAGCCAATTTGACTTCCTGATGAACCGCGCGATGTCTGAAATTTTGATTTCTGACAGTTCGGTGAGGCTGGTCAGAAAGGTGTGTCCCAGTAGAGACAGTCTTTTTGACGCTAAGGCCGGGCACTGACACAGGAGGTGGAGAATGGATTCCTCCTCCTCCTCCGAGCGACAGCTCCGGCAAAAGTCATTGTATGGGGCTCCCAGCCTTGCGGCATGTCTGCCGAACAGGCAATGGCCGGTGAGAACTGATACCGTCTGATGGATGGAGGTGTTGCTGAGTTTCACCAGGTCCCTGGATCGTCTCTTATTCAGAGATGGCCAGGTTTGTCTAGTGATCCCGCAGAAATCTTCTTCGACCCAAAGCTTATTTGCCAGGTCGAGATATTCTTCTTTTATGCGGAATTTCACTGTAGCCAGTGGGATTCCTATGTTAGAAAAGGAGGTCTCTGGAAGCGATGTGCCCATCTTAGCAAGTTCATCGGCCTTGCAGTTTCCTTCAATGTCCCTGTGCCCCGGTACCCAGAAAATGGATACCGCTGAATGTTCCGCTATCTCGTTGAGAGATTTCCGGCATTCTTGGACAAGTTTTGATGTGGACTCCAGTCCGCAATCAAAGGATTTGATAGCCGCCTGGTTGTCGGTGAAAATATAAATATTCCTGCCAAATATCTCATTACACATGAGCCACCTGGCGGCGTGGTTAATGGCCATGACCTCCGCTTGAAATACACTGCAGTGGTCAGGCAGACGGAGGGCTGAACTAAGGTTTAAGCTGTTAGAATAGATACCGCACCCTACCCTTGAGTCGAGTTTAGAGCCGTCAGTATAAATTTCAATTGCGTCCCGGTTGATTTGTAGACCATCGCACCACTCCTCCCTGCTCGGTATGCGGGTGGTATATCCGCATTCGAAGCAGAGCGAAGGGGTGCGATAGTCCACATCAGTCGGGATTCTGAAATCTTTTGTCAAGATTTGTGAGTGACCAGTGTCTGTTCTGGTCCATCGGCAGACGGTGTTCAATCGCGCAGCCGCGATCTTCGCTTGTTGTCTGATGAGGAGTGATGTTGGTAGCCAACAAAGGATTGTAAAAAGTGCCTTGGAAGGGGTAGTTCTCAGTGCTCTTGTTATCAATAGAGCAGACTGTCTCCTCACCCTGTCTAAGGCTTGAAGCGTAAAATATATATTGTTGATAAAAAGCGTAAAATATATTTCCGCTCCTTTCTCTACTCCGACCTTTTTCACGTTTTTGGAAATCGATTTCCAAACAAGCGCAGTTGAGCGCATTCAAGCGCTACTAATCACCTAACGACTGATGACTGTAAATGATTTTCTGCGTTAAAAATATTTCGGGGGGGGTTTTGAGCCCAACCCCCGCCCCCGCCCCCCCTTCTACCTCACTCCTACGCCACTGTTACCAGGTTATCGAAATTGTATGGAGTAGAAGATTTTTGTTATGTTTTCTACCAACAACAGCCAAATTTACTTGTGCTTACAGTTCCAATTACAATTGTAATGCAAGATTTTTCTAGGACACCGCTGTACAAAAATTCATTTCTTACTTAATGGGTAGTTATGTTGAATGTTTATCTTAATTTGCTTACCTTTTCCCGTTGGGAAAATACACATTTGATGGTATTGTTTTCTTTCTTTTATATGTACCGATTTTTCACACGCAATTCCGGTATTTGTACCGATTTTTGGTAAAAAAAAAAGTTGGTTACGTATTTCATACCGTATATGGAACCCAGAAGATTGAAATAAATCCAGGCGAAGAAATTATTGATGATGAAGGCAAACCAATAACAACCAATGAATAAACCATGTATTTTTAACTTATTTTTTGACAAGAATACCTGTGTTTTATTAATGCAATAAAATCCTGCGAAAATCCTGTTTTCGAAAAAAATCCTGTTTTCTAAACAATTTTCGCATGTTTTTCCTGTTTTTAAGAAAAAAAATCTAGGAGCATTATACATACCTCCTGATTACACTACACAACAAAATCGAACTTTTTGCGTACCTTTGACTAGAAACCAATTTTTTTTTTTGCAGTATTTGTTTCGCTGAATCTAAATATATGGTTAAAATTTGAAAGTTAGCTCGCGTTTTTAAAATAGGAAATGTTTTGCGATTTTTTGTCAATATTTTTTGTTGTCGTAGCCCCATTATCGCTCGACCGTTTCAAAAAATCTGTAATATATTATAAAATTAGACGACTATTTTTCGCCGGAAAACATGCCACTTTTTATACCCAGCGTAAAGGTGAGATGACACTACGTGTGCAATTCACATATAATTGCTCAAAAAAATGTGTGACACATCTTAAACAAATAAAATTTGAAGCACATTTATTTGCTCAGGGTATTACACTACGTGTGCAATGCACACATAATTGCTCAAAAAAATGTGTGACACATCTGAAAAACAATTGCACACATAACATTTTCTCGCACAATATATGGACAAATCACACATTTTGATTGCGCAATGTTACTAGGTTTCGTTTTTGAAAGATTGCAATGAAAATAATGTCAAACTTTAGAGATTTCAGCAGATTGTACTGTGTGAGGAAACAGTTTCACGTGTACATATTTTTACAACATTTTTGTGCAGTTGAAATTTGGGTTGATTACATTACGCGTGCAACGCACACATTTTAATTGTAAAATATTGTAAGAATTATTTTGAGCAAACAAATTATTCGTCGATTTCATTACGTGTGCAATGTTTATGACGTCAGTGAGCAAATATGCGTGCATTGCACACTAGGGCTGCTCTTAACTCTATGGAGAAATTTTGTAGCGAGTTTCTGATCGGTCTCAGGGTCCAGAAGTGTTCCATTAGACATGGAGGAGAAACGTGAGAAATTTGGAGGCAATCGGATAACGGGAACCCGTGGCAGTTTTCAATTGAAGTTTGGGAAATTGGCAAAAAAAGAGAGGAAACGGCTCTTAACTCCCCACAAGGCGCCCCTACGGATATATAACGTATGGCCAACCCCCATTATTTTTTTACTCCGAACATTTTTTCTGAACAAACCTACCCCCTATCTCCCCTCCTTAAGGGGGCTCCCATACAAAAATAATTTTTTAAAAACTTTTCCCCCCATCTTCCTAACTAGCCCCAGAGTGCTCCTAGAGGAGTCAAATGTATGACCGACCCCCATTAACTTTGTCCCCTTACATTTTCTCCGAACATACTTAACCTCTATCTCCCCCCCTTAAGGGGGCTCCCATATAAAACTACCTTAATTTGAGCAAAAATTCATACAAAATGGCCGTCACTACAGTCAAACCCCTCCTAGGGGGCTGATATATATGACCGACCCCCATTATTTTTTTACCCCAAACATTTTCTTCAAACATACCTACCCTCTATCTCTCCTCGTTAGGGGGGTCCCCATACAAAATTAGGCTTAAATTAAAGAAAAATGCCTCACGAACTTCAATCTATAATATAGATGCCGTAGGAACAAGAAAGAGCATGTTCAGCATGCATATTCGAAAAACTTACAAAATTACCTTTTAAACGAGCCTAATATGAAGAATATTGGATTAGTTTTTGGTGTGTTTTAATAATATGATATATTTTATTACCTTTTTTTTTAAACTGAATTTTGGGTTCCATCCCCTAACTGGCCAAATAATGACCCTAGTAGAAAAAAAATATATTTTCGAGTCAAATGCCGCAAACCTCAATCTATGACGAGTTTTTTGAGACTATACCCCTTAAAATCGGTTAGTAGTTTCTATTCATAAAATTAATTCAAAACAAATATTTTTTGAAACGCATTATTCACTGTTTTCACGTTCGTTTCTTAGGTCTTCGCATGTCTCTCTCGGTCTGTACGCATGGCTCTCTCGGTCTGTACGCATGCAAAGACTCAAGAAACGAACGTAAAAACAGTGAATAATGCGTTTCAAAAAATATTTGTTTTGAATTAATTTTATGAATAGAAACTACTAACCGATTTTAATGGTTATAGTCTCAAAAAACTCGTCATGGATTGAGGTTTGCGGCATTTGACTGGAAAATTTATTTTTTTTCTACTAGGGTCATTATTGGGCCAGTTAGGGGATGGAACCCAAAATTCAGTTTAAAAAAAAGGTAATAAAATATATCATATTATTAAAACACACCAAAAACTAATCCAATATTCTTCATATTAGGCTCGTTTAAAAGGTAATTTTGTAAATTTTTCGAATATGCATGCTGAACATGCTCTTTCTTGTTCCTACGGCATCTATATTATAGATTGAAGTTCGTGAGGCATTTTTCTTTAATTTAAGCCTAATTTTGTATGGGGACCCCCCTAACGATGGGAGATAGAGGGTAGGTATATTTGAAGAAAATGTTTGGGGTAAAAAAATAATGGGGGTCGGTCATATATATAAGCCCCCTAGGAGGGGTTTGACTGTAGTGACGGCCATTTTGTATGAATTTTTGCTCAAATTAAGGTAGTTTTATATGGGAGCCCCCTTAAGGGGGGGAGATAGAGGTTAAGTATGTTCGGAGAAAATGTTAGGGGGACAAAGTTAATGGGGGTCGGTCATACATTTGACTCCTCTAGGAGCACTCTGGGGCTAGTTAGGAAGATGGGGGGAAAAGTTTTTAAAAAATTATTTTTGTATGGGAGCCCCCTTAAGGAGGGGAGGTAGGGGGTAGATTTGTTCAGAAAAAATGTTCGGAGTAAAAAAATAATGGGGGTTGGCCATACGTTATATATCCGTAGGGGCGCCTTGTGGGGAGGTAAGGGCCGTTTCCTCTCTATTTTTGCCAATTTCCCAAACTTCAATTGAAAACTGCCACGGGTTCCCGTTATCCGATTGCTTCCAAATTTCTCACGTTTCTCCTCCATGTCCAATGGAACACTTCTGGACCCTGAGACCGATTGAAATTCCATTTCGGGAATTAAGAACAGCCCTATTGCACACGTAGTGTCGTCTCACCTTAAGCGGGGTATATTAGTTTTGTGCAAATCTTGTAACAGGGAGAATTAAGCTCCGGAGATATAGAAAAATATATATAGAAATGATCAGGATCAAAAACTGAATCGATTTAGACATGTCCGTCTGTCTGTCCGTCTGTCCGTCCGTCCGTGGTCGGATCTCCTCCGAAACGGCTGGACCAATCAAGTCGAAATTTGTCACACAGGTATATCGGGATCCGAGTATGATCCTAAGTAAAAATGGGAGACATCCGCCCACTGCCACGCCCACAAATGAATATAATGTGTTTTCAGTAAAATGCTTCACTGAGCGAACGTTACCATGATTTTTTTAAAAGGGCGCATTGTTATTCACAGTCCTTTTGATTTTCGAGCAGAACAAAAATTTCAAAAGAAAAATGGTTGAGTCAACAACATTTTTGGTTGAATTGAAAGGAAATATGTTTAATTACATTTCTTTTCGTTCGGTATAATTCTCATTTGTTTTATAGAATAGGACATATAAGATATGTATTCATCTTAGAACTTTTTAAGCATTGCGAAAGCAGTCACGACAACGGAGTGACCAAGTCGGATGAAGTTCATCCGATGGCTATTTTTTGGGGTTATGTTCAGCAGAGGGCTCTGTGGGCATTTGCTTTGAACTTTGAATGAATTTGTTATGACATTTCTTCTTGTATAGATATTTAAAAAATTTTTTTCTTATTTTAAAAATTATCTTGTTATTTCAATTATGTCCGTGGTTAGTTCAACAATTTACATTTAAATCCATTTTTGAAAATTATCATTTCAATTCGACCTGAAATATGGTTGATTCAAAAGGAAAATCTTTATTTTTTTCAACAAGAAAAATTGTTAAATTAAAAATATTCCTTGTTGAAGCCGTTTTGTATGTTTTTCCTTTTGATTTAACCAGTTTTCTGGTTGATTTTTTTCTCAGTGTTGTAACTTGCGAACCACTCAACACATTCCATTGATATTTGGTGTACTGGTAAACTACGAAAAGGGACATATCCTGGCAAAGTAAGTGTTGAGCAGTGTTATTTTCCATCTGAGTATAAATCACAAAAGCTATTTTACTTCGAAGTAACTTTTAGTTATTTTTGCATGTGTTTCATATGGGAGCTTTAATTACACTGTGCGACATTTTAGAGGTCATGTTTTGTAAAAAAAAATTTGACGACTGTTTTTGAAAGTGCTCGGTGAGTATAACAACGCCTCATACTCAGTTTTGTCAAGTCACCTCTACTTTTTTTAAAATAGACTTTAAAATTTAAATTACTCACTTACTTATGGCTATATCTTGTAATCCGTTCAATATTTTAATTTCCTATCTATTGCAATTTATATCTCTGAAGTCATTTGAAATAGTTTTAGTACAAACCGACCCGAAAAAACTCTATCTAGTAGGTGGAAACTGCAAAATTCTTAAAATTTGACGTGTTTTTAATCATATTTTATTTTGTATCGGCTATAGCTCCCAAGGCAAGAAACATTTTATCAAAATTTTTTGATGTAAATATAGAAAGATTATAGCTTAACAAGTTCTTCATATACACGAATTACACCCAAGCACTACTTGATACCGTTTCTCCGCTGCAAAGTTGAACAATTTTTACCAAAAATCGGAAGAAAATCTAAAAATCGAACGCAAAATCACCCTTTGGGTATGCACGAAACTTTTCAACCCAACGCAAATGGTTCCGAACCATGAAAATAATATGTAATCAGTGTTGCACTATATATATGTATATATAATTAGAAACTTCAACCCAAAATACACTTAACTGAAACGAATTTTATTTAACCAAAGTCCGCATAAGTGCAATTATCGGTTAACAAAATAAATTGCACTGAACGATAAAATTAATCGAACATGCTGTGAAAATGTCATTTTGTTCGTGGAATTAAGTGAATGCTGAAATGAGTTTCGAATTCTTAGCGGAATCTTAGGCTCCCGAATTGGATTGCGTCTTGGACGAAATTTTGCAAGAGTGTGACGGGCAAGCTTTTCCATCTATTTTTAAAGGTAAACTTGCACCAAGGAAATGCTCATGATATTATTTTTTTCGCATTTTGTTCAATTGCAGAACATGGAAAAGATGCTCTGCTGCACTCATTGATCCCGAAGCAATTGTTTGGACAGCGAAGTGTGTTTGAATACAAGCTTTGTTAATAGCAAAAAGCTTAGGTATGTTTCAATTGAAATGCAGAAACGTTTATAAATCTGACGACGATATTCATATTTAGGGAGCCAATCATTTGATCTTAGAAAACGAAGCCGCTGTACCGCAATCGCAAAGAGTCCAAAGTCTCGTGGAAAGCACTCACAGTTCAATAAGCGAAGTGATTTTCGAATATGGTCAAAAACGCGGACTGCCACGTTACATTCGTACGCAGTTTTTTTGATTTATCTCACTTAAAATTAACTTTAGTTCTTATTTTTTTTATGCATATAACCAATCTCCTAAAACTACAAGTTTTGTGTAAAAGAACTGTTTTCATAATGTAAACGGGAAAAAAGTTATAAGCGTTTAAAGTGGACTGCCACGTTACATAATTTTGGAAGTGCTATTTGAGGTGCAGTTACATTTTCCCAAACTTCTGCTCTTTCAATTGACGAATACATAAAATTTCTGGATAAGTGATAGCCAAGGGTTCAATAAGTATTTTTGTGTTTAAATTTTTAAATATAGTTGCAGAAATCAAAAGTTTAACGCGAAAATGTACGGACTGCCACGTTACATTGTTGGACTGCCACGTTACATCGTTCGAATTTATCAATTAAACAGAATCGAAAAACAAGTACAGTGTATAGTTACACCAGCCTGGATTATAAAGCACATTTCTTACACTTTCTTTAAAGTGGGTGTGACTCTCCAACATAAATACTCAATATTTAATTTTGGTTTTTATTTACTATGTAACACTAAAAAATAAACAATAAACAATAAAAAAACAGTCTTATTCTGGACTTAAAAAACATTTTGAATATATGTAAAAATGAAAGCTTAGGCATTTTGGTACCCTTGCTTCGAGATTATATTATATATGCAACGGCCTTGCCAAAAATGTTTTGAATTTGATGGGCTGATGTTATATTCGGAACTTGTTGAGCATTAGTAAATATTTGAGTAGTACCTAAGTGCTCATTTATTTTACAGAGGTCTTCGCTTGTAAATTTCTGAACTTGAATTTTGGATTTCGTACGCTTAAATGTGCTTACAAACTCAAGTGCGCTGTTAACAATAACATGCCGTGCTTTAATGTGCTTTCGCACAACAGTCTTTACCGTGGCACCGATTCCATCTACGCAGCCCTTACCGTGCGAAGTTGCGAAGAAGTTCCAAAATATCTTCACTCCTAATTCTTATTCTAGATGTGGTATTATAGCCGCGATATATTTATTTTTAAATTGGGATGATGGTCCGTCACTCCAAATTTTTAAAATTTTTACTGATTTCGGCATTTTCGATGCCAGCTCGTAAACGAAAGGAATGATCGTATCTTTTGTGTGTTGCAAATTGTCTGTAACAAAAACTTTGGAAGAAACAGTACCGTTGTATATTAAAGCCGATGTGAATAGGCTAAGTTGCCGCTGATTCCAGTGCGCGCTCTGAACTTCATCTTGGCCTTCGGAAACAAAATTTTCGGCAAAATCAATTTGGAGCAACGCTTCTTCCTTATATTGCAAACTAAGGGCTCGTGGCTGGTCTTCAAGATTGAACATCCGTGATTGTTCCCGCTTAACAAAGCAGTGTTTCAGAAAGTGTGGTGAAAGGCTTGCAATATGTCCGATAAGATCTTGAATCGATCCGTTTGCTTCTTTTTTTTCTGTTCTTTTAGATACGAGGCATTTTTTCCAAACATTCCATGTTATGTGCTTGCTTAGGATTGCTCCTTCCACTAGGGCCTTCAATTTTTCTTCATTGACGCCAACACAATTTTCACATTTTCCAAACCAGCAATCGATTGTTGAGCCTTCACATAAGAATTTGTTGACAAATCCCTGTTCGTAGCTTGGAATCGAGGGAACAACTGAATGCAAAGCGGCAACGGCTTCGATGTAATTCGAATGGTAGAAGCATAAGCAAAGGTTATGTGGTAAGTCATTTATTAATTTCACCCATTGCGGACGTTGACTACTAAATTTTGTTAAGCCATAAAACCCTATAAAAGCAAAAGTAAAAACAAAATATAACGATAAAAGTGAAAATTTTTTATATTCTGAATGAAGAACCATGCATATATATCGGTCAATTTTTTACTCATTACCTTACCTTTTTCTGCAGTACATCTTTCTTCTACAAATAATGCGTGAGCTTCCCTCAAACTTAAGATCATATATCTTGAAGGTATACGAACTTCTTTCCCATCCGCAATGAAAGATTTTACGTCTCGGGCTTTAGGTGAAACCTGAGAAATGTCATCTCTCTCGAAGAAGCCTTTTATGTCCAAATTTAATGGATCAGCAGTTGCTGCTTTCTTATTCGGCGTTTCAGTTGGAGCATTAGCTAAACTAATTTCACTGCTTTTGTCTAAGCTCGAAACTATTACAGCCGGAACTGCCTTTTTTTTTTCCTTGGACAGGAAAGCAGAGCTTTTTCAACTTTTTTGACAGCTTTTCCCAACGTTTGCTTTGCCCTATAGCCCCTTCCATCCTGTCAAGGGATACCATAGGTTCATTCTCCTTCCCTGCTTTTACCGCTTCTCTATGTTTCCGAACACGCTCCCTTATTATTGCGCGACGATTCTCAGCCATTGTATTTAACTTTGCTTGACTTAGTTTACACTCCTCATTCTTTTTATTTAATCGGTATGCCCGCGAAGCCGCTGCTCTTCTCTTTTTATATTCATCAAACTTTCCATTATCTTTAAGTTTGTTGATATAATTTTCATTTTTTTCTGTTTTTGTTAAACGAGCCTGTAAATATTTTAAAAAACTACATATATTGAAAGAAAATTTTTCACATTCGGAAGAAAGACTGCCACGTTACACACTTTAAATTGCTCATAATTTAGCACCTGTAACTATTTTTGCAAAAAACGAAAAACAAAACAATATAAAGACCACAAAAGCGTTTAAGAAACAGATATCACAATTTTTTTTTTAACGACGTGTCGATAAAATAAAAATTATGGTTTTCGGTCTGCCATGTTACATGAAATCTGCGGCACTATTCAAAAGCCTTTTCTAGCTTACTCATAATACTGCATTGGAATTTATTCCTTAGGTTAGTTAAAGTAACGAATCTTTTTCATGAAAAGTGCAATCAAATCAAAAATAATACTCAAATTATAGTTTTATTTACCTTTTTGCCGCAGCCTTCTTTTCCTTCCATTTCGATGCTGTCTGCTATTGCTTGCAAAACGTGCTCAAATGTCAAAATCTTTTACAACTTCTTCTAATTTTTTTTTGTTGCCAGACTGCTAAAAGTCAATTTTTTAAAGAAACATTAAAAAAATGGCAACATTTAAAAAAAAAATATTCTTGCCACGCTGGACTTTTTCGCGTTTTTGACCATATAACAGGTTGGCTGATAAGTCCCCGGTCTAACAAAGAAAAACACATTTTTTTCTCAAAATTCGTTTTTATTATTCAACATAGTTCCCTTCAAGAGCGATACAACGATTATAACGACCTTCCAATTTTTTGATACCATTTTGGTAGTACTCCTTCGGTTTTGCCTCAAAATAGGCCTCAGTTTCGGCGATCACCTCTTCATTGCAGCCAAATTTTTTCCCTGCGAGCATCCTTTTGAGGTCTGAGAACAAGAAAAAGTCGCTGGGGGCCAGATCTGGAGAATACGGTGGGTGGGGAAGCAATTCGAAGCCTAATTCATGAATTTTTGCCATCGTTCTCAATGACTTGTGGCACGGTGCGTTGTCTTGGTGGAACAACACATTTTTCTTCTTCATATGGGGCCGTTTTGCCGCGATTTAGACCTTCAAACGCTCCAATAACGACATATAATAGTCACTGTTGATAGTTTTTCCCTTCTCAAGATAATCGATAAAAATTATTCCATGCCCATCCCAAAAAACAGAGGCCATTACTTTGCCAGCGGACTTTTGAGTCTTTCCACGCTTCGGAGACGGTTCACCGATCGCTGTCCACTCAGCCGACTGTCGATTGGACTCAGGAGTGTAGTGATAGAGCCATGTTTCATCCATTGTCACATATCGACGCAAAAACTCGGGTGTATTGCGAGTTAACAGCTGCAAACACCGCTCAGAATCATCAACACGTTGTTGTTTTTGGTCAAATGTGAGCTCGCGCGGCACCCATTTTGCACAGAGCTTTTTCATATCCAAATATTGATGAATGATATGACCTTGATATCTTTAAGGCCTCTGCTATCTCGATCAACTTCATTTTAGGGTCATTCAAAATCATTTTGTGAATTTTTTTGATGTTTTCGTCGGTAACCACCTCTTTCGGGCGTCCACTGCGTTCACCGTCCTCCGTGCTCATTTCACCACGCTTGAATTTTGCATACCAATCAATTATTGTTGATTTTCCTGGGGCAGAGTCCGGAAACTCATTATCAAGCCAAGTTTTTGCTTCCACTGTATTTTTTCCCTTCAGAAAACAGTATTTTATCAAAACACGAAATTCCTTTTTTTCCATTTTTTTCACAATAACAAAAGTTTCTTCACAAAAGACGCTCTATCTCACAAACTAATTGACTTACAGACGTCAAATTTTGACACGAATCATTTGAAGGTTGCCACTATATAAAAATAATATGCATTTAATACTAGCGACGCCATCTATGTGTCAGACCGGGGACTTATCAGCCAACCTGTTATGTAAATATAATTGAGTTCTTTTTAAGGAAACTAATTTTAAATACAAGCATTTTATTTCGCCTTGTCACGGAAAATATTTTCATTTCCACAATAAAAGACTTCCTCAAACTGACAACCCACTTTTCTTCTTTCGAAAATAGATTTCCATAAGTTAAAAATCATTTTTGTGTCATTTATGAAACTATTTTTTCTCAAAGCGGCTAAACATTTCCTTCAGATAAATAAATGGTGTCTTCCGAACAAGAATTTATTTTAATTCATTTAAAGAATGATGACTTTGATTGGAGGGGCAAAAATTTCATTTAATGTTGACAAGGAAATGTTTTTCTCCTCATTAAGGACCACGAGGTGTTGGCGCTAATTCATTTCCTTTTTTCCCCTGCCGAAAGGATATTTTCATGAACAGAAGGACATACGTTTTTGAGTGAAAAGATTGTGTGCTATAATTAGCGAGATTGTACTGTTAAAGAATAAATAAAGACGTATTAAATATCCCGCCCATGTATGGAAAGTCATAAAAAAAACTTAGCCGCGTATTCTCGCAATTGTCCAGAGTTCAAAGTCTTTTCAATAATTTCTATTGCATTCTATCTTCGGCTTAATGTATTTTCCGCTCGGTTTAGTTATCAAGCTACTTCGCTTTTGATGATGTTACGTCTCTAAAGTCGCGCCATATCTTCTCTACAACAACTCTCGTGGTTATTAGACTAATTGCAGCAATAAAATTAATTAATTAAGTAATAATAGATAGCCATCTTGAACGGCACATCGTCACACACGCTGACAGATTCTATCCTTTCAAATTCAAGAGTATGTAGGGAGCCAATGTTCGACGGCTTACTTATTTGTGTTTAATTAAAATTGTGCTCGAATTCCAACTGCAACATTGTTTGATTTGTCACCAATGCCCTGTTTGATGTCAAGTCAAATCCCTTACCAGCTAAACCTCCAATAACGTAGATAAATGACTTAGGAAGTCCTGCTGGAGTCGGTTTCGCTTAAAGGAATTTAATTTGGCCAACTTAGAAAATTTCTTCAAAGAATTTTTACTCGTAAAAAATTTTATTATGGTCTTGGGTCGCGCCATTAAGAAAATGTATCCAACTTACATCGTCCAACACTTAAAAGATAAATTTTAAAGCTCCCTCCAGGAAATGCGACCAGTGGAACTGTAGCGTTTTACTAGTTCTAATTTCACCAGTACTAGTTTTTCTTTATACCTCTGTCAATACAATTCTTTGTAGAAAATTAACATTGAGTGATGACGGAAAATCACCAGTCGCAGTACAGAACTACCGCTTTTCTAGTACTGTAAGAACCAATTGGGTAATTTGGATATAGATTAAAACTATTTCCCTTACCCAGGCAATTGCTGATATTTGGGCCCCTTTTTATGTATATTTGTATATGTTTCATACGAAATTCTACCCTCATTTGCACTAGTTCTACAGTTTCTAGTAAAGCACTGGTGGCTTTTAGAAAATATATCCCACACGTCCTAGAGGGCCTGTACAAGCACAAACACATCTTCATTTGTCGTAGATACGTAGACAAAAGAAAGAAGGCACACAAATTAATGACATTTTTAGAGGTTAGATTGTTGTTATTATATACATACATATCTGTTTGTAATGAAAACTTGCTTCATGCGGATATTTGTTTATTTCATAACTTAATTCTTTTCTTGAATATTGTTATACATGGATTGAAAGAATGTACAATGTATAACATAAGAATTGCGGTTTTATATAAGGCCACAGGAAATCTTCAAATTCAACTTATCGATCTTTATCAAAGCTAAAAGTGAAACCGCACAAATCCCATACACTAACAAAGATAAAGAAATATACAACCCATTTTCGAGAAATTATAAATAGTATCTTACAATCTTTGAGTCCAAAAACAATAAAAAAGTATGGAAAAAACAACGAAACAAAGACGTTCAGACTATCATTGGCGACTTTAACACCATAAAGGCTGCAGGTTGTGATCTTATCACTCCCCAGATGATAACACAACTCCCCACTGCATCCACATGGTAAACTTGTTCATATTTAATGCAATATTAAGAAAAGGATTCTTCCCCCGACCCTGGAAAATTTCAAACATAATCATCATCCCTAAAGGCTTCGCCTCAGTTCAAGCACTTAGTAAAAACTAAAGGTTTTAAATTAAAACCAGTCGGTATAAAATTAAATCTTTTTATACCCCACACACTCTGTGTCGAGGGTATATTGCGTTTGTGTGGTTGTATGTAACACCCAGAACCAGTCGAGATAGACCATACAAAATATATATAGAAATGATCAGCGTCACCAGGAGATTCGATTTAGCCATGTCCGTCCGTCTGTCTGTCTGTCTGTCTGTCTGTCTGTCTGTCCGTATGTTTGTATACAGTTTTCTTATCGAAGGAGTTGAGCTATCTTGATGAAATTTGGTATGCGCACTCACAGGCACATGAGTAAGAACAATGGACCCGATCGAACCATTTTTAGGGGTACCTCCAGTACTAGGGTCTGTTATGAAAATCACAAAAACAGCTCCAAAACCGATGTTTTACAATATATTTTGATGAAATTTGGCATTTGAACATATTTTAGGCCCATTAATGTGATTTACAAAAATTAGAAAACTGGGCGTTGCAGAAGGGCGTTTTTCGAAAATTTTCTCCTACTCCCGAAACGCCTATGGGACTTGAACGAAAATTGGCACTTATACTTCCTTTGTAGCCATAAACATCCTGCCCAAAAATTTTCTTGATCGGTCCATTATTAAGGGTACCTCCAGTACGAGGGTCTGTCACAAAAATCTCAAAACTGCCCCAAAATCTGACTTTTTCCAAATATTTTAATGAAACTTAGAATTTGCGCGTATATTTAAGCCTCCGATTAGAATTCCGAAAAATTGGAAAAGTGGGTGTGGCAAAGGGGCGGTTTTCATAAAGAAATTAAACAAAAGTCGGTATATGGGGCCCCTTATGGCCTTAAATAACTCTTGATATTAAAAATTATTTGAAGATGTGTGTCTGTGTCGGGTATTCTATTTTCAGGCTCGCCTGACTATAACACCCTTACTTGTTAGTATTTAATTAGAATTTAAATACCAACAAGTAAAGAAGTTTACATCGGCTAAGCCGATTGCACACATACCTTTTCCTCAGCCGTAAATATAATATGTTGAAACATTACCTTAACAAAAATTCAAGCCCTTTTCGTTGTTCTAGCTACACATTATCTGTGCTTCGATTTAGCTTCACAAACTCGAAATTATATTTAAGAACAAACTTTTTGCGAATGGTGGGCATGGTCAAATTTTAACCGTTAGAGGACATTTTGTCTAGCAGCGAAATACTCAATTCAAAATAGTGAAAATGAAAATTTTTGCGAATTTCGCGAATGGTGGTCTTGATCAAATTTTAACCGTTAGATGACATTTTGTCTAGCAGCGAAATACTCAATTCAAAATAGTGAAAATCAAAATTTTGCGAATTTCGCGAATGGTGGTCATGGTCAAATTTTAACCCTTAGAGGACATTTTGTCTAGCAGCGAAATACTCAATTCAAAATAGTGAAAATGAAAATTTTTGCGAATTTCGCGAATGGTTGTCATGGTCAATTTTTAACCGTTAGAGGACATTTTGTCTAGCAGCGAAATACTCAATTCAAAATAGTGAAAATGAAAATTTTTGCGAATTTCGCGAATGGTGGTCATGGTCTAATTTTAACCGTTAGAGGACATTTTGTCTAGCAGCGAAATACTCAATTCAAAATAGTGAAAATGAAAATTTTTGCGAATTTCGCGAATGGTTGGTATGGTCAATTTTTAACCGTTAGAGGACATTTTGTCTAGCAGCGAAATACTCAATTCAAAATAGTGAAAATGAAAATTTTTGCGAATTTCGCGAATGGTGGTCTTGATCAAATTTTAACCGTTAGAGGACATTTTGTTTAGCTGCGAAATACTCAATTCAAAATAGTGAAAATCAAATTTTTGCGAATTTCGCGAATGGTGGTCAAATTTTAACCTTAAGTGACGACTTTATTTGGCGGCAAAATAGACAATCAGAAGAAGCAAAAAAAAAAATCATTTTTGTATACAGATATGAGAATAAGAGAAAGAGTGTTTTTTTCTAATGTGTAGGATGATGACCATAAACATAGCGATGTCGCAATTTTTTTCCAGCGAAAGCTTAAGTCTACATAGTAGCTATACACACACCAAATTTCAATAAGCTGGGATGTATAGTAAAAAAGTTATTCACGAAAAACGTTAAAAATCGTGATTTTTGAAACTTCTGAACCACTGCCCACGACCCAAGAAGGGACTACGAAAAAAGTTTGTATGCAGTTTTTCGGACATTTACCTGGTTCAAGTCCATGCCAAATTTCAATATGATATCTTTCATGGCTTAGGAGTTAATTACGAAAAACTAAAGTGTGACCGACAGACAGACAGACAGACAGACAGACAGACAGACATGGCTAGATCGATTCCTCTTGTCACCCTGATCAAGAATATATATATATGTATATATCTATCGCGACTCCTTTGGTATGTTACATACTCCGTGCCAAACTTAATATACCCTTTCCTTCGGAAAAGGTATAAAAAGTTTAATTTTAATACCTTTCGGTTTTAAATCGTCTCAAAAACGAAACAAATGCTCAAATTGTCAAAATGTTCTCGCGATTATATAGCTATCATACATGCATACGAGGCGTCTATAGTTCGATTTTCTCGAACGTTGATATAATAAATCGAGCACGCGCGAATCATATCTCTTGTTAGCGTACTGGAAGCGTTTTTGCTTTGCATTCTGCAAGGTCCGAGTTCCAGCCCTGTCGAAGGCGAAATAAAGTTGTGGAAGAACTGGGGCTTGAAAAAGATTAAGTAAATTTTGAACTTTGCGGAAAGATTGATGTACTCGGGGAGGAGAAAAAATAGTTTCCAGCCATATAAAGTGAAATACGTATCCTGCCTTCACAAACGTGTTTGGTCATATTATGCTTTTTCAAGAAATCCTATGAGTTCTGCTGGAATCTTTTTTTAAATATTTTTGCTATAAAAAGTTTGGTTGCAATCTTGTAATTTGTCTTACTTTTGTATTATTATAGGTAAATTATTAATATCTACTTATTCCCCTTGCGGACCACTGAATACATTTCATTGATATTTGGTGTACTGGTAAAATACGGAAAAGGACATATCCTGGAAAAAATGGACGCCGCCCTCCTCGAGCCACGCCCACAAATAAGCTCACAAATAAGGGTTTATCGTAACTTGTAAAGTAAAAGGCGTAGAAGCTTCAAATTCGCATTATAGGTTGACCAAGGCGAATGAAAGGTGTAGGAAAAAAAATGTTTGTGTCCCGTCCACAAATGGAGAGGAAAAACATAGTGCGCCAATAATGTCGGGACGCTGGGTTATTTAAAGTCGGGCTTGACCGACTTTAGCTTTCTTGCTTTTTTATACCTTTTCCGAAGGAAAGGGTATATTAAGTTTGGCTCGGAGTATGTAACATACCAAAGGAGTCGCGATAGATATAGACATATATATATATTCTTGATCAAGGTGACAAGAGGAGTCGATCTAGCCATGTCCGTTGTCTGTCTGTTTGTCTGTCTGTCTGTTTGTCTGTCTGTCTGTCTGTCTGTCTGTTTGTCTGGCTGTCTGTCTGTCTGTCTGTCGGTCACACTTTAGTTTTTCGTAATTAACTCCTAAGCCATGAAAGATATCATATTGAAATTCGGCATGGACATGAACCAGGTAAATGTCCGAAAAACTGCATAAAAATTGTTTTCGTAGTCCCTCCTTGGGTCGTGGGAAGTGGTTCAGAAGTTTCAAAAATCACGATTTTTAAGGTTTTTCCTGGATAACTTTTTTACTATACATCCCAGCTTATTGAAATTTGGTGTGTGTATAGCTACTATGTAGAATTAAGCTTTCGCTGAAAAAAAATTGCGACATCGCTATAACTATGGTCATCATCCTACATATAAGAAAAAAACACTCTTTCTCTTATTCTCATATCTGTATACAAAAAAAATGATTTTTTTTTTGCTTCTTCCGATTGTGTATTTTGACGCCAAATATAGTCGTCACTTAAGGTTAAAATTTGGCCATGACCACCATTCGAGAAATTCGCAAAAATTTGATTTTCACTATTTTGAATTGAGTATTTCGCAGCTAAACAAAATGTCCTCTAAGGGTTAAAAATTTATCAAGACCACCATTCGCGAAATTCGCAAAAAATTGATTTTCACTATTTTGAATTGAGTATTTCGCAGCTAAACAAAATGTCCTCTGAGGGTTAAAAATTTATCAAGACCACCATTCGCGAAATTCGCAAAAACTTGATTTTCACTATTTTGAATTGAGTATTTCGCAGCTAAACAAAATGTCCTCTAAGGATTAAAAATTTATCATGACCACCATTCGCGAAATTCGCAAAAATTTGATTTTCACTATTTTGAATTGAGTATTTCGCAGCTAAACAAAATGTCCTCTAAGGGTTAAAAATTTATCATGACCACCATTCGCGAAATTCGCAAAAAATTGATTTTCACTATTTTGAATTGAGTATTTCGCAGCTAAACAAAATGTCCTCTAAGGGTTAAAAATTTATCAAGACCACCATTCGCGAAACTCGCAAAAAATTGATTTTCACTATTTTGAATTGAGTATTTCGCAGCTAAACAAAATGTCCTCTAAGGGTTAAAAATTTATCAAGACCACTGTTAATGTGAGGGCAAGCAAATAAGGGCACGTACCTGGTCTCTCAGCGGAAGATGGAGGGGGAGAGCTGCTGTTCTTGGTTTCACGGCGATTACGCGACGCGGTATGTGATCTTATTAGAAGTTAAACGCCTTCCTGGCGATGGTGCGAAATTCGGTGGTTATAAGATAATAAAGCAACAAAAAAACTTTGACTTCTTGGCGACTTATATATATATAAAGGATTTTTTTTTTCTTTCTTTTTTTTTTAAAATTTTTTTTTATTTTTTATTTTTTATTTGAATTCACTTTTGTTCTGAGTTAAAATATATATTTTTCCTTTTGATTTGAGTTCACTTTTGTTCTGAGTTCAAATATATATTTTTCCTTTTGATTTGAGTTCACGTTAGACTTGAATTTGGTTTCACGTTAAATTCGATTTGTTTGGTTTTTTTTGGCGATTTTATTAGGATTTTGTTTTTTGATCGTGGTTTTTCATCGAGTGCGCGGTTAACTGCTATCGCCGACGTTATTGGTTCGAGTGACTTACGTTGAACGGCCAGAGCTCGCTCGAGCTCGAACTTTAAGTTGTACCAAGAAAAAAAAGGAGATTTGACTAATTCGCCGCGCTTTAAAGGGTCGGCTGCGTAGCTGCGGCGGCGACCACGAACATACTGCAACCATAATTCCCTGCTTACCTTTCCCTCTGCAGCAAGAATTCCTGGACCTCTCGCAGCGCCTCCCGCACTCTCTCGCGATCGATGGCCCTTACCGGATATCGGGAGGGACTTCCACTCGATGTTGAAAGCGTCGAGGGCGAACGGCGGAAGGGAGAAAGGGCGAAGCGGACTCGAGGTCTCTACCGAGACAACGCCCCGCGAGCAGTTCCCCTGGTGAGATGGCGATGACGCTCGGGCCCCGGCCCTGCACGACAGGAGGATGGTGACGGGCGATGGCGTTTGAGCTCGGTGCTTGCTGTCGGGGAGGTGAGGCTGGCCGGCGTGGATGGTTACGCGAATGGCGGCGTCGCTGTCCCCCTCGTTGCGCTCCGGCGGGCGATCGGCGGCGGGGGCTCTCCGGGCTGCGCTCTCGAGAACGGCGGCGTGCAGAGTGGGAACGACGTCGGGAGCGGCGCCGAGCAGATCGTGCCCCATACGCATTGGGCTCTCGGGCCTCCCTAGGCCGCCACGGACCGGAGTCATCGGGCGAGACGGACCGGGCCTGTTGGTGGATGAGAGGTGGCGCTCTCCACAGACCTTGCAATTTTGTCGCGCCGGACACTCTCTCCTCAGATGGTGCTACGACAGGCAGGAGAAGCAGCATTTATTCTGCTGGACTGCGAGCAGACGCCTTGCCGTGGTCCAGCGCCGAAAGCGCCGACAGCGGGCGAGCCCGTGATTGCGGCCACATATCACGCACTGCCGTTGGTGTTCCATGATGTATGTCTGAAACGAATAAGAGATCTTCATGAGCGGACAAATCGTGATATACACAGAGAGGGGGAGGAGGGGGGGTGTTGCGATTGGATGACGAATATTAGTCATAAAGCTTCGGAAAGGTCTACAGGAAGCAGGCAGAGTTTCGTGATAGGTCTTGTGACGACGCCGAACTGTGTTTTGACCTCGACGATGCGTACGAGGCCATCATCTCCAGGATGCACTTGAATGACTCTCCCTTTTCTCCATTCAAACGGGGCAATTGAGCGTCCATGACGACGACAAAATCGTCGACCTTCATATTTGGTTGTGGTACCTTCCATTTATCCCTTTTGTGGAGACTCAAGAGATATTCTGACTTCCAACGTTGGGCGAAGCGATGATGAAGAATTTTCACCTTTTCCCATCTCGTAGTGAGCGGCAAGTCTGCTTGAGGTTCTTCGGGCCGGCGGTGAGAGGGGCTCCTCGAAGGAAGTGACCGGGCGTCAATGCAGCAGATCTGAAGGATCATCGGACATCGGAGTGGGGGGACGCGAATTTAACACCCCTCTATGCGGGCCAGCAGGGTGGCGAATTCCTCGAATGAGAACTTATGTGGTCCGGCAACTTTCACAAAATGAAGCTTGAAGCTCTTGACCGCCGCCTCCCATAGTCCACCCATGTGGGGCGCGTGGGGCGGGATCATATGCCATTCGAAGCCGTGCAGCGAATATTTCTGTTGAAGGTCGTCAGCAGCGTTCGAAAGAAAACTTGCGAATTCAATATCCAGAGCGTTTTTTGCGCCAATGAAATTTCGACCGTTGTCTGAAAAAACCCGTTTTGGCAGGCCTCGCCGTCCGACGAATCGATCGAACGCGGCTCGGAAAGACATCGTGGATAATTCTGAACATAATTCGAGGTGCACCGCCTTGGTGGCGAAACACACGAAAACGCTGACATAACCTTTTAGATATGGTGCGGTCCGAAGAGCAGAGGTCTTGATGTCGAATGGTCCGGCGAAATCGACACCGGTATGCGTAAATGGTAGCGACAACGTCGATCTCTCAGCTGGTAGTGCGGCCATCATCTGGGTTTTTAATCGTTGCTTATGGATCGTGCATATATGACACCGGGTGATACAGCTCTTGATTTTCCGTTTCAAACGTGCGATGTAGAAGTTTTGTCGAACCATGCGGAACATGAGTTGCGCACCGCCATGCAGGAGTGTTTTGTGGACGAAATCCAGATAAAGGCGGCAGAACGTTGACGCAGCCGGTATTATGATCGGATATCTCTCATCGGGCGTAAGATCTGCATGTATCAATCGGCCATTGACGCGCAGAAGTCCATCGTCATCGAGCATGGGGTTCAAGGGTAACAGTTCGCTCTTTTTCCCGAGCGGCTTTCCTTCGCTCAGGTCCTGATATTCGAGTGGATAGTGAAATGTTTGCGAAAAAGTACAAATCCGAGTACTCTCAAAGCTCGGTCGTAAGATGAGAATCTGGCTAGGAGATCCTCAGTCTCGGTGATGGTAGTGAAGGCGATCGTTTTTCGTTCTTCGATAATGGAGGCTGGTGGCGCCTCAATTTGGGGCCATTTTGCGGGTGGCTCCACAAGCCAGGACGGTCCATGCCACCAGAGCATATTCTCATGTAGATCTTGCGCTAGCATCCCGCGCGTTCCCAGGTCAGCCGGGTTTTCCCGCGATCGAACATGGTGCCATGGAGTACTCCCAATATTGGTCAGAATTTGGGAAATTCGGTTCGCGACGTAAGTTTTCCATGCATTTGGAGGGCGCTTCAGCCAAGCCAACACGATCGAGGCATCAGTCCATAGAACTGTTTGATGTTCATGAATATGTAGTTGAGCTTTGACCGCTTTGATCAGCTTGGAAAGCAGAACTGCGGCACAGAGCTCGAGCCGCGGCAAGCTGACAGTCTGAAGCGGCGCCACTTTGGATTTCGCCGTAAGCAAGTGGGCGTAGACTTGATTGTGGCTCTCGATGCGAAGATAAAGGGCTGCACAATATGCTCGCTCCGAAGCATCGCAGAATCCGTGAAGTTGAACGGAGGCGGTGGGGTCGTAATGGACCCATCTCGGAATTAGGATTTGCTCGATAAATGGCAAATCAGTTACAAAGGCATGCCAGCGCTCCAAAGCTTCATTTGAAGCTCGTTGATCCCAGTCAGTGCCTTCGAGCCACAGTTGTTGCATCAGAACCTTGGCTCGAATGATGATCGGAGTCAGCCATCCCGCTGGATCAAACAATTTCGCGATGTCGGATAGGATCTGGCGTTTGGTGGTGGACTTCGCGGCGGAATGAGTACTTAACTTGTAGGAGAAACAATCCGTGACAGCATTCCATCGAATTCCTAACATTTTTGCATCACTGGCAGATCTGATCTTCAAAAACTCGGCGTCGAGAAGATGCGAGGGGGCGACGTCTTCCAATAACGTTGGATGATTCGCAGTTATTTTCCTCAATGGAAATCCGGCGGATCCGAGCGTACGTATGAGCTGCTCCTTCGCCACACAGACTTCTTCCAGCGTATGTCCGCCGGCCAGGACATCATCGACATAGGTTTCGTTTTTCAAAATGAAGGCTGCCTGTGGAGCATCTTCAATGGAGTCGTTGGCCAGCTGATGGAGCGTTCGAATGGCTAAAAATGGAGCACAGTTGACGCCAAATGTGACCGTTTTCAGCTCATAGTCCCGGATCGGCGCCGTCTCATTTTCGCGGAATAAGATGCGCTGGAATGCCCGATCCTCTTCATGCACTCGAATCTGTCGGTACATCTTTTCAATGTCCCCATTGAAGACGAAACGGTAGAGCCGCCAATTGAGCAAGAGGATGACTAGGTCTGATTGCAACACCGGTCCCACGTGAAGTATATCATTCAGCGAAGGGCGGAAGATGTTTTCTGCGACGCGTTGAAAACGACTCGTACCTTGGTGGAGGTGCTCTCAGGCTTCATCACCGCATGGTGCGGTAGATAGAACGAACGGAAATTATTTTTCTCGTGTGATCTCGAAATCAGGGCATGGTCCCATATGATCGTATGTGAGATACTCGGACAGAACGGAATTATAGGTGTCGCGCATAAGTGGCTGCTTTGCGAGCCTTCTCTCCAGGCTCCTATACTGCGTCAGCGCTCCAAATCGTGACGAGCCCAAGCGAAGAGCGGCTTTGGAGAATTCATCCTTAAATGGTAGACGCACGACGTATCTACCATCCGAATTCCTAGTGGTGGTTTGAGAGTAAAATTCTTCACAATAGATGTCTTCTGGAAGAAGAGGAGGGGAGGTCGTGATTTCTTCCTGCTCCCAAAACGATTTGAGTAACTCGTGGAGTGACTCGTGGGGATCTCCGGAGGAGACTTGGTCGTAAACGCGTCGGTGGTTTCGCTGGCGATCGGCCACTCAAATACCAACCGAAAACAGAATTCTGGGCAATAAGGCTTCCCCGACATTCATCTTGACGCCCGGCCGCAGTAATTTCGGCATGATATCAGACCCGATGACCATATCGATGCGGGCTGGATTCATAAACCGGGGATCGGCGAGCTCCAACGATGAGATCTCGTGGGGATCCAAATTGGAGACCCTTTTGGCCGGAAGCCAATTGGTCAATTTCGGCAACACCACGGCGTCGATGTCTTCCTCGAACGAAGAACGAGGCGATGCGAGCGTGATGGTGCACTCCTTTTTCGCGATTTGGGTGCATTGGCCACCCATGCCGGATACGTTGCAGATTTTATGAGTCGTCGGCAAATTCAACTGCAGCTGCATGCGTTCCGTTAAAAATGTTCTCTGCGAATCTTGGTCTAAAAGCGCCCGGACTAGGAATCGTTCTCCATTATGTAGAATCTGCGCGATGGCCGTTGGCAAAAGCACCTGTGTCTGGCTGATGGAGACGTGTGCGTGTGCCTGTGACGTGGAGGGGATGCTCACGGAGCTCGAGGCCTCTGGTTGCGCATGGAAATGCGGCGGTTGGCTCGTCGGAGACGGGCCCATCTCCGGAAGAGATGTCAAAGAGGGGGTAGAGGCTTTCGTGTCCGTTGTTGCAGCCGCGCTCGCAAAATGCAACAAAGTGTGATGTCGCTGTTGGCACTTCGCACAGTTGTGTGTACTGGGGCATTTGGACCGTTGGTGATTGATAGCGAGACAGTTGAGGCAGCGCTTCGATTTGGTAACAAGTTTAAATCGCTCCGCGACTGGCATCTTCAAAAATTGGGCGCATTGGCGTAAGGGATGGTTTCCGTTGCACAAGGGGCACGACCCTGGAGTCTGATCCGAGTGTGGAAACGTTGGTCGATGAAGTTGATTGGTTTGCAGTAGAACCGGCGCTTTCACCTTCGTGAAGCTCGAAAGGCGTTCGACGACCTCATAGCGGTTGCTGAGAAATTCGTTCATCTGTTTCCAAGTCGGCAGCTCTCGATGCGATGAGAGCGACTGCTCCCAATGTGCGATCGTAGCGGCTGGCAGGCGGCTGGAGCAAAAATGAACGAGCATGGCATCCCAAAAATCGACCACTCCTTGGCTTCTCATCATGGTGATACAATCGTTGACTGTCGTCTGAATTTTCAAAATTCCTTCGCTGGTCTCGTCTTCAATCGCTGGCAGATCGAACAAGGTCTTCAATTGGTGATCGATTAAAATGCGCTTGTTCTCGTACCGCGCTTGGAGAGCCTCCCAGGCGTGCGAAAAAATTCGATCCACACAGGGGGTATCCTTTGACAATCGCTCCGGCGGCGCCTGTCGTTTTTTGTGCAAATAATACAGCTTTTGTACAGGTGGCAGTCTCGGGTTTTGATATACACGGCCGTAAACATGTCACGAAATGCTGGCCACTCGTTGTATCCTCCGGAAAAATTTGCAACGTCACACGGGGGCACTCGAATAAAATGATCTTCTGGCGGCTCTCAGCAGATGGGGGAGACGTCCTTGTGCTGGATAGTGGTGGATGGGAGTGAGAATGCATCCGTAGCAGATCCTTCACTGAGCGCGCACGATAACTTGGAGGTCGCGACATTCATTATACGTCCCTTGAGCCAGAGCGGCAACTTCATCATGCCATGCGTCGTTTAGCGGGCCGCGTCGTAAGTCTCTTGAACCCGCTTCAGCAATCCTGAATTTCCTCAAATTTAATCTCGAGGAGTGACTCTGTTTGATTCAAGGGGTCAGACTGCATGATAATATCGCAGTAGCTCTTAAGCTGCTGTACCGCATCGTTGAATTTCAAATCAAAAGACATGTCGGCAACTTTGATGAAATTGTGTCACAAAATCAGGTGCCGTGCTTCCGGAATAAAGATAAAAATTATTTAGTAATATCTCAGCAAATTAACGAATATACTCGCCCACGCTTAAATTTGATTTTGCCAAACGCAAAATTATCGATGTGACGATGGATAAGCTAAGCGTTGTCAGGTGCGGAAAATACCGGTCGTAGGGCACTATGATGATCGAAGGCGTACGAGCACCTTCAAGTCCGTCGCAAACGAACGTGTGGAAAATGCTTCGCAAAAGAAGAAAAAAATAAATTTGCAGCCGTGGCAGTGAATCGTTCTAAATTCCTGCGCTGCAATATAAATTTATGTTGACAATACAGTGCGAACGATGCCGACAGTAGCGCACTTCAGTTCCAGACCTTTATTTTCGCAACACCCCCACAAATTCCTGCAACCCAGATTCAATATTAAAAATCCAAACGAATTAATAAATTTTATTAAAATCAAATTCCAATCTTTCAAAATATCAGTAAAAATCAGCAATTCCAATTTAAGAAATTGCAATACGCCAAGAGACAAATTCAAATGATTTTTTTTCTAATGTTTGCCCACTGTCGCAGAATTTCATGCACGCTGGCTAAGCCAATTTCTCATACGCACGGGCAGAGCACAGACTGCGCGTAAGCAGCGCACAAGCAGCAGAGGAAAATGAGACTTTCAATAGCGATCGACAGAACGACCGAACGACCGAGCTTCAAAGCGACGCTTTCAGTTGCCTTGCCTGCGGCGAAAAGCGTAAAAAACGAGAGCTTGTGCGTGTGTGTGGTTGCAGGCGAACCGCGATTCCAATAGCTGTGGCAAGTTCGGCCGCACAAATTCCACTCGATCACGTTTGATGTTCGATGCGACACACTGCGTGGCAACTGACCAGCTCAACAATTGTCCCGTACGAAGTTGGAATAGCAGTACAGGCGCTATTCAAAGCAAAGCAATGAAACAAAAAAAAGGAAAAACAACCGCAAGGCCTTGATGCTGGCTGTGTTCGTTCGCAAAAAAAAAGGGAACGAGAAAATCCGCTGCTGGCAGACCCGTTTATGGCTGTTGGTCTGCGATATTCGTTGTGCACAAAAACCACCACCAAAGGCGACACGGGTGTGCGAGCGAGATAGGTGATACGAATATGAAGAGAAAGGATGAGTCGAAACGGTGTGTGTGTCACGTGCCTGGATCGTGCTGCCCTGACTTTCTGAAGGGCAAATAGCAGTAAAGGGTGACCACACGTGGCCTACTTTCTCGATCTTTCCTGCAAGGGTTGGTCCTCCAGAACCTGTTTCCAGGCTCCTGGCAGGATCGCCAAATGTTAATGTGAGGGGAAGCAAATAAGGGCACGTACCTGGTCTCTCAGCGGGATGGAGGGGGGAGAGCTGCGTTCTTGGTTTCACGGCGATTACGCGACGCGGTATGTGATCTTATAGAAGTTAAACGCCTTCCTGGCGATGGTGCGAAATTCGGTTTTATAAGATAATAAAGCAACAAAAAAATTTGACTTCTTGGCGACTTATATATAATAAAGGATTTTTTTTTTTCTTTCTTTTTTTTTAATTTTTTTTTATTTTTTATTTTTTATTTGAATTCACTTTTGTTCTGAGTTAAAATATATATTTTTCCTTTTGATTTGAGTTCACTTTTGTTCTGAGTTCAAATATATATTTTTCCTTTTGATTTGAGTTCACGTTAGACTTGAATTTGGTTTCACGTTAAATTCGATTTGTTTGGTTTTTTTTGGCGATTTTATTAGGATTTTGTTTTTTGATCGTGGTTTTTCATCGAGTGCGCGGTTAACTGCTATCGCCGACGTTATTGGTTCGAGTGACTTACGTTGAACGGCCAGAGCTCGCTCGAGCTCGAACTTTAAGTTGTACCAAGAAAAAAAAGGAGATTTGACTAATTCGCCGCGCTTTAAAGGGTCGGCTGCGTAGCTGCGGCGGCGACCACGAACAACCACCATTCGCGAAATTCGCAAAAATTTGATTTTCACTTTTTTGAATTGAGTATTTCGCAGCTAAACAAAATGTCCTTAAGGGTTAAAAATTTATCAGACCACCCATTCGCGAAATTCGCAAAAATTTGATTTTCACTATTTTGAATTGAGTATTTCGCAGCTAAACAAAATGTCCTCTAAGGGTTAAAAATTTATCATGACCACCATTCGCGAAATTCGCAAAAAATTGATTTTCACTATTTTGAATTGAGTATTTCGCAGCTAAACAAAAAAGTCTTAAGGGTTAAAAATTTATCAAACCACCATTCGCGAAATTCGCAAAAAATTGATTTTCACTATTTTGAATTGAGTATTTCGCAGCTAGCATATTGTCCTCTAACGGTTAAAATTTGACCATGACCACCATTCGCGAATTTTTTTGCTTAATAATAATCTCGAGTTTTAGAAGCTAAATCGAAGTACAGATAAGGTATAAATAGATATCCAAGCTAGAACAACGAAAACTGCAGGAATTTTCGTTAAGGTAATGTTTTAACATATTTTAGGCTGAGGAAAAGGTATGTGTGCAATCGGCTTTGCCGATGTAAACTTCTTTACTTGTTTTTTATAATTCATACAAAAAATTCTCCATTTTTCTCTCAATTTAACTCCTTTTTGGCATTGTTAATATTAACCCCAAAATTGGTATTAAATTTAAACTTTAGTTTTTACTGTGTATTACTAAGCCACCTTCCAACTTTTTTGACATCAACCGCCACTTTTCTGGGAGAAACAATTCAACTTCAATTATTTCTGCTAGGAAAGCCTGGGTTTCGATGTCCATTTTAGGGAAAAAAAGCAGTAAATTATTACTTTTTTTACTGAGCTGAGGCAGCAGTTATAAATGCCGCGTGAAATTTTTGTTTGGAATTTTCTGAAGCTTTTTTTATTGATTTTTTTATTTCTAGCCAAACTGAGGCCTTAGCTTAACCAGGAAAACATTCATCAGTACAAAGCATCATATCGACCAATTGCCCTACTGCCAGAGCTCTCAAAGGCTGTTGAAAAATGTCTCTTGGAAAAAACTTAAGCACCCAACACCCATGCAAAGCTCCGGAGTTATCCCGAGCACCAGTTTGGTTTTGCTCTGCCATATTTCTGGATATTTTGCAAGCCTTCGACAAGGTATGGCATTCTGGTTTAATGTGTAAAATAAAACATACCCTTCCCGAAAATACTCACAAAATCCTGCACGAAAAATGAGTTTTACATCTCAGCAGGCATTCCTCTAGGCAGTGTCCTAGGGCCTTTGTTATACGGCTGGCCTGGCTTTGTCGCCAGAGCTATTAATTTCAACATTTGCAGATGACACAAGAACTTTGAATGCACATAGCGACCCTGTCGTCGCCTCTCGAGTCCTCAATAATCATCTTCAAACCGTTGAACACTGAAAAGCAAATGAACCCACATCAATTGTACTTTGCGCACTGCCTACTTTACTTAACAGTAAGTTAAGATGGCAGCCCAACACAAAGTCCTTCTTTTTGGCACCAAACTGAAGCATATATGGGCCTTGGCTCCCAGTTCTGGGGAAAAACGAGTAAATCTACAATTGATATTATACAATACTCACAGTCAAAGTTCATTCGGGCTATAACTGGTGCTCCATGGTTTATAAAAAACGAAAATATACACAAAGACCTTTCTATCCCGATGGTCAAAACGAGCTTATTTCATTAAGCAGCTATTCTTCCACTTGGTTGTCTCATCATCCAAACTCATTAGCCTGACATTAACCTCACGTTTTTCATATGAAAAACGTGAGGTTCGCTAGCATTTTTTAAGTTTTCTCTATAAATCCTTGTTGGCGCATTAATTTTTATACATCATTTTAAAGGTAATAAAAACAGCATGGTTACAAAATTTAAAAAAAAATTAAAAGCGTCCCGGTCATTGATATATTGCCAGATTTATTTTAAAAAAAATAATGCAGTTACAAAAAAAAATTTTTTTTTTGCCACCCTATTAAAGACCGTTTTAACGGCTTTCCAAATTGCCCTTGCTCAAAAAATCTAATGAAATACACCTACTTTATTAGCATTTAAGTGTCAAAATTTTGCAATTTTGCAACTTTCAGCACCCTGTATCTAGAATACCCGCTACCGAATCTAAAAATTTGGCATTTTCATATCCACGTATAGAGGTGCTATACAAAAAAAAAAAAAATTGGAAAGATTCGGAGATTAAAAAAAAAAAGTTGTCGTTTTCACATGGAAAGGCCCATATGTATATTAGGGTGTCCCAAAACACATTTTTTTTTAGAATTTCGTAGTATACCGTAAGTTTTTATGTCTTATATGCTAAAATATTATTCAAAATTTTTTCAGATTTTTTGTAAAAGGGGTTAGAGGTCGCTCAACGCGGTTTTTCAAAACCGGCATTTTTACCTCAGTTTTAGATAACACTAGATTACAAAATTTAAAAAAATAAATGTACAGTTGATCCCGCTCCACTTTTTTCATAGATTTTGGGTCCCTGAATCCGAAAACTCCATCGAAAATTTTTTGAATGGTTTGGTTTTTATAAAAATTGTAAGGCTATTGTAACGAATTTGTTAGAGAATTATGCAAAAATGGGTAAATACTTCATTTGTCGACTCCATTTTATTTATTCCTCCGTCTCATGTACCTTATTATCCCGAACTTTTAACAGGAGTTAATATGTCTCTAAAGATCCATTTTTTACACTCCCACTTGGACTTTTTTCCTGAGAACCTTGGTGATTTCAGTGGCGAGCACGGTGAAAGATTCCATCAAGAAATGAAGACTATCGAAAGACGTTACCAGGGATTTTGGAACGAAAGAATGATGGGAGATTATATTTGGTTTCTTATAACATACGCGAATCAAATACCGAAGAGAACAAAAGACAAAAGAAAACATCAAACTATTTCTAATTTTCGTTTGCTTCATTGATTTTGATAGCTTAAAAAGTGTAAAGCATACTTTATTGAGTAAAATAAATAAAGAGACTTTCATATTTTTAAAAATGTTAAAGCATACTCGTTGGTGTAAACGAAAGAAGCACTTTGAAAGTTGTACATAAATTGTCATAACTTCAATAATAACCCATAGATTTTATTCGTTGGTATCACGTTTTCTTCACAAGGGTTCATTTTATACGTGTGGTTTTTCAAAAAAAATACAGTCTTAGGATTTGTATTTTTTTTTAAATTTAAACATGATAGTTTTTTCTTAATTTTGAATAGAAAAAAATATTTTTTTGAACTTTTGGCTTATGTTACATTGACACTGCACCATAATATCATAAAAAAGGGACATATTTTGATTTAAAATTTTATATTCTTTAAGTTAGTACATCATTTAACTAGGTAGTTTGTTTTTATCTCGAGATATGATCCATCAAATGAAAGTACTTTTGAAAAAAAGAGCCAAAATTTCAAATGGTCATATCTCAAAAACCAAACCATTCAAAAAATTTTCGATGGGGTTTTCGGATTCAGGGACCCAAAATCTATAAGAAAAGTAAAGTGGTGTTTCCTGTACAAAATGGCTGTAAACTAGTGTAATATTTAGCTTTTTTATATGCAATACATTTTAAGGCATTTATCAGCAGAAAAGCATCCAAACCTTATTTCAATATCCATAAACTACAAAATATACTGTTATTTTAGGCCATAAAGCGTCATCAATTGCATTTTTTCCCAATAAAACTGGGCGTCATAAAACAAGAATGCTTCATAGTTTCCAAATTTTATATGAAAATGGTTGAAAGTAATGATGCAGCTTTAAAGAATACGCAAGCCTTTGTATTTTAAAAATTTAAAATCCTGTTTACTTTTAAAGCGATGTCCGAATTTATCATCAAAAATATTACAAAATTACGTTGCATCCTTACAGGCTTTTATTTTAAGTTTTCAGTGCTAACATGATACCCAATCTCAATCTTAAATAGAAACAAAACGCCATTATTTTCATACACCGAGAGAAAAAGGTAGTTATATTAACCGAAAAAGCAGGTTAAAATAACCGAGTTCACCGTTAATTCTTAGCTTATGTGTAGTAGCGGTCAATTCAACAGTACAAACACAGTCAATGAGGATATAACTACCTGATGGTTGATATAACTGTCTCGCGGTTAAATCAACTGTCACCAGCGACTGGGAAAAAAATTAATTTTTGCTTTGACTTTTTATACCCAGCGTAAGCGGGATATATTAGTTTTGTGCGAATCTTGTAACAGGGAGAACTAAGCTCCGGAGATATAGACATATATATATATAGAAATGATCAGGATCAAAAACTGAATCGATTAAGACATGTCCGTCTGTCCGTCCGTCCGTGGTCGGATCTCCTCCGAAACGGCTAAACCAATCCAGTCGAAATTTGGCACACAGGTATATCGGGATCCGAGTATGATCCTAAGTAAAAATGGGAGACATCCGCCCACTGCCACGCCTACAAATGAATATAATGTGTTTTCAGTAAAATGCTTGTAACTTGCGAACCACTCAACACATTATCATTTATTTTTCTCCTCCTTACCAATAAATAGAAAAACTACTTTTACCATACCAATCCAAAACGGTTCAAGGTACACCATGCAAGTGTACCATGGTCCTTTGGTATGTGTACCTTGGACCGCATAAAATAAAAGGAGTAAATTCGTAGCAAGTATGTAAGAAATTAAAAATACTCGTTTATTTGCATATGTCATATTGTTTAAAACGGAAAGTATTTAAGTCATCCTTTTTTCTCGGCGCAAAAGGCTTGAGATGGATGAATATTTTTCTACGCTTAAATCAAGCTCTATAAATCATCTTGAAATTGAATCTTTTCTTTCGAAACTCTTTTCGGTATGGTTTTTCGTTATCTTTCGTTATTTTCTGAAGAAAAGAGAGACAATTTTCTAAATTCGATCAAAATAAGAAACAACAAGCCAATATTCATCTAAAATTTGTACATTGGACCGGTCCAAGGTACACTTGTAATAATATGTCCGAGGTACACCTTCCTGTTTTTTTAAAAAAATATCATCTAAAAATTCATATTTTGGAATCAAAACAAAAGAAGAACTCATGCTATGTTTTGAAAATAAGTACAATTTTTATGATTTATTTGTAGAATTCGAAAATTTCGATTGAGTTGTGCACCAAAGCTTTTGCATTCGCCTTTAAAAAAAATACTTTTTTGCACAAAAAATTTTTTTTCGCCTTTTTCCACTTGTCTGTATAGCTTGACACTATACAGCAAACTTAAGTCAAATAGCAGCGTGAGTGGAACATTCCATAGAAGAACATTTGCATGTATATGCAGTGGTTGAGCGGGAATCTACACTCGGACCGAGGTACAATCGGTCCAAGGTACACACCTCTCCCCTACTGGTAAACTACGAAAAGGGACATATCCTGGAAAAAAATGGAGGCCGCCTACCTCGAGCCACGCCCACAAATAAGCCCAAAAATAAGGGCTTATCGTAACTTGTAAAGTAAAAGGCGTAGAAGCTTCAAATTCGCAACATAGGTTGAGCAAGACGAATGAAAGGTGTAGGAAAAAATTTTTTGTGGCCCGCCCACTGCCACGCCCTCAAATAACAAATAAAGATTTTTCGTAACTTCCGAAGTAAAAGGCGTAGAAGCTTCAAATTCGCAACATAGGTTCACCAAGGCAAATGAAAGGTGTAGGGAAATAATTTGTGTGGCCCTCCCACTGCCACGCCCATAAAAAGAGAAGCAAAACATAGTGCGCTCATAACGTCGGGACGCTGGGTATTTCAAAGTCGGGCTTGACCGACTTTGGCTTTCTTACTTGTTTTTATCTTCTTTAATAAATATTTTTTTTTTATTAAATTATTATAATTTATCTTTATTTATTTGTTTCTATTTAAATCTTTTTCTCTTTCATCTTTTTAAATTTTCTCGCCTCGGCCGAGCCTTGAACCGCTCACTTCCACTTCGCTGGGCGAACGTCTTAACCATTACGCTAAACGAACGAATATAAATTGTTGGTCACAATGCTCACTTGAGCTTATGGTTTCTCAAGTTTTGGGGAACGTGCTTAAGGAATTGTTTCACTCCCAAAATTTTTTGCTTGAAAATGAACCATTAAAAAAAAAATTAAATAAATTAAAACCTTAAAAATTTAGGAGAAAATTTTTGTCTTCCAAAACAACTACACTCTGAACAAAAAAAACTGTAATTTAAAAAATATCAGAAAAATTCCCGTCGCCAGCAGGGATAGAACCCCGAAGCTCACGACTGTCGAATCAAAGCTTAAACATCTGAGCTATTGAAAACTCCGGAGACGGTTGATTAGAATGCGAACTTATACGTCTAAGTGAACGAAAGCGAACTTGAACATAAAAAGTAACTGTTTTTCAACTGTTCGTTTGACTGCCTTTTTCAGTGCATTTAACGCGGAATACAGTTTATTTGATCACTCTTACTTTAACTGTTCTAAGTAGTTGATTTAACTGTTGTTATTTCTCTCGGTGTAGGCATCTTATTGAATTTTTCCGCTTAAATAGACGCCGTGCTATTATCCTTTAATTTAACCCTTTCCGGCTTTTTTGTTTTGTATACAACAACGCATTTAAATAACAAATTTTAAATGCAACGTTTTAAATGACAAATATTTTGAACCTAATTTTTGAACTTCCACTTTCAATAATTCTCTAGCCCTTTAAGCTAACCCAAAAATATTGTTATTTGGTCAACTGATGCGGAGCCGCGAATAACTTTGTAAGCAAAAATTTTTTCGAACCTATTTTTCGGGCTTTCACTGTAAATAATAGTCTAGCTATCAAAAAATTGCTTTTATTTGTTCAACTCTTGGATATTTCTCAACACTTTAGAACCAGAAAGAAGTGAAATAACTTTGTTAGTACTCACTGGCATTTCAAATTTGCAAAAATGTAATATTTGTCACTTACAACTTTATTCGCGGCTCCGCTTCAACTGTTGGACATTTCTCAATACTTCGGAACCCTAAAGAAGCGAAGTGGTCTTGTAATTACTGAATGGCAATGCAAATTTGCACAAATGTGAAATTTGTCACATAAAACGTTATTCGCGACTCCGCTTCAGTTAATTTCTTAAATATCTAAAGACCGCAGTAATCTTAACTTCAATTTGATATCCTCTTCCACACATCCATTAAGTTTAAGTGTTCATTTTGCGTTGGTTCTTCTTCGAGTCAAAGATTTTTTGCGCAGAAAATTTTTTGCAGTGCTTAAAATAAGGATTTGTGCCTAGGGCTGTAAAAAAAACATTCAAAGTTTCGATTTAATCGATTTTTTTGGCTTTCGATCGATTTTTTTAGAATCGATTATGTTTTTTTTCGATTTTTAATAAAATCGATTTTTTCTTTCGATGTTAAATTTTTTTGGAAACTCTGGAAAATGTTTATAATATGCGATATGTAAAATGGAAAAAATACAGAAATTGACGTTCAATTCTTCTGAATGCACCTCCAAAAGTGAACAGAACTATAATTGAATATCATTAATTGACTAGCGTTAGGTAAGGTTAGGTTAGGGTGGCTGCCCCCTTTAAGGGGACACACTTAGGCCGCATATGGGCCCGTTGTGATACCATGAGGGAAGGCATGCCTTCCTAGTTACACCTTTGGTGGAGCCAGTAAGACTCATTTATGAACCGAGCCATGTCTTTTATTCGAACAGATGTTAGCTCGGTGAGGGAGGAGAAGAAGAAGGAGTCGAGCAGCCTGGATTTTCTCCTGGCCAGACTCGGGCAGTGTCACATGAGGTGGCTTGCTGGTTCTTCTTCCTCCTCCGATCTGCAACTTCTACAGTGTAAAAGAGCTCAATTATTGATTGACTGCTTAAACATAAGTCAATCTTGCTCTTCGATTCTTTGGCAATTCCCCTTTGTAGTTGCGTTGAGCGGCAACTGTTATTTTTCGACTTTTACCCCATTCGCGAAGGAATATTTTTAAAAATACTGTTACTCTGTTAGTTTATAAACTTCAGAAAACAAAAAATAGGCATTATAAATAGGTTTGGAAAAAATGAAAAATAAATCGATTTAAAGAAAAAGATGGCACTTTGATTCTATTTAAGATTGAGATTGGGTATTACGTTAGCACCTGGGCTGCCAGATAGCCCGATTTTATCGTCATTTGACGATTTTTTATGCCAAATATGCATTTTACCGATTTGACGATTTTTACCCCAAAAATACCCAATAATTGACGGTTTTTTAAATCAATCTGACCAGGTGTGGTAACAATAGTAAAAATAAAACAGATGGCAATCTTTGCACGATTCATACCATATAGAACTATAGCTGCAACTTCGGCCAAATTTTGGCGCGAGCCACCGTGTGAATCCACCTTAATAAAGTATTTTATAATGTATATTTTGATGTAAAACTCTATTAAAAATTAAATTTAAGCAGATACTGACATATATGACACTCTTATAAATATTCGAAACTAACTGTGTCACTTTCAATACAATCACAGCCAACTTCGCAGACTTCTGGTTTTTTGTCATTTCGTTTCCTTTCGAAAACACTTATAATTTTTATCAGCATTAATGGTGACATCCAGTGTTAAAGTTATCGTTGCAAATCCGTTTCGAATAATTATAAGAGTGTCATAGTATTTAATTTAATTGCCTTCAAAATAAGCCTAAGCTGGTGTAAATGGGACAAACGATTCAAAGGCTATTATAAAATTAGTAGTGCAATGTTTTTTCTCATTTCTCATTAACTAAAAACCTTAACGGTTTTACGCGAAGTTTAAGGCTTGATTAATATTAAAGTTTTATATACGTACACTAATGAATTCAATACTAATATATATTAAAAAGTTTATGTTCATATTATAAAAATGCTCAAAGCATAATTATGTTATTTTTTCTTCGTATCTTTTACAAATATTACAAACGCTGAAAGCATACTTCTGTTATTTATCTTTTTTTGAGCACAAAAATGAATTCAATAAAGGCAAATTTCCTTTTTAAAACATTTTTTTTTAACTGCGTTTTTTTTTGACGATTTTTTAAAGTTCAATGCCGATTTTGACGATTTTTCTGTTAAAAAGTGACGGTTTTAGCCAAAAATCATCTGGCAGCCCTGGTTAGCACTGAAAACTTAAAATAAAAGCCTGTAAGTATGCAACGTATTTTTGTAATATTTTTGATGATAAATTCGGACATCGCTTTAAAAGTAAACAGGATTTTCAATTTTTAAAATACAAAGGCTTGCGTATTCTTTAAAGCTGCATCATTACTTTCAACCATTTTAATATGAAATTTGGAAACAATGAAGCATTCTTGTTTTATGACGGTCAGTTTTATTGATGAAAAATGCAATTGATGACGCTTTATGGCCTAAAATAACGGTATATTTTGTAGTTAATGGATATGGAAATAAGGTTTGGATGCTTTTCTACTGATGAATGCCTAAAAATGTAGAAAGATATTGCATATAATTATTTTATTTTTTTTATTTTATTTTATTAGGACACTCTTATGTACATAAGTATGTACATAGATTTGGAGAATAAACTTTATTGAATATGTCTCAGGCTTGCAATTCACTTTCGAGCTATTGCTTCTTTCGTAAAATTTGTTCAAAAGACCCATTGAACCATCTCCACAATGATAAGTTACTTCAAACAGGAAGCTTATATTTTTGAGTAAATAAATAAGTAACTTAAAGCATGTGCGGTTATGATGCTTCTGCGAAAACTTCATAAATAAAAATACGAATAATTCGATGAAACTTAGTGCTGCAGTCAAAACTGCAATTTCCTGGAATTTCCCAAAGGAAGGTCCCTCACGCATTTTCTTTGCATAACTTTTTAAGCGGAATGCTTTTGAATTTCCAGCGTATAATGTGTAGCAGCTGATTTGCTTAATTGGATATCTTTTCCAAGAAATGCAGTCGAGAGAGTTTGTCGTACCAATGAAGCAAAGGAAGCGAATTGTCGGAATTAATTAAGCTTGTGGGTCATTCCATTATCGCGGGTGCAACATTTACACGTATGGTTTAGTTTCATGTAATTAAATAAAACATATTTTTAATAAAAATAGTCTTCAAAAGGCTACATCGTAATATTTTCATTGTATATTAGTTCACAAGTATTTTAAAATAATACTATTAAAGTCTTGAGAATGATTTAAATTGCCATCGCGGGTGCATCAAATTTGGCCCTACTTTTTAGGTCAGAGACAAAAAACGCAAAAATTTGTTAATTGTGATACATTTTATGTGTTATGCCTTAATATTTTGTTAGATGTAAGTATATTTATCAAACTACAGGAAATGAAAAGTGTTAACAAGAGAAAAAATAAACAAAGAGTTATTCATTTTTATATTATTCGCGGGTGCAACCAGTCTTTTTTTTTGCCATTTCGTCATTTATAAATTCAGTATCTGAATCCCTGTTAAATTCGAAAATGCTCCATCTATTTTTAAGGGGTAATAAATATTTTCTCTAATTCGAAACTGAAGGCACAGATATATCAGGATGCGGAGTTTCTTTTCGTATTTTGAGATTTGAAAGAGGCTCCAAGTCGTCTTCACTCCAATCACTTTCTGTATTAATGGTGCTCAGGCACGTAGCCAGGATTTTCAGACGGGGGGGGTTTTTATATTTCCAATTTTTTTTTGCGTAACAATTTACATTCTTTCGAAACAATACGTCAATGAAAGCGATAGTCGTAACAAAAGTATAAAAAAGTAAGAAACAGAACTCCAAAAGAAGAAGCACCATAGTGTGCGTATAAAAGTTGCTGAAAATTTTATAACTTAAACCAAACCAAACAATCATTGCTGATTTTATTAATTAATAGTTTTAATAATTTTTTACAATCAGAACAGAGCTTACCCGAGAGGGTAGTTGATCGAGAGTGTGTTTTGCTGTGGTTCAGTGGTATGGAAAGTTCCAACAAAATCGACATACCAATATCAAGTACATTAAGAGATAATAAAAATATTATTTCATATTACACATTTAATAAACAAAATTTACACTTCATTTAAAAAAAAAAATCTTTAAAGCTTCTGAAAGTAGTTGGTGAATATAGTAAATCCCGATACTTGGTTAAGTCAGATTGTCTTAATTTATTTTTTCGATCTCAAAATGTCACCAAAAATTAATTTTTGGACTAATATTGAAAAACTTTCGTGATATTCCTACAGAGTGAAATATTTACTTGAAAAATTTCGAGTGGGTAAAATACCCATGTAAACGGCGTTCTGCCGTGCCTGTATTTGATTATCTGCATACACAACTACACATAAAAAGTTTACGATTACGAACAAATTCAAAAATAATCGGGATTATTTGTGATTAATGAAAAAATTCGAACTATTAAAAAAATAATACGAATACTTTTTTTTTTGAGTAACATTTAAATGATGCAATGGTGCTCAAAATTTGAAACCGAATTTTCTCGAAATCCTTACGTGATAAAATTTTTTTGATATTTTTCAATTTTTCGCGAGAAAAAATCAAACAGAAGCACTAATAAACTTTAAAGGAGGATTTCGTTGTAGGACAGTGTAATTTTAATACCTGCTTAAATCGAGTGGGCAACACTGAAGCAGCGCTTAGACGTTCATACATCTTGAATGGAATTTTATTCTCGATCACGATACGAGAACAATCTGCCATTTGGACATTGCTCGTCGAACCTAGTAGAGTATGTTTGAACTTATGAGCTCCGCTCCAATTTTGTCTTCAATGTAACCGTTTCCGTTTTGGCTTCTTGAAGTTTTAATTTGTGCCACAGAGTGCATTGGAAATACAATTTAAATTTTAAAATAACATAGTCAGATTTACGACGGGGGGGTTTTAACACCCAAAACACCCCCCTTGGCTACGTCCCTGGTGGTGCTTTTTGGCGTATTCAAAACCAATTTGCATTTGACATGAGACCGTGAGGCCTCTTCAAATTGAAAGAAATGTTTTCATTGAATGCTTGGTATATGTTTCAGCCCTCCCCATTGTTCATCCAACATGGATATCTTTTCATTAACTTCTATTTTTGCCACATATTTAAAGAAGATGTTCTTAGAGTGACTGCGAGCTAAATCATAAAATTCTAGGACACTGTTGACGATGGCTTTCAGCATATATTATTGGTTAAGGCATATCAAAATAACAACATATGTATCAAATCATACAAGAAGGTTAAATTTAAAACAGTTGCACCCGCGATTTTGATGTCAGATCGCGGGTGCAACCAATTTAAATTATCGATTATTTTAACCTGGCAATCACTACACTTTGAAAAACGATTAAATTATGTTTAGTTTTGGTTTCTTCTTACTTTCACAAAGTTTCAGAATGTTAGCTCTTTATTTCTGTGAAAAAAGTAAACTTTTACACTTTTTGTATCGCGGGTGCAACAAGTCAACAGTGTATTTTAGGAATCATTAATACTTAACCCATTATCTGCCTGGCGGTCGAGATCTCGACCAACAACTTTAAAAAAATCCTAAAAATCAAAGGATACGAATAAAGTCTTAATTTTTTTTGTAAATGATAGGTTGGTCTATGGAAAACAGACGGATAGTCAAACCTCCAAAAATTTTCCACTCAGATTTTGGGGTTGGGCCTTCCAATTGGATAAGCCATTTAAAAGATTTTTTCCCGCACCCATTTTCCAAAAGAACAAGTTGAGTTGTGTCATAGGACACCAGATAAGAACGAAGTTCATTATGGTATTTATAAATGTTAGTAAATATAATTCAAAGCAAGGTTTTTCGCAAAACTCAATTGCTTTTATTAATCGAAAAATATATGTATACAAGATGGCTGTTTGTTGTTTCAACTGTTTTTAACAAGCGAAAATGCGATACAGTATATTCTGCTTAGCTGCATTCAATTATTTTCCAGACAATTTTATGCACTTACGCGAAAAACGCACCTACCCGAAATTTTTTGCTGTATTTTTGAGTAACATATCACAATGTCTTTAACAACACTTGATTTCTTAAAAGAACGCCGTCCAAATATTAATTTTATTAACAAACAAGTAAGAAAGCTAAAGTCGGTCAAGCCCGACTTTGAAATACCCAGCGTCCCGACGTTATGAGCGCACTATGTTTAGCTTCTCTATTTATGGGCGTGGCAGTGAGAGGGCCACATAGATTATTTCCCTACACCTTTCATTCGCCTTGGTGAACCTATGTTGCGAATTTGAAGCTTCTACGCCTTTTACTTCGGAAGTTACGAAAAATCTTCATTTGTGGGCGTGGCAGTGGGCGGGCCACATACATTTTTTCCCTACACCTTTCATTCGCCTTGCTGAACCTATGTTGCGAATTTGAAGCTTCTACGCCTTTTACTTCGCAAGTTACGAAAAATCTTCATTTGTGGGCGTGGCAGTGGGCGGGCCAAATAAAATTTTTTCTACACCATTCCACTTTCTTATATTGCTTCAATGTACGAGTCCATCCCAAACAGGGTGCTTGAACTTATAACCAACAAAGCGGGTTCCAACCATTATTAAAAGATGTTCTTTTTTATGGAAAATATTCTTACTACGTTTTGTTTATGTATAAATAAAGGTCAGACAAGAAAATGTTGACAACTCGCTTTTTTTTAAAGGTGTTCTATGCAAGTGGTGTAAGTTTTATGATCCTTTTTTGGAGTTGATTCGTTCAAAAATTAATAAAAAATTCACCACACCACATATTTCAGCCATTTAAGCGGGATTAAATAAGGGATTGATGTGCCACCTTCAATACAAAAATTTAACGCTCTCACTTATATGGATTGAGAGATATATATAAACAAAAATGTGTTATATCTGCTTTTCAAGTGGCGCGCAGTGTATAGTGATTCTGCCTTTGGTCGATGTATCGACCACCCCATATCTCCCAATAAAAAATTTGTATTTTTTCAAAAACGCTAAATACTCTTAATTACACCACTAGAAGCTTGCAAAACCAAACTCAAGCCTAAATTCATCGTATTTTTGGTACCGGCAGATAATTAAAAATTAAAAATTAAAAATTTCTATATAAAAATTATAACTTTTATGTTTTAGAAAAAAATCGGTAATTTATCCTGATTAAGATTTTTCTCATAATATTAAATGGTGTATGATAGAAGTGTTAAGGAGTTATAAAGGAAAAATAAAAGATTGAGAAAAAAATATATGTAAGGTTTCTAAGAAAATTGATTTTTATAGAAAGTCAACCGTGTGGAAAAATTTGACCCGCCCGATTTTCATACTAATTCAAAAAAACGCTCATTTCCAAAAACCGAATCCTTAAGCGCTATTAATATATTTTCTTCACAGAAAAAAACTTCGGATATTGCTGAATATCATATTTAGAACAACAATTTCCTTCAAAATTTAGTATACTGGATGTTTCTAAAATAATCTATAGTAGATTCTTGATGAAAATTTTATATTGCAAAAACAAAGGTAATGATATTCTCTTGCTAATGACATGCTAAGTTTTTATCTTGAGTAACAGCGTTTTAAATTTATAGCAAAATTTCTTAAGGGGTCAGAATTCGACTACTTTCCCCTACGTAAATTTTTAGCAACACGAGAATAAATTAATATTTCTTCTTCAATTTAGTCGGTAAAATGTAACCTCAAATTGTCGGCAACGGCTGTTTTGTGACAGTTTAAAAAGGTAAGACTTTAAAGTTTTGCCAAGATTTTTGAATAGTAATATTTGCAAATGCGCCTATAAATGAAATATGGAGTTAAATCAAATACAAAGGTATTTAATATGAAAATTCGACTTTCTTCTTTGCCCAAGTGACAAAAAAAAAAAAAACAATTAATATCGTAATTAAAATATTAATATCGGAAATCGTGTATAGCGGAATTGCCCATTACAACAAATGAATGCATTTAATTTCCCCATTTTCTTTTCGTTTAGTTCATCTTCTGTTTGTACAACTTTAATTTACAGTAATATCACCCATAGAGAGCGAGGGAGATTTGTAAATTTTTGAAAATCCTTCAAAACCGTATAGCGTGTATAGCGGAATCGCCCTTTTAAAAAAAGAAATAGTGAAAAAATATATAATAAAACTGGAAAGGTTTTTTTTCGTAAAATTTTTTTAATGTGTTTTAAAATTTGTGGAACTCTAATCTTTTAATCCCAAATACTCAATTTTTTTAACTAACGCTACTTTTTATATTGATTTAAATTCAAAAACATATTTTTGGAATTGTATTGATAGGTATCATAGATTCTACGACAGCTTTGCAGTAGTTTCTACGATGAGGAATGTCATTGATTTCAACGATTTATTACGTAAATTTAACGATATTCCATCGTGGGAGCTATCATATTCCATCTTAGGAACTATGATGTTATTTCATAGGAACTACGGTTTCAAATCTTGAAGTACATTTCTATAACTTCTTAATTTTAAAATGAATTCTTGTCGGCGGGTTCGATCCGTGCTCCAGCGAACGTATTTTTTTGTTTTTTGTTTTTTTGGTAAAGTAGATATTTTAACATTTATATAATTTAAAAAACTGAGAGCAAAAAAATTTTACCAATCTTTTTATGCTTAAAAAATTAAAAAAGATTCTACAGGATTTTCATGAAAGAGCTTGTTCGTGACGTTTTGGAAGGCGCGATGAAAGCAACTATTATTTATTGGCTGGCAGCATACTTTCTGTTCCGCATATTTTTTCCTTTTTTCCTTTTCCTGTTTTATTCTCGATTCTTCCACTAATTTCTTTGGCCTGTGACAGGGTTCGAACTCGGACCTTCCAGATTACAAGTCTAGCACACTTCAACTACGCCATCGCGTGATATGATTTGAGCTTGCTATTTTTATTATATTATATTTGAAACCAAAGGATTTTGAGAAAATCCTTTACTAACATGATTTTAAATGAAACCAGAAAATTTTTGAGAGAATTCTTTACTTTACTTCAAAATAGTTTTTCTTCTCGGTTTCTCCTTTTTTCTTTCTTAAGTTTTTTCGACATTATTACAGTTTAGAATCATATTTTTTTATGATATTGTGATTAGAAAAAAAAACTTAAATTTATAGTTTGGATTTACAAGTTGATCCAACAGATGTTACTTCTATTATAATAACATCTATATATAATATCAATATAAGTGGGAAACAGTAGAAACTATTAGATTGACAGTAGAAATTATTGTATTTTACGTAGATTCTATGACATTTCCATCGTAGATTTTATGATATTTTAATCGTAAAATCTATGATGGACATAATTCTTCCACAATAGAAACTATTGGATTTACAGTAAAACTTATTGTATTTTACGTAGATTCTATTATATTTTTTATACGTCTTCCAATCGTAGAAACAACGATACAAAATTTTTTCAGTGTAGCTTTAAGGGCGTAAAAATTTTTCACTAAAATTCGCACGGACTTGAAATTTTGCATTTCACTTATTTAGAGTATTCTGAACGATTCTGCAATAAAAAAAATTTCGAAACGGATACTTTTGATTTTTATCATTTTTGGCCGCAAGAGTGACACTGTGCGGCGATGTCCTAGCGTTGTTATGACTAGAGCTGGAAAAAATATGCTTGAGCATAAAACATATGCTTTTGCATAAATTTTCTATTTTTGTCAGAGCATGCATTTCTTGTTAAATATTCATAGAATGAGCATATTTTTGTGATTCTGGTCATTGGTTTCGTAAATTTTATGTAAATACAGACCAAATAAAGATTTTTATTCATCTGGCAACTCTAAAAACATTGAACACAAAATGTGGTGCCTTTTTACATTGGTAATTGCTTAGACCTACCTTGTCACTACGTTTGACTAAAAATCGACTGCGGAACAATTTTTGTACCTTTTTTGACAGATTTCGTACAAAAAAAAACTTGAAGTGAGTGGCAGCCGTGACTCCAACCCACGCATTTATTGAAAATTATTGGATACACAATTTTGGTTTACACAATTTGGTTCATTGGAAGATCAAAAGCAATTTTTGCTCTGCAGGACATAAAGCCTCAATAAGCTTATCGCACACTAATCACTAAACCGGCACAATTCAAAAATTTTTTGATAGCTTTTTTCATGTTTGCCAATATTTTACTGCAGGAAACGGAACATTTGGAAAATAAACATTGATATTTATTGATTCTGCAGTTATTTAAGAATAATATAAATTTAGAAAACAAATTGTTTTTACTGGTGTCGAGAGCTATTAGCTGTTGGCCCGAGAAATGCAAAATTTTGAGTTGTGCCAATTAAGTGATTAGTGTGCGTTAAATTAAAACAATAGCGGTGTCCATGCAATAACGAAACTAGAGACGCAAGGCTTAGAACTTAGCCAAAGTATTCAATTCATGGCTGCTGTTCAGTTGAAATTAAGGCGTCTTCGATGGAAGGAATTCGTTTCACCAGCTGTAATATCAATATTTAGATACACGCCAACCACGACTATGGATGTCTAGCGAATATTCTCTCAATACAAGTTCGTGTTTGGTGAACGGCGAAAATCATTTTCATTCGAAAATCTTAAAAAACATGTCATCATAAAATGTAAAAATCATTTGGAAACTTTCAAAAAATCAACGTGTAATTTCTTAACCAGTTAAAAAATTAGCTTTGTTCTTGGCCAATTCGCTCAGTTTAAAAAATAAAAATGCGATTAGATTGAACATTTGAAGGGCTTATATAATCTTTATAACAAAAAAGCTATATTTTTAAGTACATATTAGTTGTTGTTGTTTTTTGAGAACAAAAGCCGATTTACAAAAGCATAATTTCGAGCATATTTATCCACTTTCTTGAGCATATTTGCATGCATATTTAAAAAATTTTGGAGCATATTTTTTCCAGCTCTAGTTATGACACAGAGTGTGTCGGGTATAAAAACCTTCAGAAATTAATCAGAAATTTTCGGAAGTGTTTTTTTATAAGAAGTTTTTGATTTCTGTTTCATTTCTGACAGAATTGGAGATAGCCTCTTATCTATGAAAAACTTCATTTCTTTGGTAATGCACTACCCAAATACGTGTTGGGCATTTATTAAAATCAATTTATGTGTTCTCTGACCCTAAAAGTATACAGAATTTAAAAAACTGTCTTTAAAATTTTGAAGTGACAAAAAAAGAATATAGTTTTTGCAGCTCTCTTTGAGCCGTATTTAGAGCAAAAGTATAAGCGAATTCTAAACTTCAATGAAAATAATTTTAGATTATGCCCAAATTATTCGTCTTTTTTTCTCGACTGAAACGCACTATATATGTTGGGTGTATACAACGCTTCTAGATTTCTAGATTGTTTCAAATGCTGTTTTCGTGCTTAGAAGGCCAGAGTCCAAATGAAAAGTGCATTCAGATGTCCTGAAAAATATAAAATATTTAATTGTAAACTAGTGTCAATCTTAAAAACTGGTCTGATAATTCGATTGCATTATAAAAGGCTGCCGTTGTAAGAGTTTCATCAGAAAAGTCGCTGCACATAGAAGAGTGTTACGGAACACACTATAGCCATTTAAAGTAAAAAAAAAATAACAAGAAAATATTAAATTTATTGTTTTCACTGTTGACGGTTTTCATTTTCGTGCCTGCTTATCCCTTCTTTATAGCTCTTTGGAGATAGGATATACGTCACCAGAAAGCAGCATAAAGAAAATTATGAAAATGTCTACCTCAGTGAACTGTCAATTTGTTGTGTTGAAGGATGTACCAAATTGAAACACAATAAAGTGACGAAGTCGACGTAATACAAAAAGGAATATTTAAAAAGAATTTCTGCTCTGGGGCTGGTGCTCGCGCTGGTGCTGTTGTACGTTGGAGGTTTTTATACCCGACACACTCTGTGTCGTGGGTATATTGCGTTTGTGTGGTTGTGTGTAACATCCATAACCAGTCAAGATAGACCATACAAAATATATATAGAAATGATCAGCGTCACCAGGAGATTCGATTTAGACACGTCCGTCTGTCTGTCCGTCTGTCTGTCTGTATACAGTTATCTTATCGAAGGAGTGGAGCTATCTTGACAAAATTTGGTATGCGTGCTCACGGGGACATTAGTAAGAACAAGAATGGACCCAATCGGACCATTTTTAGGGGTACCTCCAGTACTAGGGTCTGTTACGAAAATTACAAAAACTGCTCTAAGATCGAAGTTTTTCAAGATTTCTTAATGAAATTTGATATTTGATCATATTTAAAGGCCAGTAATATGATTTTCAAAAATTGGAAAAGTGGGAGTGGCAGAAGGGCGGTTTTCGAAAATTGTCTCCTACACCCGAAATTCAAATGGGACTTGAACGAAATTTGGCACTTATGCTTCCTTTGTAGCCATTAACATCCTTCCAAAAAATTTGATCAGTCCATTATTAAGGGTACCTCCAGTACTAGGGTCTGCCACAAAAATCCCAAAACTGCCTCAAAATCGGATTTTTTCTAAATATTTCAATAAAACTTAGGATTAGAGCGTTTATTTAAGCCTCCGATTATAATTCAACAAAAATTGGAAATGTGGGCGTGGCAAAGGGGCAGTTTTCATAAAGAAATTTAACAAAAGTCGGTATATGGGGCCCCCTATGGCCTTAAATAACTCTTGATATGAAAAACTATTTGAACATGTGCGTCTGTGTCGGGTATTCTATTGTCAGGCTCGCCTGATTATAACACCCTTACTTGTTATTATTAACTTTCACGCCTTTTGCACAGTGTTTACGTGTGCGTTTAAGGATAAAGTTCGATGGAACCTGCGGAAGAGATAATTTACCATGCATTCATCCTACTGTGCAAACACAATGACCATCTTGAATTGTGTGGGAGGAGAACCAATTTATTAAACAGAAAATCAATTTAGAACGCAATAGATCATTAAGGCCCTTCAACTCAACTGATGGCTGTTGTCCGTTTTGCGTATAATTTTTTAATTATTAATCCAGCGCTTCCTCTTGGTAACTGGGCATCATATAAAAATCGTGCCATTCATTTCACTCTTTATAAGTCTTAAATTTTTCCATCCTTTCCACCACACGGATGGATGACGAACATAAACGCGCGACACCAACAAAAAGCTTAACCGCTTCTTACTTTTCTGCCTTTTTTCTTTTAACTGGCTTTTGTTCTTTTTTTTTTTTATTTATGTTGGTCGTGTGTCTGTTGCTCATTTGACATCATTATGAACGCGTTTATATGTAAATTAACAATTTTCGTTTGTGTATAAATCGTCTTTGTTGCTATTTTTATATGCTTTGAAAATTTGGTGAGGAAATTCAACCACCATATGCCCTGAATATACGCGTACATACATAGTCAAAGCTCTTCGACGCTTTTATCGATACAAAAAATTTTAAGGGAATTTCGTGGAACGGATTTTGTTGAATTGGTAACTTTTTAGGCTGAACGGTTTTGTTGCTTTATTGAGGCCTTGTGATTTTTAGTCAATCATATTTTTATGCCATAACATATTTCGATAAAATAATGTTACATTTTCTGAGACACAGTAGCCGTGTTATAGCGTCATGTCTGTCTTCCGATGGATTCTAAAATGGAGTTCATAATAAATAAAAATATCACAATCTGGTCATAATTAAGTTCCATGCTAGCAACTGAATAAATAAACTTGAATTTATGCCTTTATTTGGACTCAAGCTTTATGATGTAAACACATCTCCATAAGTAGATTGCATTCCGTGCAATCCAACAAAATAGCTCACTAAAACACCATATCTGGCAGATTTTTATGAAACATGACAAATATTTTCAACATAAATAAACATAACATATAAGGAGGATATTTGTCTATTGCGCATGAAAGCGATGTCTAATTTCAGAAATTTCCTTTAATTGTCTTATTTTGTGAGCGCACATGAGTTTGATGGAAATATGTACTTTAAAACGCCCACTCGAAACTTAAAGGAAATATCGCTTGATATGTAGTCTGTTAATCCGATAAGTTTTTGATCCTGAAACTGATTTAACATAATTAATAGAATGTCTTCAGCGGCGCAATTCCACTGAATACGTGAATATATTTATATATAGAAAACCAGCATTAGGATCCTTTTGCGCCTGAGGAGAAAGTGTGTCGGATTGCTTACACGGGAATGTATTTCGTTTGTGCGTATGTATGCATTGTCAAGATGAATTCCAGAAAGATCTTACATAGTATGAACAAAAAAGGATTAGCGTCATGAGGACATTCGATTGAACTGTGTGTTTGCCTGTATACAGTTTTCTTTTCTGCTTTTGATGAAACTTGAGATGTAAGCTCAGTTTAAGAAATATGCGCTTATAAATTAAACATACTTACCTACACATATGTGAGTATGCTCTCCAAGAACTAAAAGTAAAATGGATTCCAAAAATCTGGAAATTTTAAACAATATGCTTATCGAAATATGCAAAGCATATAATACAAAAATGATGTTTTGAGAATTTTTGTTTTGTTCAAACCGGATTGATGTTTGTTTGTGTTGCACAGTGTGTGAAAGCTTCTAAGAATTTGGTTCGTTAAAAAGAAATTCGCCAAATATGCACTTATGAAACTTTGCAAATCCTTTCTGGCGAATCTGCGCAAAGCTGATTTTTTAATGCTTCATGAGTCCCCTTAATGTTTCTGCCATCCTGATATTTTCAGAGTGTTTTATATCTATGGAATCGATCCATAAACTATGTATGGATTGCCGTATGAATTGTTTAAATCAAGCATTATTTAAGAATAACATCTCTGAAGAGTGCGAGAAATTTTTCGCGGGAAATCGTAGAAGTTTTTTCTATTAAAAGATTTCACTTCAAGCCGAACACAGCCTTGAGTTCTTCTTCCTTCTAGTGCTGTGATCGATACTGCCTTCGTACGAAATGTTTATTGCTATGCAGATAACGTTTCCAAATAGGTACATACATACCTGCATGGCTTTTCACAAACGTTATCACACACGACCCTTAAGGAAACATTTCAGTCTAATGTGGTCGACCACATTTGGCACCAGGCATGCCTCGACTTATTTGACTTCAAGGCCAAGACGTGTTAAAAGACAGTCCATAACTTACGTAAAATATTTTTGATAAGCTTTGTAATGAAACTCTTATTGCCCTTGTTAAAAAAGTTACAAGTTTGTATGTACTAATTTTCGTTTACTGAAAGACTGATGGGTGAGCCCATGGGAAAATACGACTATGAAGAAAGCACTAAAATAGTAGAATTTGGATTAAGCCTTGAATTTCACTCACCCAATGAAATTGGTTGTTGCTTAAATCTAGCAAACACAACAATACCAACATAGCCCTGAAGTTCTCTCCAACGAACGCAGACAAAAAACAAACAAAAAAAAAAAAAAAAACGGTTGGAAAAAGCCTGGTAGACGAAAACCAAGGAAAACTTTTTTGAAGCATACCTTAAATCTTAAGCATATGAGGACTTTGCGCAAAGCCCCTTAGAGCAACAGCTTTTCGCCGTATTGTCCTTCTGCTGAGCTTTGATTTATTTTAAATCGCAACGAAATGAATGCGAATATTGAAGCAATAAATTCTTTAAATATGTTTTCTCTCGCAATTGTGTATTACTGAATTTAAGCACGAAGGCCAGAAACGAGCTTTGCATTTGATGCATTTACACGCAGCAGCAGCCGGCATTGCCAATCTAAACAGGAGAAATTTTGTGTTCGAGGAACTCGCAGGACTTCCTACCTGAGCTGGACGACTCTCTTCGCTCGCGCTTTTGTTGCAAAAAGCTTGCCTGTTGGCAATATGTTTTCACCTGCGTGGAATAACGGAGTCATTAGCAAGTTGTGCACATAAATATTGGAGAAAATAATTAAAAAAAAAAAAAATAGAATTTTTAACTGACAGTGAATTAGAGAATTGCAAACAATTGAAATAACATCGGAAAGAGAAAAACAGTAAGTTTTAATCTAAGAATCAAAGCGGAAAGTGCTTCCTTTCGTTATACCAAAATGGGATAATACTCTCTGCGGTGGACATATCTCTTGGTCGCATTGAGCTGTTTTTCTACACAAAAGACGTGCGCGGGCTTTAAAAAAATTATTTTCTCCCTCTTTCTGCGTTGCTCTCTCTCTCTCGTCTTTCTCTCTCATTTGAAAGCTTTCTCTCAATAAAGAAATACAGTTCGCATTCGTTTTGGTTTCCGTAACTTACGCATTCAGTTCGAATTTATTGTCGGAATCGTGCGGGCCACGGAATCGCACAGTAGGGCTCCTCTTACGCATCATCGCCTGGCTCGGGTGCTGTGTACTTATTTAAAAAAAGAAAAAGTAATAAATTCAAATATTAACTATACAAAAATAAACCATCAATTCGTCAGACATCTTTTCCGTTCAGGATTAAAGCGGGCCGTCTTTGGGGAATTTCAGAAATAACGACTTAAAATACAGCGACTGTGTTTTTTCGTGCGTTGAAATCGATAAAAGGAGTCAATTGCAACGGATTAGAAAAAAAGGCTCGTGCAACGTATTAATCTGCGTGGACGTGCGCCTTAAGCATTAACTATCTCAATGCGTTTCGACTGCGCGGTTAGTTTTGTGCTAAGAAATGTTGTGCGAAAAAAGTTGCTTGTGTTTTCGGCGTGTGCATTCCGCGTTGTAATGGCAGGAAAGCTGAATTAGAATTTGTTGAAAAGCCAAGTGAATTTATCACTCAGCCAATATTTGAAGTCTTTCTTGGCATTTTATTGGTAAGCAAATGACAGCTCGGATACCTTTCGCGCCTATAAGTAGGCTACACCCGCTATCTCTTTAATTTCTGTACAGGGAAATCGTTTACTTAAAATTCTTTTTATGGCTAAATTGTCAAATCAAGTATGTTAAGTAAGCCTAGTGATTTTCTTATTGTTAGCTTAGCTAAAGCTTGATGAGCTTTGTTTTTATGTCCACACACATAATCACACAGCTTTATCAACAAAAATATGTCAGTAGAAGTTAAAATGACCATAAGGTAATATGAACTTTTTCATATTTGCTTTGACACTTATCTTTGGGGCGAGGAATTTATTAAGAACGGTTGGAAGTACAATCCAAGAAGGTTATTTGTTTAAATCAATTATCAAGCGGAGCTATTTTGTAACTGTTAAGAAAAATGTTTACTTGATCTGCTTAGTTCATTTCGATTGGGAGCTGTTGACATACTTAACTTGTCTTATGAAAAACAGACCTCTATTCGCCCATTATAGGAAAGGAAAGTACTCTTTATGACTCTGGTGGTTCAATGGGAAAATACAACAAGCTCACATTTCATTGTTTGAGGTGTTATTCTATCTGCAAGTGCAGAAGCCGAAAGATTTTTTTCTTCCTCAATATTTTAAGTCCAATATAGATTCTTATTTTTACTTCTTAGTATTGATAAATTTGGTAAAAATCGAATTATAAGTATTAATTTTAATACCCGACTCACTCTCTGTCGCGGGTATATTGCTTTTGTGTGGTTGTGTGTAACACCCAGAACCAGTCGAGATAGACTAGAATGTATGTATATAGAAATGATCAGCGTCACCAGGAGATTCGATTTAGACATGTCCGCCCGTCTGTATACAGTTATCTTTTCGAAAGAGTAGTAGAAAGATAAGTAGCTCATCTTGAAGAAATTTGCTATGCGAGCTAACGGGGACATGAGTAAGAACAAGTTCAAGAATGGACCAGATCGGACCATTTTCAGGGGTACCTCCAGTACTAGGGTCTGCTACGAAAACAACACAAACTGCTCTAAAATCGGAGTTTTTCAACATATTTTGATGAAATATGGTATTTGAACATGTTTAAAGGCAATTACTATGAATTTAAAACATTGAAAAAGTGGGTGTGGCAGAAGCGCGTTTTCGAAAATTCTCTCCTACACCCGAAATTCAAATGGGACTTGAACAAAAGTTGGCACTTATGCCTCGTTTGTAGCCACAAACATCCTTCCAAAATTTTTTTTGGTCGGGCCATTATTAAGGGTACCTCCAGTACTAGGGTCTGTCACAAAAATCTCAAAAGTGCCCCAAAATCGGATTTTTTCTAAATATTTTAATGAAACTTAAAATTTTTTGGAAGGATGTTTACGTGCCAAATTTCGTTCAAGTCCCATTTGAATTTCGGGTGTAGGAGACAATTTTCGAAAACTGCCCTTCTGCCACGCCCACTTTTCCAATTTTTGGAAATCATATTACTGGCCTTTAAATATGATCAAATATCAATTTTCATCAAAATATGCTGAAAAACTTCGATTTTAGAGCAGTTTTTGTGATTTTCGTAACAGACCCTAGTACTGGAGGTACCCCTAAAAATGGTGCGATTGGGTCCATTCTCGAATTTTTTTTTACTTATGTCCCCGTGAGCATGCTTACCAAATTTTGTCAAGATTGCTCAACTCCTTCGATAAGATAACTGTATACAAACAGACAGACGGACGGACATGTCTAAATCGAATCTCCTGGTGACGCTGATCATTTCTATATATATTTTGTATAGTTTATCTCGACTGATTCTTGGTGTTACACACAACCACACAAACGCAATATACCCTCGGCACAGAGTGTGTCGGGTATAAAAGTAAAAAATAAAAATGAAATGATTCTTGGAGTAGTTAACTGAATAAAGACTTAAAAGTGCCGGTAACTCGCGATACAGTTTTCAGACTGATTCTATGGAATTGCCCAGACCAAATATTTGAATTTTTTTAACCCTCTAATTCCGAACTCCTTCTCTAGACGGATTTTGTTTCGAACAAATCAAAAAATTGAAACAAAAAATAATTTCAGATTCTCTTTGTTCTGTCTTGAAGGGAATGGTATACTTTTAAAGTGACTGATACATGAAACATTTTTTTTTTTTATGATCCGGTAACCTTTAATGATGTTCACCGCAAAACAACTTTTTTTCGAAGCGCCTCCAGAGAATCGCTGCCACCGATTTATTTATCGATAAATTCCATATTTTTTCAAAAAAACTTAAAAGTCAAATTTTAACATAATCATATGCATAAATAAAATATGAAATAAATATGAAGGTACATCAATTATTCACGTCTCCACAAAAAAATCATGAATCACTTTTGAGATCATTTCAAACACGCAAAACGTTGCCTCAAGTTGTGAAACTGTTACATGAAATATTCTTTTCTCGGAACCAAAAACTGCATAACGATATTTTTATTAATGCCAGAGATATATATATGTAAGTAGTAAAGAATTGAAGATCCCAACAAGGAATCATTTTCGGTCGCCACTGTTTGTGCTAGATCCCACAGGATTCTAAATTTTCCTGTCCCGTTCATTACGGGACTAAGGAAATAGTGCAGGATTATAAGCCTTAATTTTCGAGAAATCAATCTTCTGGTGATTATATGCCAAAATTATTGAGTGCAAATGCTGGTTTCTAAGATATGGCTGGATAAGTGAGTGAAAGTTGCGTGAAATATGATCGAAAAATGGCCCTTCTGACCTCATAGAATCCACAATTAGAGTCGTAGGGTGGCGTTTAGGCACTTAAAATTTGCGTACGGTCTCCACCTTTCCGAATTAGATCTATCTGCTTGGCTATTTTATAAAGTAATTGAGTTATGGCCCGAAATATAGGGCAAAGTAGAGAAAGTTGACTTTTTTCACATTTTGGGCCATATCTCAGAAAAGCTACTTAAATTCATCAAACTATTGACATTTTTGGAATGAGTGGGCCGGCCCTATAGTAACAAAAAATAACCAACAGAAAAAAATGGCAGAAACGCTGTAGCATTGTGTTATGCAGGTCCTGGAATAAGTTTTCTCCAAACTGAAAAACTCCCGGAATTTTTGAACACCCGATGATATTACAAAATTTTTCTTTTCCTTCATTTTTTGTTATATTTGCGCTTGAAATCTGCAAAAATTGGTAGAAGTCAATTTTATTTTTACTCAAAAGAATAAATTTCTATAAAGTCATCACCTCATCAAAAAATCCAAATTTTAACTTTTTTTACATGTCCCCACTCCATTACAAATAACTTCGTCAAAAAAAAACCTCCCTTCGAAAAATAATAATTAACCTGTATATGAACATTTTGTGCGTTTTAATACAATTAGATAGGAAAATGAGATTAAAACCAGCACAAATGTTAGGCAAAACAATAAAAAATGCTGCACAAGGACTGGAAGCTTTATACCTACAATGTGAATTACTACACTGAGTGAAAAAACGTGCTAAATTTAAGATTATAAGTTAAAAATTTAATCATTTTGGACTGACCTCCAGTTCGCTGGGCCAACGTCATAACCATTACGCTAAACGAACGAATTTAATTTGTTGGTCAAAATGCTCACTCGTGTTTATGGTTGCTCCGGTTTTGGGGAACGTGCTTAAATATTATTTCACTCCAAATATTTTTTACTTGAAAATAAACCATTAAAAGAAAAATAATAATAAAAAAATAACAGGTTGGCTGATAAGTCCCCGGTCTGACACATAGATGGCGTCGCTAGTATTAAATGCATATTATTTTTATATAGTGGCAACTTTCAAATGATTCGTGTCAAAATTTGACGTCTGTAAGTCAATTAGTTTGTGAGATAGAGCGTCTTTTGTGAAGCAACTTTTGTTATTGTGAAAAAAAATGGAAAAAAAGGAATTTCGTGTTTTGATAAAATACTGTTTTCTGAAGGGAAAAAATACAGTGGAAGCAAAAACTTGGCTTGATAATGAGTTTCCGGACTCTGCCCAGGAAAATCAACAATAATTGATTGGTATGCAAAATTCAAGCGTGGTGAAATGAGCACGGAGGACGGTGAACGCAGTGGACGCCCGAAAGAGGTGGTTACCGACGAAAACATCAAAAAAATTCACAAAATGATTTTGAATGACCGTAAAATGAAGTTGATCGAGATAGCAGAGGCCTTAAAGATATCAAAGGAACGTGTTGGTCATAGCATTCATCAATATTTGGATATGAAAAAGCTCTGTGCCAAATGGGTGCCGCGCGAGCTCACATTTGACCAAAAACAACAACGTGTTGATGATTCTGAGCGGTGTTTGCAGCTGTTAACTCCCAATACACCCGAGTTTTTGCGTCGATATGTGACAATGGATGAAACATGGCTCTATCACTACACTCCTGAGTCCAATCGACAGTCGGCTGAGTGGACAGCGATCGGTGAACCGTCTCCGAAGCGTGGAAAGACTCAAAAGTCCGCTGGCAAAGTAATGGCCTCTGTTTTTCGGGATGGGCATGGAATAATTTTTATCGATTATCTTAAGAAGGGAAAAACCATCAACAAAGACTATTATATGTCGTTATTGGAGCGTTTGAAGGTCGAAATCGCGGCAAAACGGCCCCATATGAAGAAGAAAAAAGTGTTGTTCCACCAAGACAACGCACCGTGCCACAAGTCATTGAGAACGATGGCAAAAATTCATGAATTAGGCTTCGAATTGCTTCCCCACCCACCGTATTCTCCAGATCTGGCCCCCAGCGACTTTTTCTTGTTCTCAGACCTCAAAAGGATGCTCGCAGGGAAAAAATTTGGCTGCAATGAAGAGGTGATCGCCGAAACTGAGGCTTATTTTGAGGCAAAACCGAAGGAGTACTACCAAAATGGTATCAAAAAATTGGAAGGTCGTTATAATCGTTGTATCGCTCTTGAAGGGAACTATGTTGAATAATTAAAACGAATTTTGACAAAAAAATGTGTTTTTCTTTGTTAGACCGGGGACTTATCAGCCAACCTGTTACATTCTTAAAAATTAAGCGGAAAATTTTTTTTTCTTCATGAACATAAAAAAACATTAATTAACAAGTAAGAAAGATAAAGTCGGTCAAGCACGACTTCGAAATACCCAGCGTCTCGACATTATTGGCGCTCTATGTTTTGCCTCTCCATTTGTGGGCGTGCCCGTGGGAGGGCTACATAAATTTTTTCCCTACACCTTTCTTTCGCCTTTGTCAACCTATGTTGCGAATTTGAAGCTTCTACGCCTTTTACTTCACAAGTTACGATAAAACCTTATTTTTGGGCTTATTTGTGGGCGTGGCTCGAGGTAGGCGGCCTCCATTTTTTTCCAGGATATGTCCCTTTTCGTAGTTTACCAGTACATGTGTGCCAAATTTCGACTTCATTGATTCATCCGTTTCGGAGGAGATCCGATCACGGACGGACGGACAGACGGACGGACGGACAGACGGACATGTCTAAATCGATTCAGTTTTTGATCCTGATCATTTCTATATATATTTTTCTATATCTCCGGAGCTTAGTTCTCCCTGTTACAAGATTGGCACAAAACTAATATACCCCGCTTACGCTGGGTATAAAAATAAAGTTAAAAAAATTTAGGAAAAGTTCTCGCCGCCAGCACTGATAGATCCGCGAACCGGCGACTATCGAGTCAAATTTTAAATCATTGATTTATCGAACCCTTGTCGAGCGTTTGATCAGATTGTGAATTTAACGATTTTACTCTCCCTCGCTCAAAAAAGTCAAAAAAAGTGCAAGAGCATATCACAAAGAACCAATAACGAAAACAACAAAAGCCACTCACACATAAGTGCATTTCGACAGTCTTGCTATTTGAAGAGCATGCAACAACAACACTATGGAAAACATTATACATGAATTGTAGCCTTAGTTTTCAACCGATTGGGAATCTGTAAAATGATACATCATCTAGAAAAAAAAAATCTTTCCAATGGCGTTTTTTGTATAAAAATCGGTTCAGTAGGATCGCTAAACGAACGCGGAAACGATTTGTGTTAGCGTATTAATATAATATATAGATGTTATTATAATAGAAGTAACATCTGTTGGATCAACTTGTAAATCCAAACTATAAATTTAAGTTTTTTTTTCTAATCACAATATCATAAAAAAATATGATTCTAAACTGTTATAATGTCGAAAAAACTTAAGAAAGAAAAAAGGAGAAACCGAGAAGAAAAACTATTTTGAAGTAAAGTAAAGAATTCTCTCAAAAATTTTTCTGGTTTCATTTAAAATCATGTTAGTAAAGGATTTTCTCAAAATCCTTTGGTTTCAAATAAATTCCTGTCAGGATCGAAAATTCCGCTCTAAGTAAAGGAATCTCTCGAAGTCCTTTGGGTTCAACATTCTTCAAAATATCTCTTCTAATATAATTGGAATATTCGATTCTCAATGGTATTTCGTTCACCAGCAGGAACTAAGTCGAAGATGACATACAATAGCTGTGTGCTCTGCAGTGCGCAAGATTCCCTAGAAATGGTGCAGTGTGACACATGTGATCTTTGGTATCACTTTGTGTGTGTCGGCGTAACCAGTTCGATTGCCGAACAACCTTGGGAATGCCCTACATGTCAGCAAGCGGCCACTCTTCAAAATGGTACCAGTTTGGCGGGTGTGACTAAGCCAGTCAAAGGCGCAAGCTCAGTTGAAGTCATCGACAGTAAAAAACCATTACCTCTCGGTGAGGAGCTTCCTAGGAAGGTAAACTCAGCTGCTAAGCATACAACTGCAGTGGGTTCAACGAGATCCAGTGTATCTTCAAGACGCAACATGGAACTTAGATTGAAGCAGCTTGACGAAGAGAAGGCATTAGAAAAGCTATACATCCAAAAAAAGTATGAAGCTTTACATGAGAATGTGGATGAGGATGATTCTTCTCATAGCAGTAATAGTATTCGCTCCATCCGTACCAAAGAATGGGTATCACAGCAAGCGTTGGGAGCAACTAAGAAAGAAGCAAAACAGATACCGAATCAGGTTTGTGAAACTGCTGAAAGGCGATTAACTCGGGAAGTATTATCTGCGCGAAATGCCTTGTCTAAAGACTTGCCTCTTTTTTCCGGAAAGCCTCAGGAATGGCCGTTATTCTTTAGTGCGTTCAACGAAAGTACTCAGCTATGTGCATTTTCCGATGGAGAAAATCTTCTAAGATTACAACGATGCCTTCGTGGAAAGGCTTTGGATGTGGTGCGTAGCCTTCTTTTGATCCCTAAAAACGTCCCAGAAATTCTCAAATTGCTGAAAATGATGTTTGGGAGACCCGAAACAATAATCAACGCTATGATTGAGAAAGTAAGGTTGGAGCCTCCTGTCAAAGCTGACAGATTGGACACTTTAGTCAGCTATGCAATCAGTGTTAAAAACTTGTGCTCAACATTGGAAGCCTCAAATTTGGCTTCGCATATGAATAATCCTTTGTTGTTACAAGAACTCGTTGAAAAGCTGCCTGCACAGACTAAACTTTACTGGGCAATGTACACCGTATGTCAAGTAAAGTCAATATCCACATTTTCAAATTGGCTGTTCCAGATTGCTGAGGCCATAAGTGAAGTTTCACCCGTCACTTTGCAAAACAAAGTACAGGGAAACGTTCATTCACACGATCATTCAGGAGCAGTTGAAACAAATGTGTGCTTATTATGCAATAAGCCCCACAAGTTTGAGAACTGTTACAAATTCCAAGAGATGAAGCTGGTAGATCGCTGGAATAAGGTAAGACGACTTAAATTATGTCGTCTGTGTCTAACCAAACATGCTTACAATCAATGCAACAAGGATAAATGCCCAGTAGGAGGTTGTGAAGCTAAACACCATAAGCTCCTGCATAAATTCAAACCGAAATCTGACATTGGACTTTCTAAGGTCAACCCATCTATGGTGGGTCATTCGACTGATGATCAAGGAAGGCAAACATATTTCAAAATTGTCCCAGTGACACTTTTCAATAAAGGAAAGTCAATAGACGTGTTCGCCTTTCTCGATGATGGTTCTAGCATTACGCTCATTGAAGAGAATGTAAGCAAAAAACTGGAGCTGCAAGGAGAATTCAAGACTCTTTGCCTCACCTGGACGTCCCAAACATCAAGAGTAGAAGATGATTCCATGCAAGTTGATCTCTCAATTCCGAAGCAAGTTCCTGGTTCGAAAAGGTATTCTTTGCGAAATGTTCGAACAGTTAAAAACTTAGCATTACCCATGCAAAATATTAGTCGCGAAGAACTCAACCGATTCAAGCACTTGCGAAATATACAATATGCTGAATACCAAAATGCTATGCCTCAAATTCTCATTGGTTTGAACAATAGCTTGGTTTGCAATACACTCAAGCTTGTAGAAGGTAAGACAAATGAACCATTTGCTTCTAAAACCCGGTTAGGTTGGGTCATTCATGGTGGCTGTAATAACAATTCCTCTGGTATGGTTGGGGCTTACCTGGTTGGAGAGTGCGATTGTAATAGAGAACTGTACGATTTACACAAGCTCGTGGATGACTATTTCTCCCTTGAATGTTATCCTGTAAAAGAGGTAGTCTCAAATGATGATAAGCGTGCGAAACTTCTACTCGAAACTACAACAAAGCGCATTGGCGATCGCTACGAAACTGGGTTGCTGTGGAAAAGCGATAATCAAAAAACTCCCAATAGTTACCCTATGGCCATTAAAAGGTTGCATTGTCTTGAAAAACGACTCAGCCCTGACGAAATTCCTATTATAAGTCAGCAAATTGAAGATTTAGTTTCTAAAAATTACGCTCGCAAACTTTCCCATGAGGAAATCCTAAAAAGCAACGGTGCCGTATGGTATTTACCAATTTTTACGGTACAAAATCCAAATAAACCTGGAAAACTCCGATTGGTTTGGGATGCTGCAGCAAAGGTTTCTGGTACATCTCTGAACTCTATGCTGCTTAAAGGACCGGACCTCACGTCACCTATGTTATCAGTTCTCTTTGGTTTTCGAATGAAGCAATTCGCAATTACAGCGGACATAAAGGAAATGTTCCATCAAGTCCGTATTCGAGAAGAGGACCAGAATGCGCAGCGGTTTCTTTGGCGTGACAACTGCAGAAACAAGAATCCAGATGTCTATGTCATGCAAGTGATGACTTTCGGAGCTGCTTGTTCGCCATCATCAGCACAGTATGTCAAGAATATAAACGCTCTTGATTATCTTGATACCTTTCCCAAAGCAGTAGATTCAATTTTTGCATCATCATTATGTTGATGATCTTTTGGACAGTGCAGATACTGAAGATGAGCTTTTATTGCTGGCAAAACAAGTCGAATTCATCCACATGCAGGGAGGTTTTCTTATTCGTAATTGGAAGTCCAACTCACGAGCTATTATGAAAGAGTTTGGTGAGTACCGAAATCAACCAAACGATATTTTTATTGGAGAATCAAAAACCGAAATGACGACTGAAAAGGTCCTGGGTATGTGGTGGTCCACTTCATCTGATAACTTCACATTTTCGCTCAAGTTGAATCGTCAAAACAAAGACGTGTTGAGTGGAAAAATTAAACCCACAAAGAGGGACGTCTTGAAAATATTAATGTCAATTTTTGATCCATTTGGGTTTCTGTCTCCATTTATTTGCTATTTAAAAGTCCTGCTCCAGGAGGTTTGGAGAACAACTGAATGTTGGGACGACGTGGTAAATGACACTATCTTTGAAAAGTGGTTAACATGGGTAAAAGTACTGCCAACTATTGAGAATGTTCAAATACCAAGGTGGTATGGCATTCAGCCAGGATCTTGTATTCAATTGCACATTTTCGTTGATGCCAGTGAAAGGGCATATTGCGCAGTGGCATATTTTAGAATCGTCTTCAATAATAGAGTTTCTTGTTGCTTAGTAGCTGCAAAAGCTAAAGCCGCGCCAAAACAAATACTATCGATCCCTCGAATGGAATTATTGGCTGCAGTCCTGGGTGTTCGTTTGGCGAACATGATCTGTTCGATGAATCAAATTTCATTTCAAAAACGTTTCTTCTGGTCAGATTCCAACACAGTGCTTGCCTGGTTACGTGCTGATCCCCGCAATTTTAAACAGTTTGTCATGTTTCGTGTTGGAGAGATTCAGGAACATACAGACTTGGCTGAGTGGAGGTACGTTCCAAGTAAGGAAAATGTCGCAGACGATGCTACGAAATGGAAAACTAAATTGGATTTCAACCTTATAAGCCGATGGTTTCGCGGACCAGAATTTTTACTGCATTCCGAAGACAAATGGCCGCACGCAGAGGTATTTCAAGCAAAAGATGTTGAAGAGTTAAAACCTCATATTGTGTTTGTGCACAACAATGACTTATTGCCATCGCTCGACATACAGTTTAAAAAGTATTCCAGTTGGAAAAGACTTTTGCGCAATGTATTTACCATGTACGTATTCTTCTACAAACTCAAACATCGTGTTCATCTCAAACGTACGGTCAATTTCGTCACACCTTCGAATTCCGAAATTTTCCAAGCAGCTGAAACATTTCTCTACAAACAAATTCAATCCTCAGGATTCAGGGATGAAGTTATTTTATTGCAAAATAATCAAGCAAATAAAATAACTCCGAATAGTCCTCTCTACAAGTAGTCGCCGTCATTATATAGCTCCGGAGTAATTCGAATTAACGGACGTATAAACTGCGCACCTGTACCTGAAAACGTAAAGCATCCTATAATCTTGCCAAAGGACAACTATGGAACTCACCTTTTAATAAAACATTTCCACGAACTATATCATCATATCAACCATTATACTTGCATAAATGAAATTCGACAATTATTCTACATTCCAGCTTTAAAAACGCAACTGAAGAAAGTCCGAGGAAGTTGTCAAAGATGCAAAAATCAAGAAGCTAAGCCTGTTATACCTGAGATGGGACAACTCCCATCTTGTCGTTTATCTGCCTTTGTTCGTCCATTTTCGTTTGTAGGCATTGATTATTTTGGCCCTATCGCAGTAAAGGTCGCAAGGCATCAAGAGAAACTGTGGGGAGTCCTGTTTACGTGCCTCACGATTCGTGCAGTCCATATAGAAGTTGCTAGAGAGCTGTCTACAGATTGTTGTATTATGGCTATACAAAATTTTGTTGCACGGCGCGGTGTCCCACTTGCCATATACTGTGATAATGGCACGAACTTTCATGGAGCCGAAACAGAGCTGAAGAAAGCCATGAAGGATATTCAGTTCGATGAAATTTGCAAGAAATTTACAACCTCAACAACAACCTGGAATTTTAACCCACCAGCTGCACCACATATGGGTGGTAGTTGGGAGAGAATGGTTCGGTCTATAAAGAAAGTACTTCATCAAATGTTCCCTAACTTCAGTTTCAAGGATGATAGCCTATACAATGCTCTACTAGAGTGCGAGCGCGTTGTTAATTGTCGTCCTCTCACTTATGATTTGGATTCTACATCTGGTGAAGCATTAACGCCAAACCATTTCCTTCTTGGATCCTCAAACGGTGGTAAGCCTCTCGGTATTTTTAGTCAAGACGATTTAGATCTTCGTAAGAACTGGCGTAAGGTTCAGTACTTCGCTGACCAATTCTGGAAGCGCTGGCTACAAGAATACCTACCCACATTAACAAAAAGAACAAAGTGGTTCAAAAAATCCGAACCGTTAGTGGAAAATGATGTTGTAATCATTGTCGACCCGAATCTGCCACGGAACACTTGGCCAAGAGGAGTGGTTGAAAAGGTCTATTTAGCAAAGGATGGCAACGTCAGAACTGCAACTGTAAGAACTACAAGCGGAATATACGTCCGACCAGTATCCAAGCTCGCTAAACTAGACGTTCGTCTTCTAACAAAATCTAATAATTAAAATATGGGACATTTTAATAAGGGGGACAATGTTGGATCAACTTGTAAATCCAAACTATAAATTTAAGTTTTTTTTTCTAATCACAATATCATAAAAAATATGATTCTAAACTGTAATAATGTCGAAAAAACTTAAGAAAGAAAAAAGGAGAAACCGAGAAGAAAAACTATTTTGAAGTAAAGTAAAGAATTCTCTCAAAAATTTTCTGGTTTCATTTAAAATCCTGTTAGTAAAGGATTTTCTCAAAATCCTTTGGTTTCAAATAAATTCCTGTCAGGATCGAAAATTCCGCTCTAAGTAAAGGAATCTCTCGAAGTCCTTTGGGTTCAACAACATCTTTTCGAATTTTTGGTATTAATTTTTTATGAATCAACAAAATCTGTTTATAGAGAATATATAGCTAATTATAATAAAACCGCCAACGTGAATTATCAATTGTAAATCCTATAGTTATCAAACAGTTTATAAAAGCAGTTTATAAATATGCGTCCTTAAAAAAGTATACATAGGCTAATTCTATCTTTAACAAGTAAGAAAGCTAAAGTCAGTCAAGCCCGACTTTGAAATACGCAGCGTCCCGACATTATTGGCGCACTATGTAACGAAAATCTCCATTTGTGGGTGTGATAGCGGGCGGACTACATACATTTTTTCCTGCATCTTTCATTTTCCTTAGCTAAACTATGTTGCGAATTTGAAGGTTCTACGCCTTTTACTTCACAAGTTACGATAAACCCTTATTTGTGGGCGCGGCTCGAGGAGGACGGCGCCAATTTTTTCTAGGATATGTGATTTTTCGTAGTTTACTAGTACACCAAATATCAATAAAATATGTTGAGTGGTTCGCAAGTGACAAACACTTTACTGAAAACACATTATATTCATTTGTGGGCGTGGGAATGGGCGGATGCCTCCAATTTTTGCTTAGGATCATACTCGGATCCCTATATACCTGTGTGCCAAATTTCGACTTGGTTGGTCCAGCCGTTTTGGAGGAGATCCGACCACAGACGGACGGACAGACGGTCAGACGGACAGATGGTCAGACTGACAGACACACAGACGGACATGTCTAAATCGATTCAGTTTTTGATCCCGATCAGTAATATATACATATATATGTCTATATCTACGGAGCTTAGATCTGGCTGTTACAAGATTCGCCCAAAACTATTATACCCTGCATACGCTGGATATAAAAATACGAAAATTTAAAAATGGATCGTAATCGTACTTGCACTCATTAAAAAAACCGACTAGAAGTTTGGGCGTGTTGTGGGAAAAAATTTGTTTAGGCACCAAAAATTTGGACTTTTATAAAATAAACTTGTTGCGTGAATCGCTCTTAAAAAAAATTCGTAAACTCAGATTATGACAATTCAGATACATGATTTCCTCTAAGCATTTCTAATGCGTGCGGCATATCGCTTTTTGACACATGAAAATCTGATAGTTCCCGACCTTAACCTATTATGCCCAATTACAAATATATTAAACTTCGGAATGTTACCCGAAGTTTCACAATCTATGATTGTTTTATTTCTTTTACTTCAAGGTCAAATATTCATGTCAAAACTTCAAGAGCAAGATGTAAAATTGAGCAATTTAACGATGTGAAAGTATTAAGTTATCTTCAAAATGTTTATATTCTGTAGGAAGAGGACACTCACATCGGTGTTATAGTTTAAAAGATATTCGCGAAACTGCAATGAGTTATTGAAAGTATTCCTAACAAGCAACAAGAACAAGTAGTTATTATTGTTTTAAAAAGAAAAATGAATGGTCATAACACTGAAACCGATGCGTCCAAGATTGCTGTTATTACGCCCGATTCAAAAGCCACAGTTTACTTAACCCAAAAAATAATCAATTCGTTAGTTTTTCCCAGGAATCTTTAGATAATTGCCGTTTAAATACCGCTTGTTCTTCTACCCATATGAAAAAAAAAATATACGCATTAATAAGAAAACATCGATAGCTTTGGATAGAAAGGGCGTAACTCATTATTTTGCTACTTTACAGGAGAAGGAAAAAACTTCATAAAATCGCAAAGGTTAGATATTTAAAAAAAGTTTAAACGCAAAGTCAATTAAATACTACGCACGAAATTTGTTTTAGGCTTGAATTTTTACTTTTTCTGTGTTTCGAGCAGTTTTCTGAGTTAGGGCTTTTTGATATCAATTTTCGTTCAAAACACGTGAGTTAGGTCTTTGTACGCAAAGTTTAAAATATAAATAAAATTATAAGATGCGATCCAGCATTTAAAAAGAAATTATAGTAACTTAGAAAAATATTCATATTATTTACATGAAAATAATAAAACTTGAAAAATATTTACATTTTATGAGGTAAGTTATCATAAGAATTGTGTCAGTCTACAGGCAACAGCTTTTTATACCCGACACACTCTGTGTCGAGGGTATATTGCGTTTGTGTGGTTGTGTGTAACACCCAGAACCAGTCGAGATAGACCATACAAAATATATAAAGAAACTAGGTGGCACCAAGGCTCGCTCCGCGAGCCTTCGCGCCAGCTTCGTATGACCCGCGCTTGTTTCCTCTCCCGGTACAGGTTGATATTGGGCAAAAGTAATAAAAGTGGTAAAGTAGTATGTTTTTAAATACTCTAGGTTTTTATTCATTCTTTGTGTGAAATTTAAACATTATGCTATAAATTTTTACTTAAACTACTATCGACCAATATTTCCTCCTCGCCCACGGAAACGTGGCATTGTTTTATGTACTTAACTGTGAATATAATACACTTAATATTCACTGAAATGCGCTTACTCCCGATTTAAATAAAAATAAATTTTTTTTTATGATTTGAACGTTTGTTACATTAAAATTTTAAATAGCTTGGTGAATTCGTATTTTTTGCTCAAGCCTACTTTGCTGCTTTTTAATTTTAAATAACCTAGATACCGACTGCAGTACAATCTCGGTAAAATTATTCCCCCATTTAATTTAGGGAATAGGTGTTATCTATCTATCCATCTCTCTATTCATCTATCCATCTATCTATCCATCTATCATCAATCTTTCAACCTATCAATCTGTCAATCAATCAATCTTTCAATACATCTATCCATCAATCTATCAATCTGACATTCTATCAATATGTCAATCTATCAATCTTTCAATATATTTATCCATCAATCTATCAATCTGTCAATCTGTCAATTTATCCACCCCTCAATCTATCAACCTATCAATGTGTCAATCTATCAATCTATCAATCTTTCAATCTATCGATCTATCAACCTATCAATCTGTCAATCAGTAAATCTATCAATTTCTCAATCTATCAATTTTTCAATATATTTATCCATCAATCTATCATTCTGTCAATCTGTTAATTTATCAATCTTTCAATCTATCAACCTAACAATCTGTCAATCCTTCAATCTATCAATCTGTTAATATATCAATCAATCAATCTATCAATCAATCAATCTATCAATCTTTCTATCTATCAATTCTTACAACTCACCAAAATGCTGATATCTCACGACACACGCACCAATGTCGCACACGCACCAATGTCGCATATAGCTTAAAACATTCAGGCAGACTTCACCTTTCAAACAAAAAAAACTGCATGCAAATCGGTTCAGCCAGTGCCGAGAAAGTTCAACTCAAACACATTTCGCAACATTATTTTATATATATAGATGATCAGCGTCACCAGGAGATTCGATTTAGACATGTCCGTCCGTCTGTCTGTCTGTATACAGTTATCTTATCGAAGGAGTTGAGCTATCTTGAAGAAATTTGGTATGCGTGCTAATGGGGACATGAGTAAAAACAAGTTCGAGAATGGACCCGATCGGACCATTTTTAGGGGTACCTCTAGTACTGGTGTCTGTCACAAAAATCTCAAAAATGCCCCAAAATCGGATTTTTTCGAAATATTTCAATAAAACTTAGGATTAGAGCGTATATCTAAGCCTCCGATTAGAATTCAAAAAACTTGGAAAAGTGGGCGTGACAAAGGGGCAGTTTTCATAAAGAAATTATATGGGGCCCCTTATGACCTTAAACACTTCTTGATATTAAAAATTATTTGAACATATGTTGGTGTGTCGGGTAGTCTATTGTCAGGCTCGCCTGACTATAACACCATTACTTGTTTAAGTCTTGCAAATGGTCCCATTTTTCTTATATTGGTTATCTTCTCTTATATTGGTTTTGAAATAAATTAAGCCTGAAGGGTCATATCCCAAGACTCGCAGCATACTGACGGTGTGATCACCAGTGCTTCTTCCTAAAATTTAAGTTTCAAATATGTATGTTATTAGCATAAAGTTTTGTTGTAAGTAAAAATACATATTTTACCAGGCCGAATCGATATGTATTGCTTAGGAATTCTTTCAAAATCCAAAAAAAAGTCATAATGCAACTGATTGGCTTGCAGAGGTGATGGTGATGCCCAAGCGCGAAGGCACGCAAGAGAGCAAAAAGAGGTACTTAAAAAAATCCATTAGAAACAGAACGGATGATCAGCGTAATTCAGTGTAAGCCACATTTAGATTTTCCCTAGCACGCATGCAAGGAAGACTAAATTCTGCCGACGCATAAGTCGCACACGCATAGCGTATACGAAATCCTGCGAACAACGGTCGGCTGCGTTCGTGTTTGGACAAAACAAACTTCGTCAATGCAAATCAGTGGAACTCACAACGAAGTCGACAGCGAATGCACACGCACAGTTATGAATGTTAATTTATAGGTCTCGCCATCACTGGCGTAGTTGAGCGTCTTTTTGTGAGTTGGGGCTTTTTTCTTTCGCAAAAATGTTCGCTATGAGTTAGGGCTTTTTTTAAAGTAACTACAACTTCGGTATTTTCAATCAAAGGTCGTCAATTTTTTTGGAGGGTGTGTATTTGAGAGTCGACCATCAGAAAATGCAAAAATCTCGTTTTTTAAAAAAAATGAGTTACGCCCTTTCTATCCGAAGCTAACGACATACTGTAAAACAAGCTCTTCCTACAAAGTATTATTCGCAAATGGTACACAGAGAAAAAAATCAACCAGAAAATTGGTTAAATCAAAAGGAAAAATATACAAAACGGCTTCAACAAGGAATATTTTTGTTTTAACAATTTTTCTTGTTGGAAAAAATAAAGATTTTCCTTTTGAATCACCTATATTTCAGTTTGAATTGAAATGATAATTTTCAAATATGGATTTAAATTTAAATTGTTGAACCAACCACGGACATAATTGAAATGACTAAGAAAAATTAAAAAAAAAAAAAACCTATAAAAGAAGAAATGTCAAAAGAATTTTAATTAACGTTCAAAGCAAATGGCCACAGAGCCCTCTGCTGAACATAACCCCAAAAATAGCCATCGGATGGACTTCAGCTGATATCGTCACTCCGTTGTCGTGACTGCTTTCGCAATGCTTAAAAAGTTCTAAGATGAATAATTATGTTATATGTCCTATTTTATAAAGCAAATGAGAAATATACGGAACGAAAAAAAATGTAATTAAACATATTTCCTTTAAATCAACCAAAAATGTTGTTGACTCTACCATTTTTCTTTTGAAATTTTTGTTCTGCTCGAAAATCAAAAGGACTGTGAATAACAATGCGCCCTTTTAAAAAAAATCATGGTTAAGTTCGCTCAGTGTAGAAAAATCTAAATAGTCAGAAATTTTTTATAATGTTGACAAGCACACTTTTGACACCACTAAATCGGCTACAATACAAGAAGAAAGGCCTGGAATATGGGCAAATGCTCGTGAAATAGTGGAAATTGTGGTTTCTAAAAGAGATTTAGTTGGTGATTATTCTGTTAAAATAATGATTGACGGAGGAAAATGATATTTTTAGATATACATGAGTGTTTTTCAAGACACTGATCCAGGCGAAATCGATGATATGAGCAATGTAAACGGTGCGCCGCGGCGTTAACTGTACAAGCGTTAATAAGATGATAATTTTTGTATTGTTCTTTATAAACAAAAAATTCGAAAATCGTGTTTTTTTTAATAAAATAGCTAAAAATCGAAGTAGCTACGGTTTTAATTTAAAAAGATTTGCAATCTACGTGCCATGTTCTTCAAAGTCCCATTCACAGATTTTTGAGAAATTTTTTTCGAACCTTATCGACTCAGAAAATCGCCCTGAGGTATTGTTTAGTTCTAATATGAAATACGATTTAAGCCCACTTTTTTTTAACTGAAATCTAAAAGTTAGATATTTTATACTTAAGCATTCTAGAAATCTTATTTTTATCGTTTAATTTCAATTTTGAGAGTCTTTCGCGACTATACAACATTACATATTTATTTAAATATTTGCTATAGGTTTGAATAGGGTATTTGGCTAAGTACTTTTGGAAAAGTGTCTGAAGTGCAGATTCAAACCCTTATAGCCGCAAGATAAGGAAAATAAAATATTTCCTGAATATCTTTCGTATTTTCTATTTAAAATGGTATTTAATTGCATATTTTTATTGCTGCGCTAAAGACGATAGTTTTTAATTTTATTAAATATGTGACGTCAATGGCCAGTAAACTAGAAAAAAGTGGAATCGTGTAGGATTTTCTGTTATAGAATAATATCAGAACATATGAACTTTCAAAATGATGTACAAATGGTGAATTGTGTCACATCCCAAAAATACAACCATCAAAAGTCCAGAAAAGTGGTTTCTTTCAGTGCCAAAAGATCCCAAAAAGCGGAAGAAGTGCCACAGGTAACTTGATATGTTTTTACTGGCTTTTGACATCACTAAATTTCAACAAATTATAGATTGTTTAACATAGATTTTAACCCATTTAAAAAGTGCAACATTTTATATATGTTTTTAAAAGAATATAAACATATAATTGTTTGAAATTATGCAAAAAATGCATATTGACCCTCGATATTACAAGATAACCACGGCTCGTTAAAATATTTTAATGTTTTCAAATACCCTATTTCCATAAACGAAAATACTTGTACGAATTTTAGACTATTAGAGAAATGTGAAAAATTGAAATAACATTGAGACGACTTTGCTTTTTCTTTTCGGTATGAAGGTTTACTTTCGCGTGTATCTAAGAATTTATGGAAGTTCCGGATAGCGATTATTTAAGTAGAAATAAATTCCATTATAAGCAGGGAAAGCTCACTTTCTTGGCTTACCATCTTTAGAGACACTTTGAGGAAACTGATGGTCAAATTGAACTCATAATATTATCAGAATGCATTCAAAGAATCCGTCAAAATACCTCAACTTATTATCCATCTGTTAAAAATTTATGATCCACACCCACTGGTGCGGTTAAATAACTATTCTATGAATTGCCTTTTGAATGAGTCCAAGATTTCCATATTGAAATAATTGAGTTATCTCGACAAAATTCGGCAAGCAGGATGGCACGGTGAGTCTAACAAAGGCGCTTGTCTCCGGGCTGATTTAAAAAACAAGTTAAACGAAACATTTATGCATTTAACATAAAGGTCTGTGGGTAACGAAATGGGCTTAGAAAAAATTCTCTGATCAATTTTGTAATAAATAAAGTATGTAAACTTATTACACGGATCGGGAAGTAAAATATTTGGCAGGATTTAATATTATTTAAAAGACGAAGTTACATATATGTAGGTAAGCAACTCAGCAAAAATAAGTCATCCAGTTGTGAAAACAAATTGTTTTGCAGACCTTAGCATGTATGTAACTCGTTTTCAAAAATATGTACTTAAATTATCAAGGAAGTCCTTTTAGCAAAGGAGATTTCTTTGAGCTATATAAAATTCATGATTTTGAAATGGACAAAATAATTGAACTAGTTTAATTTGCTCATGCAATAAGCTCGTTAGAAGCTTTACTTCGGCTAGAAACACCTGGCTGCTTTGTTAAGCTTTGTTAAGTAACATAAGACGTATTCATAGTGGCATAGTTCGCGTAAAAAATTTCAATGAACTTCCATAATTTAAGTGCGATTATTAAAAAGAACAAGGACTCAGTTATTATTCAAAACAAGAGGAGGAGCCACGGCACCGTTTGGTGTAAGTTGCATTAAGTTATTTCGCAGCAAAACAAGCACGACACATTGAAGGCTGATGAACCTCAGGCTTTCACATTGCTGTCATTTTTCGTCTTCAATGTAATTTTTTATGGTAACTGACATTCCGTTCTTTTCGCTTCTGATGTAGATTTTGTTTTCATTCTCATAGCAGCGTTTTACGGCTTATGTTATAACTGACTTGCCGGCGGTTATTCGATGACTTCTTGTCAAGTTTCTTTCTTTTCTCGTTGTCCTCTCTTTGTTAAAGACAACCTGATAAAATGATAAATTGTATTGCGTAAGTATTTCAACGGCAAACGGATACAGATATCCATCAATCATAAAGTATTTAAGTGTGTGTGCACGTGTACGTGTACGTAGGTCTCTAATAGATGACGTTGCGTACTGTTAGTGCTAGGGGTGGACTGGGGTTCAAAGGGCCCACCGGGCGTTTGAAAAATGACGCTCCGTTAACTAAGAAAAAAAACCTGACAGCTAAAAAGCACAGCTCACTCGGGGCCCACCGGACATTTGCTCGGTTGCCCGGTGGCGCAGTCCGTCCCTGGTTGGTGCCAAGGAACACGAATGCTTTAAATTTGTTCTTTAGAGAACTACATGTGTAAGTATATGCATTCGTTTTTTTTTTTAGAAAAAGGATATTTCGGAGCGGATTTTGAAAATCAAAAAAGTTTTTATTTTTTCGAAAAATTTGACAATTCTTCATCCTTCATAAATCGGATTCGCTCGCAACAATTTGTTTCAGTTTTCGCCGAACCAGGTAGAGTGCTATTTTACTCCATACATAACCTGCAAAGTGTATTTCATAAACAATTTTTATTTCGCTGAAATCGCACGGCTTCCCTTCAAACTGTTTTTGCAGCAAAAAAGTTTCAACGTTTTTTATGCCACTGGCAGAACTGAGGAATATTGGCGCATATCGTTTATCGTTCACCTATTTTCCAGAGAACGTGAGTAATTATCAAGCTTTTGGGCTGGCGATCGGTTGATCCAATACACTTTAAATCGTTATCGAGTCTCTTAATTCATGCATTTGGGTCAATGGAACTTTAACGCAAATATACTGAATTCGAAAATAGACCGCCAGTATGATTGAAGTATTTTTGAAAAGCATTTGTGTTTAGTATTGTGTTCTTATTTACTCTAAAGAAAAGCTTGCAAATTCAAGCTTGGCCATTTCGCTTTCAACTGCATCAATTTGAAAACATTTTTCATAATTTATGGTAGG
>CM035808.1:49553246-49659065 GCA_020466095.1 Chlorops oryzae | reverse complement strand
TTATTTTAGTTTTTCTTTGAGTGATTTCAAAGTTGTTTTTGTCAAGTTAATTGAGAAGGAATTCTTAAAACAAAAATAACAATCCGATGTCGGTGAGTTCAAATCCCGTTCAGACAAGAGTTAAAAAAAAAATTTTTTTTTTTGGTAAAAATACTAATACCAATATATATTTGTCGGAAATCCTTGCAAGTCCCTTGTCGGAGACCCTTGTAAGTCCTTTGTCGGAGATCCTAGCAAGTTCTCCTCTACCACGGATTGAGGTTTCTTTGCGTTGTTTTTTCTACAAAGTACCGAGCTCGTCCTGGGGTCGCAAACACACAAACACAAGTTTCTTTTTATTTTTCGAATATATTCAAAAAGTATCTTTTCCCAATCATTTCTTTTCTCTTCATACTTCTTATTTCTTTGTAAATTCATAAGTATGTCTACTTCGATCTCTTTTATTTTATTTTTCTTTCTGTTGCGACACCTAGTTCTCAGAAGGCCATTTGGCGATGCCACGTTCTTATGAAGAGTCACAACCATGACGTACCTACGACACGGACATCCTGATTATCACACGTCCTCGTGTGAATCAAAGGAAAACAAGTAAGAAAGCTAAAGTCGGTCAAGCCCGACTTTGAAATACCCAGCGTCCCGACATTATGAGCTCACTATGTTTTTCTTCTCTATTTGTGGGCGTGGCAGTGGAAGGGCAACATAATTATTTCCCTACACCTTTCATTCGCCTTGGTGAACCTATGTTGCGAATTCGAAGCTTCTACGCCTTTTACTTCAGAAGTTACGAAAAATCTTCATTTGTGGGCGTGGCAGCGGGCGGGCCAGTTAAATTTTTTCCCTACACCTTTCGTTTGCCTTGGTCAACCTATGTTGCGAATTTGAAGCGTCTACGCCTATTAATTCGGAAGTTACGAAAAATCTCCATTTGTGGGCGTGGAAGTGGGCGGGCCATATAAATTTTTTCCCTATACCTTTCATTCGCCTTGGTCAACCTATGTTGCGAATTTGAACCTTCTACGCCTTTTACTTCACAAGTTACGATAAGCCCTTATTTGTGGGCGTGGCTCACGGAGGGCGGCGTCCATTTTTTGCCAGCATATGTCCCTTTTCGTAGTTTACCAGTACACCAAATATCAATGAAATGTGTTGAGTGGTTCGCAAGTTACAAGCATTTTACTGAAAACACATTATATTCATTTGTGGGCGTGGCAGTGGGCGGATGTCTCCCATTTTTACTTAGGATCATACTCGGATCCCGATATACCTGTGTGCCAAATTTCGACTTGATTGGTCCAGCCGTTTCGGAGGAGATCCGACCACGGACGGACGGACAGACGGACGGACGGACGGACAGACGGACATGTCTAAATCGATTCAGTTTTTGATCCTGATCATTTCTATATATATATGTCTATATCTCCGGAGCTTAGTTCTCCCTGTTACAAGATTCGCACAAAACTAATATACCCCGCTTACGCTGGGTATAAAAAACAATCTTATTTAAATTACATTTATTTGACATTTATTTCACACGGCCATACTGACTTATACCATACGTCCTCGTATGTGCTATACCCTATGATCTTATTAACAATTTATTACTTTATTAGAGGCTCATCGTGGCCGCGCATCTCAAGCAACATTTAGTTACACACCGGAAAAGCAGTTAGTTGAAATTCTCTTTACTATTAGGATTCTTTCGCAAAGTGTCTCTTTCAACACCTTCAACAACACTGGTGTCTCTTTCAACACCTTCAACAACACTGGTGTCTCTTTCAACACCTTCAACAATTCTGGTGTCTCTTTCAACACCTTCAACAACACTGGTGTCTCTTTCAACACCTTCAAAGTCACAATCCACCTGCCCTTCCGGCAACTTACGTAAATGTTCTTGAGAATATTTGTAAGTTCTTCTATTGGTTAGTGATTTTAACAGGTATCGATCACCTTGCAGAACCCCTGCTACCACGAATGGGCCTCTAAACTTAGGATCTAGCTTAGTTTGGTGTCTTTCCTCATTTCTGAGCAAAACATAGTCTCCTACCTTATATCTAACAATTTTAGCTTTATTTTTATTAAACCTCTGTTTATCGTACAATGCATTCACCTTTATATTTTTTCCAGCTTGGGTCCTTGCCTCATTAAGATCTACACTATTTTCCTCATCATTGAATGACACCAAACCAAATGGTCTTGTTATCTTTCCAATCAATAATTCTAGTGGACTAGCTTTAGTAACTCGATTGACCGTACAATTCAGCGCAAGTTTTAAGTCATCTTGCCAAGACCTTTGACTTGTTTCAACTGCTGTCAGTAAATTCTTCAACGTGCTCATGACTCTTTCTACTTGTCCATTTGCACGACAGGCACCAGTGGCAATCAAGTGCAATTTGATATTTTGCGAAGAACAATAATCGCGAAAATCTTTGCCATTTGGCGATGCCACGGTCTTATGAAGAGTCATAACCATGACGTATCTACGACATATTTAAATAATAATTAACAAACTTTGAAGAATATGTTTTCAACCAAACTCTTTATTCAAAATAATAAAAAAAGGAAACTTCTAGTGGAACTTATAGGACTTTTTCAAAAAGCTTGTGATGACATTTTTGAAGAAAGGATGGAAACTTTACTGTATGGGTGGCAGCTTCTTTTCTCCCCCATGAGATAATCAAAATTTTCCTTAATATATAAAATTTACCTGCTTCTTTCAATTCCCAATTTTTCCACATCTTATTTCTGCCTGGAACAGGATTCGAACTCCAGCCCTTCGGATTGCTAAGCGCAATCGCTATGCGCTACGCCACGGAGAGATCGAATACATGTAAATTTAATATATTATATTGTATTAAAGTTCATGAATGTAATCTCATTTAATTGATTTTCAACTAATTGTATAACATATTTTTTTTCAATCTGATTGCCTTAATTCCGATAGGGAAGTTGAACTTCATGCCTTTTTCTCATCTCTTTTGTAATGTAATAACTATTTTCAATACAAGTCTTGAAAATAAGCTTTTTTTCGCACGAGTGGTAAAAAATGCTTCTTCATCGAAATTTCCCTTGGTGTGAAAAGCGACTTTGAAACAAGTCACAGAATATGCAACTACGCTATTTACACAGAAAAACGCTACCATACCACATCCCTGTGCGTCGCTAGCCAACAAAAAGTGTGTTTCACTATCGAAATGTCTTAGGCTGCAATTATAGTGAAGCTAAAGCTTAAGCTGAAGCGTAAGCTGTCATGTGTTTGTAGTATTTTCGCAACAACAAATTACAACAAACACATGACAGCTTACGCTTCAGCTTTAGCTTTAGCTTCACTATAATTGCAGCCTTAAGGGCTCAACGCTGTTAAAGTAAATTGAAAGGAAGTAACGAGCTCATTCTTTTGAAGAAAGGAAATCAGAGCTGAAATTTCGATGAAAGTCGACAGAAATATAGAAAATGTATGACTTAATTGCAACCCTGTGAGCCCGATTACTTAAAATTAGCGTATGCGTTCAAGTAGCGAAAGTAAGCCAAAGTACTTCTTTGTTTTTTCTACATGTGTTTGGTATAGGAAATTTACTTGCTGCTTTAGAGTGTAATGGGCTTTAACGTGTAAATGGCCTCAATAGAATCTTCGATTATCTTAAAATTTTTCAGATTTTGGGCGATAATCTTAGATTTTCCGATAAATTGAAGTTGAAAGTTTATTTCTCTGGTAAAAAAAAAATTGATCGTGCTTTTAGGCAAACCCAGGCACGCACGAAATCGGATTTTCAGGCACGAGTCCACGTGATCACGCAGAGCCACGATGGACCACGTAAATAAGCACGGCGCGTGCCCACCTCTAGTACCAAGCGCTCAGACAATGTCGAGCGTACAATAGTCCGTTTTTCCTTTGTTAAAATAAAAACATCAACAAATAGGATTTAATCCTTTATTTAATAAACAGAATCCTATACTTTCAACACAAATATCCCTACTACTTTGAACGAGTTACTTCTACGTCGTGGCCATTGGATAAGTACGTGTGCAGAAGTCAGGCGCGGCAACTATGGGGGAAAGGCACTTTTTGCCACTCCAAAAATTTTATTGGAGGGGCCATGCCCCCCCAATATTTCGGCAACTGAAAAAAATATTTGAAAATTTTGTAAAGATATTCTAGAATATCACACTTTTATTCTGCAGTCCCCATAATTCATCTGAGATTAATCATCTTTCATATTTCTTAACTAATTTACTACAACTTTTAAGGTCGGTAATTCCAAATTACCCGCCTGTGCCACTCTACTTTTCACATTCGTGCAGAATTCTCCGAACACTGGTTCCAACCTCCTCCAACCAAAATATATGTCAAAGATTGTCTATAAGTATCGATATCTTTCCCTTTCCGAGAAGGGTTAGAACTTTATTCCAATTGCAGTAGATATACTGCACTTTTTCAATATTTGACATCTACTAAACACTGCGTATTGTTCTCTGCATAAAATTTTTTTTGCCCCCCCAATATTTTTGGAACTTGCCTCCCCTGGCAGAAGTCCTCTTCCATTGATCGAAGCGTCGCTAAAATAGATCAATATTGTCGATCTTGTAATATTGGATATTGATTCTGCATCAGCTAATTTTCGGTCTTCCCCCTGCCGGTGTGCCTACGTTGCACATGTTGTTGTTGTTGTTCTCGTCTCAGCAGCGGCTAGTCTCTTGCTACTGCCCTTCTCGATCGACTGTTTTTGTTGTTGCGAGTTACGCAAATAGCTTTATTGCTGTGTTTCCATTTCGGCTTTCATTGTTGGCGTAGGTCAGCGTTTGAAAGCGTTGAACCTCTTATACACAGCTTATGCAGTTGCTTATGGTTGCTGACTCGCTTGCTCGCTTCTTGCATACGTTGCGTTGATTGCATAAGCACCTCTGGCTGTTGTTGTTGTCTGGCTGTATTTTGCGAGCTTCCGATCGTTGCATAAGCTCTTGACTGAAAAAGCGTGTGGTTGTTGCTCTGCCGTTCTACCTTGAACTTCTGGTCATAAGCTGTTGTTGTTGTTGCTAAAACAGTGTCGACTTTCATTCTTGGCGTTGTGTCGTCGAACTCCTCTGCCATACAATACTACAAGCGACACTTCCCAAAATCACTAAGACGGGTGAGGGGAACTTGTATAAACCGACTTTGCCCATTCACAATCTGACTTTGCCAACAGTTAACACATTCACTTAAAATAAACTGACTTTCACCACGATTTGTGTAGATATGAACTCACACATCGACATTACAATCTGACTTTCAACACAGCAGAGCTCAATGCTTATTACCCTCTAAGAAGCGTGAGGTATATTGCCCGGATGCAACTAGTACTTTCACCAAAACTAAATAACTAGTGCAAAGGGGGGTAGAGCTTCGTATAAAGCTCCGACTAGTATTGCATGGAAAAATGGTTTTTCGTATCAGTAATAAGAGTTGCCATTATATAGTTGTTGCAAAGAGCGTTGGTGCTCCCAAATCAAAAACAAAATCTATCTTTATATATTACAAATATTTTTGTTAATAAAACAAACACCAAAAATAAACCGGCGTCTTTTAAATATTGCGTAAAAATAACCAAAAACCACAAATTGTGGTCAATAATCTTTCAAAGGAACTAGTGTTTTACTATACCACACGCAATGTTAATTTTGTACAGAGTAATACATAGCCAGGGGTATAAAGAACAACCAGTGCTGGTGGAATTAGAACTAGTAAAACGCTAGAGCTTAACTACTTATACTTCCTGTAGGGCTGTTGAACTGTTCACCACAGCAGTCGTTGACAAAACTATATTTTTCAGTCGCACTCATGTAAACTGTTTTCTGTCTCTATCGCACCCGCATATTCTTATCATACCTACAAGCAAATTCAAAAAATTTAGAGCAGTGTATGCCAAACTATGCCACTGGTGGCAAAATCGATTTCACAACAGCACACACACAGAATGCGTGTAGCTGCTGATTTTCGTTTAGTCTGCTTTCGACTGCCGAAGCCATATATTACTATATATGTCACTCAGGAGCCGTTTCGGTTTTGGCTCGTTTCACCACGGTCTTGGGTACCCACCACGGTCTTGGGTACCCACCAAAATGAGCATTTTGCACTGAGGTACTCACCAAAAGTATTTATCTCTCGCTCTTCTTTTGCCTGCCGAGTAACATCTCTTTCTAACTGGCACGAAAAGTCCCGCCAAAAATCTATGAGAGTGACATATATAGTAATATATGGCCGAAGCGGAAAGGTGTGCGCTCGGATGTGTTGACAAAACGACCGATAAACTGCGAAAAATTAGTTTGAAAAATTTGATAGTGTTCAGGGAAAGCTGGGAAGAAGATTTTTTCGTTTTGGAATATGTTGAAAACGATATTTCCAAAGCAAAATGTTTGATATGTGGAAAAATATTACGTTCCAAGAAGTACAATAACAATAAAACTTAAATTGCATGCTTCACGTATAGGAAGTTAAGGCGTTGCAATGTTAAAACGGGTTGTTTGAGAAACATATTGATCACTTTGTTTTGCATTGAACAAGCATATCGAATTCGGCACTCAGAATTGCATAACAATATGATTGCATATGAGGTTCAGACGAATGCAGTTCGCGTGGGAAACTGCATATCAGCAAAATGTAAGAATAGCTAACAAACCACCGCGGCACATGTCACTGCACGTTGCTCACTAAATACACTAAAATTATTTTATTAGAAGTAAGCAAAATTTATGTATAAAAATGCAACTTTCTAGTCAATAAAAAGCAGTTCAATCAAAACCATTGAATTTGAATGTTAGGTTCTGGATCGACGCTCAAGTGTGTTCGTTTCACGTTAATAACAGAATTTGGTGCCTGGATCGACGCTCAAGTGTGTTCGTTCCACATAAGAATTGAATTCTGTACATGGTGACCCCGAAAATTCAAAAGAATCTTTTAAATTCGAACGCGTAAACGTAAAATCGAAAAATCGCAAGTGAAATTAAGAAAATTTCGTCGCGTTTTTTAATCGCATAAAACCATACGGAGTCGAAAGGATATTCATCATAATCAACAATTCATCAACGATGGCATCAATTCAAAGGCAGCAGGAACTAGGTTCCTTAATCGAGAGAGTTATCGCGAATTTCAAAAAAGATGGCAAAGACCGCAAGACACCAGAACACCTGGAAGAACGTATAAGACGACTACAAGAGCTGGCAAATGAATTTCATCGTTATCATAAGGAAATTCTGGCTAAAAAAGAAGTCGCAGCGGAAGATGACTATTTCATGGAAAATTATTATGACAAGATGAACGACTTGGTAATCCGGTACATCAAAATTACGAAAGGTCCAAGCATGGAACACGTTTTGAAGGATGGCGGTGCTGTAGGTGGTGAATTCGACAGTCGCGGGGGCGCAGGTTCTACATCGAAGGTGCAACAATCCAAATCTCAACCAAACACGAATGAAAATGGAACTCTAAGCACAAAGACGCAGAAGTTATTAAGAAACCAAAAGGCATTAGTTAAGGCGCTAAATCGCAACATCGAAGAGATCAATGCTCAAGCTCATATGGAGCATCCAAATACGTACTTCATGTTGAAATCTGGCATCCTGGAAAAATATTTGTCGGAGTTCACTCAAAACAATGACGTCCTCTGGGAATCCACAACGGACGACCACATTCTTGAATATACACCAGAATTATTCTATGAAATGGAGTCGAAGGTGGCATCAGTCCTAGTGGAGCTTCGACAACACATTCCAAACGAGGATCAGGCAGCTAGACCACAAGAATCATCGAATCATCATGACAGCGAGATTCTTCTGCCCAGAAATTCTGTGCCGACATTTAATGGCAACTATTTGCAGTGGATGGCCTTCAAGGATCTATATACTGAGATCGTTCACACAGCAAATATCAGCGATGCAAGAAAAATGCACTATTTAACCCAAGCTCTCGCGGGGGAACCTAAAAAACTAATACAGCACCTTCCAGCGATCGGAGGGAACTACACTGCGGCCTGGCCCATTCTAATAAACAGGTACGACAACCAAAGGTTGCTTGTTACAACACTGCTGAACAAGTTACTAACGCAGCCAACCACTAAGTCCGAGTCGTCATCGTCCCTCAAGACATTGCACGACGTAACACATGAATGTATGCATGGCCTGGCAGCGCAACGCCTTCCGGTTCACTATTGGGATACAATTGTAGCACATATTGTTCTCAAAAAACTTGACCAGGCCACCCAAATGTCATTCGAGCAAGGCCTGGACGACAACAGGCGAAGAAGTGTTAAAGTTTCTTCAACGCAGGTTCCAATCACTAGAAGTCCGAGGAAAAGGCGACTCGTCTTCCAAAACAGTTGCTGCATATGTGGAGAATGACAGCAAATGTAAGGTCTGCAACAAAGACACTCATCCGATCTACCAATGTAGAAAATTTACAAGCTCAACGTGCAAAGAAAGGTGGCAGTTGGTGAATCAGCATAAGCTCTGCGCGAACTGTCTTAAACCAGGACACTCATCCAATAAATGTAAACGACAACACTGCACCAAGTGTACCAAAAAGCACAAAACGTTACTTCACGCTGAAAAATCCTATCAGACAGCAAAAAGGTCAACGGAGCAGGATGGGGCTAAGCAAACTGACACAGCTCAAAACAATAAGAACGCAAGCAAGCAGCCTGACGTCACCACGGCCAGCGATACAACAAAGGTTAGCCTGCTCGCCAACAGCAACGAAATCAACGAACACTACGTATTACTTGGAACAGCCTTAATAGATTTGGTAACAGCTGATGGACAACGAATTGAATGCCGAGCTCTATTAGACTCCTGATCCCAGATCAACCTAATTACGGAACGGCTATTAAAGAAACTAAGAGGAACTACCAGAGCCGACCCAAGGTGTGTAGAGGGAGTCGGAGTAACAGAAAACACGGTTCTTCATCGCACCACAATTCATCTGAGATCAAAATACAATAAGTTCAGTGCCACCGTAGATGCTCATGTACTTCCAAAAATCGTCTCCAACCAACCGTCTCACAAGATACAAATTGACGATTGGAACATTCCAAATGAGTTAAATCTGGCGGACCCCACTTTTTCTAGGCCAGGACGTATCGACTGCTTACTAGGAGCGGAACTTTATTTGGACCTTCTTACAAAAGGCAGGAAGAGGCTATCCGAGAATCTTCCAACACTCCAGAACACGGTTTTTGGATGGATAATTGCAGGCAGTATCACCAGTCCCCACTCCAATATAGCCACATGTGGAGTGTGTACAACACAGGAGCTTGAGGATACTATTTCGAACTTCTGGCAGCTTGAAGACACACCGCACTCGAGCACGTCGCTTACAGAGGATGAACTACGCTGCGAATCTCACTTTGCACAACACACGACGAGGTCAAACGCGGGAAAATATGTAGTCAAGTTGCCTCTCAAGGAGCATCCATCAGTCTTGGGGAAGTCAAAAGCCATAGCATACAGCAGGTTCATGACTTTGGAGAGGATATTGACCCAAAATCCATCACTAAGAGCACAATACACGCACTTCATGATGGAATACGAAAAATTGGGGCACATGACTGAAATCGACCCAAAGCAAGAACCGCTTACGCATTATTTCATCCCTCATCATTGTATTCTCCGACCAGAAAGTACAACTACAAAATAAAGAGTAGTGTTCGATGCGTCAGCTAAGACGACAAATGGATTGTCACTCAACGACATCATGTACATCGGACCCACTGTCCAAAGCGAACTCTTTTCCCTCCTGCTACGTTTTAGAGTTCATATATATGTTCTAAAAACAGATGTGGAAAAGATGTATCGTCAGATATGGGTCAATGAGGACGATCGGAACCTGCAGCTGATAATGTGGAGGAACAGCCCGACTGGAAATCTGAAGTACTATCAACTTAATACAGTGACATACGGAACACGGGCGGCTCCATATCTCGCAACACGCTGCTTGAATCAATTAGCCGATGAATATCAACACCAATTTCCTCTTGGGGCAGCATCACTTAAAGCAGATTTTTATGTAGATGGCGGACTTTTGGGCGCAGACTCTTTGCGAGAAGCTCTGGAAATGCAGCAACAACTAATTGATGTTCTTCAAAGAGCTGGAATGCAACTCCGAAAATGGTGTGCAAACAGTCCAAAATTACTGCATGGGATTCCAGCAGGAGACCAAGAAATTGACCTTAATTTTGACTCTCAAGAAACTCAAGCCACCAAAACCTTAGGTCTGACGTGGCTCCCCCAAACGGATGTTTTTTGCATAAAAACAAACCTCAAAAGAAGAACAACGACCACTAAAAGAAGCATGACCTCTGACTTGGCCCGCATTTTTTACCCATTAGGATTGGTCGGTCCGGTAGTGGTTACTGCAAAAATTTACATACAGCAATTATGGCAGCTTAAAATCGACTGGGACACGGATCTTCCGTTGGAAATTCAACAACGATGGATGCGGTTGCAAGATGACCTGCCAGTACTGGACAATGTTAAAATTTCGCGACACGTGCTTAGTCAGCAAAGTCAGCTGAACATACAACTGCATGCTTTCGCTGATGCATCCGAGAAGGCATACGGTGCGGCAATCTACATCAGGTCTGTGCAAAAGGATAAAACGATTAAGCTTAACTTACTTTGTTCCAAGTCACGCGTGGCACCACTAAAGCAGCAAACGATTCCACGTTTGGAACTATGCGCCGCGGCGGGCCGCCCTGTTAGCAGCTGAGCTAATGACAAGAGTAAAAGGTGATTTGAACTACCAAAATAAGGCAAGTTACCTGTGGACAGATTCACAAATCGTGCTTTCATGGATAAACAATCATCCAGGCACGCTTCCAGTTTTTGTTGCACACCGAATTATAAAAATTAATCAGTTGACGATGCCAGAGCGATGGCGACATGTGCCATCCAAGCAAAACCCAGCAGATTTGCTCTCAAGAGGAATAAAACCGAGAGAATTGGCCACGTGCCATATGTGGTTCTTTGGACCATTATTCTTATATGAGCCTGAGCCTAGGTGGCCACCTCCCTTCAACAGGGAATTAGTCATTGAAAACAGTCCAGCAACGGTAGCCATAACGTCAAAACAGGCAGACTTGGCAGAGGACCCACTGGTGTATTCAATCCCATCCAGAAATTCATTTCTCTATCTCCAGAGAGTGACTGGATACGTACTGCGATTTTCAAAAAATTGCAAAAAATCTAAACATGCTCAACCAAAAAATAAGCAACTGTCACCGGCAGAGCTAGATGCAGCATTGAAATTAATAGTACGCCAAACTCAAACGTCCGACTTTCAAGATCTACTGAAGATCTTACGAAAAGAAGGAAAAGTACCAAACTCGAACTCCCTTAATTCTCTGGCTCCATTCTTAGATGAAGAAGGAATACTCAGAGTAGGCGGCAGATTACAAGCATCATCTCAACAATATGACACGAACCATCAAATGATCCTACCTGGAGATGATCCCATCACGAAATTGCTTTTAGAAAAGATGCACTCGGCACTGCTCGCGTTCGTCAAACAACGATTTTGGCCACTTAAAGGCAGAAGCTTGACAAGATCAGTCGTTCAACATTGTGTAAGGTGTACGCAATCAAGGCCCGTTTTATAGAAACAAGTTATGGGGAACCTACCACCATCACGAGTCAAACCAGCGCGCCCATTTCTACACACCGGCGTAGACTATTGTGGACCTTTCCGAGTATATTTTAAAACTCGAGGAAAGGCGCCACAAAAGGCGTACATTGCCGTCTTCTGCTGCTTCTCGAATAAGGCCGTACACTTAGAACTAGTAACGGAGTTAACGACCGACGCATTTATCGGAGCTCTCAAACGATTTATTGCACGCAGGGGTTACTGCAAAACAATCTTTTGCTACAATGCAACACTTTGTGGGAGCCAAGAACCAACTCGAGGAGCTCACAAGCAGCATCTATTCATCAAAGGCATCCGATTCCATCATACGAACCTGTAGTGAAAAAGGAATTAGCTTCCAGTTCATCCCACCAAGAGCTCCACACTTTGGCGATCTATGGGAAGCGGCGGTGAAGTCAACAAAAAAACTGCTGGCTCCAAAACTGCATGAAGCGACAATGACATTCGAGGAATTAAACACGGTTGTGACTGAAGTCGAAGCAATGCTTAATTCACGGCCACTAGTTCCAATGTCCTCCGATCCGAATGATCTAAGCGCACTTACTCCGGGACATTTCCTCATTGGAGAGCCATTGAGGGCAAACGTTGATATCGAAACCGAACCAATGCAAACGAAAATGTCAACACGATGGGAAGAGGTCTCCAAAATTAAACACAAATTCTGGGAGCGCTGGTCAAAGGAGTATCTAGCCGAGCTGCAATTGCGACATAAATGGAAGGGCCCGACAACCATTATCAAGCCAGACACATTGGTAATTATCAAGGAGGACAATGTCCCCGTACTACAATGGCCACTGGGTCGAATAATAAATGTGTATAAGGGAGACGATGGAGCCGTACGAATGTGCGATATTCGGACTCACAAAGGAATAATCCAGCGACCCATACACAGACTGGCGCCACTTTTTCCGGAAGACAGTAGCGAAGAAAACGTCTGAGAAGAAAGCCGAACAAAGGAAGCTCCTGAAACCTCAAAGGTCTCCTTACCGATTAGCATCCCCCTAAGTCGCCTTAAAAATGTTCACTCATTCAACAACGAAGTCATTCCAATCAAGGTTAGACGCATTGAACCAACCCTTCTTTTCACCCTGATAGCGCTAATCCTGTTGCCTGTAATCCTGTGCAATCCAGTCAATATCACGACGTTTAGCCAGAAGCCAGGAGTATACTTCGAGCAGCTTGGATCCGCAAGGCCTATCACCTCTAATTGGAACATGATAGTGTATTACGACCTGCAGCCATATAGAGACCAAATAGACGTGCTAATTGATGGGATCAACACATTGCAAATATTGTGTGTCCAACCCAAAAACGACACAACATGCACTTTCTTCATTGAATATTTCGAAAAAATTGAATAGCAGCTACAAACAGAACTCAATCTGCTTTCTGTCAACAAGGCAAAAAGAGGTGCTGTAGATTTGGTCGGAAATATCGCCAATTCACTTTTTGGGGTTCTCGACTCTAACTATGCCACTAAGATGTCGGAGACCATCACCGGCTTAAGAAAAAATGACGAACATCTTGAGCACCTGCTCAAAAATCAAACTTCGTTGATAAATTCAACGATAAACATTTTCAAAGACGAACAACTGAGAATTAAAAGCAAGTTTGATGAAATCGATCGGCAAATCGACGATTTGCGTCACGGACGGGCATCGAGTGATACAAACAGCAAAATAGTAATTCTTACATTGGCAATTCAGATGTGCATTATTGCATTAAGGTTGCGAGGGACACATGCTTCAATTATTAATTGTCACGGAAAATTTATTCCGTTCTTATTAACTCCTGAGCAATTGGGAGATGAAGTTACGAAAATAAAGGCCCACCTACCACCGGAATTACACTTGCCCATCCATCAGAATAATTTAATCGAAGTGTATCAGTTAATGAAGATTAACGGAGTTGTTGCGGAAAATCATGTGGTCTTCAGTATTGAATTGCCCTTAACAAATTCAAAGGAGTATAAACTGTTACACGTGCTTCCGATTGCCACAGCAATAAATGGGACGCTAGCAGCAGTAAGAACAGCGACATCGTTTCTATCTGTCAGCCCGCATAATGACGAGTTCGTTCCGCTGTCCAATGAGCAAGTACAGTCAGGCTTAAGTCTCAATGACAAGCAGTGGTTGTGCCCCAATATGCAAGCCACTGACTTTAAGGCATCGACCGTCTGTCAGTGTGAACTAGACTTACTCAACAACGAGAGTGACCCCAGATGCGAACTACACTGGTCGAACGATACGATTCTTTGGCATCAACTTAAACAGCCGAATAAATGGATCTACGCGACAACGAGCAACGTTCGCTTTACGGCTGTGTGTAAATACGAAAATCAGCAATTTACACTTCAACATAGCGGCATGATCCACTTCCGATCCGACTGCACGATCAAGAACGATCTGATAACTATACAGAGCCTCAAAAGATTTGTGACTTCATTAAACGCAAAAAATAATAAATTTGGAGAATTAGTAGGACGAGCGCATCAATTTGATATCAACTCAACCCAAGTAACGGCGTTCACAACACAGTTTAAAGATTTAGAAATTATTCAACAACAACTAGCACTGATCAACGCATCAAGCTTTCCTAACACAACGAACGCCACACACAACCACAGCCTAATCATCAGTTACGTAGCTGTGAGCCTAACAGTTCTTCTAGCGATCATAATAATTTCACTTGGCCGCAGACTGAAGCAAATAAAGGGATTACCACGTCAAGTGCCTATTCCAGCACCACGATCAATTGAAGACACCGCATGCTAAGAATCTGTGAATAAGCTTTGAAATATTAATTATCACAAAATTTAAAAAATGTCCATTAAACACTTACTACTCCATCTTCCAATGGCCTTTATTGCTAATCATACGTTTTTGTAAATCCGCTACATGTACTGTTAACGTAAAAATGTAAACGAAGAATGAAAAATCAAGGCTTGGAATTCTTAGTAGACTATAAGCATGACTTTGATCCAACTTTTTATGCAAGCTCAGCATTGTGCAAAAAAAAAAAACCAAAACAAAAAAAAAAACAAAAAGAAACAACAAACGCCAAAATCTGAGCTGAAGATACGAGTGAGCAACAGAGTGAAGTTTTTTTTTTCCTAATTCTTAATTCAAATATCTATTCTCCCTACGAGGGTTGATCAAAATATCATTGAATTTAACAATTCAAGGCGGGCAGTATGTTTGAGAAACATATTGATCACTTTGTTTTGCATTGAACAAGCATATCGAATTCGGCACTCAGAATTGCATAACAATATGATTGCATATGAGGTTCAGACGAATGCAGTTCGCGTGGGAAACTGCATATCAGCAAAATGTAAGAAAAGCTAACAAACCACCGCGGCACATGTCACTACACGTTGCTCACTAAATAGACTAAAATTATTTTATTAGAAGTAAGCAAAATTTATGTATAAAAATTCAACTTTCTAGTTAATAAAAAGCAGTTCAATCAAAACCATTGAATTTGGTGGATGGAATCTTGGCCGCGTGAATTAAGCCCGCGATAAGTTTTTGGTCGCGGCCTAAATTCATTTTGCGAATGAAATATGACCGCGATAAAAAATCCAATTTTTCTTGCGGTCAAAATTCATTTTTTCGTTGCGGCCTTATTTCATTCGCAAAATGAATTAAGACCGCGCGGTCAAAATTCATTTCTTCATTGCGGCCTTATTTCATTCGCAAAATGAATTAAGACCGCGCGGTCAAAATTCATTTTTTCGTTGCGGCCTTATTTCATTCGCAAAATGAATTAAGACCGCGCGGTCAAAATACATTTTTTCGTTTCAAAAATGAATTCCGACGAAATATTATCAATTACACTAGCTTACACCGAAATGCTCCAAGAACCAAAGAGATGAATTCTATAGTGAAATTTTCTATCGGACAGTTTTTCCGTCTTTTGAGAAAAACCGATTTTTCGAATTTTTTTTTTTTTATTTAACTAGTTTTTTCACTATATACCACTATTTTTCGAGGAATACAAATAATATACAGCTGTAAAGCTAATGTTGCAGCGCATATAACAGATATACTGATAAACGTTTCTGCACCTCAAATACTTAAATTACTACATCGTAAAATGTAGAGAAAGAAAATAAAATTTTATGATTTCTTAACACGTTTTCAATTTTCAAGATAATGGCGATTCTACACCGCACCCGCTAAAAATTTGTTGGGCCCTGGGTTTTAAAGCCCATTTAATTCGAAACATTTTAAGCACCCAAACTGCAAAGTCGGTTAAGTATTTTGAATGTTATAGCCTATTATTAAATGAAAATTTACAGAAATTTTTACTATTGGTCCAAGGAAGGTACCTCCTAGGGACCGAACACTTCAATCATTTATACCACACAACTATGACTTTGGTTTCCAAACCTTCTGGCCGAGTTTCGTTAAGATCGGCCTACATTTATATGTACCGCCCATATAAAGTTGTAATAAAGCTCTATGGGGGGTACCCCTAGGGACTGACCGATTTTGACAATTTTTGCAATTTTTCTTGACTAGGCTCAAAAATTAGCTGTGCAAAATTTCATGATCCTAGGAGCATCCTTCTATTTTTTCCAAGAAATGTATGGAGCAATACCACTGCGGGCCGCTGCACCTTTTCATACATCTTTAAATATTATATATTCATTTTGGGTTTATTTGGAAAATTGGCTGTAACTTTAAATATACTTAACCGATTTTGAAGTTTGGGTACTTAAAAATGTTTCGAATTGAATTGGCTTTGAAATCCAAGGCCTTACAAGTTTTTACGGGGTCTGGTGTAGAATCGCCGTTATCTGAAAAATTTAAAACATGGTAAAAAATCTAAAAAATTAAACTTTTTTGCTCTACACTTTACGATGTAGTAATTTAAGTATTAGATGTGTAGAAACGTTCGATGCACCGTTTTATGCGCTGGAATATAAGTTTTACAACTGTGTATTATTTTGTGTTATAGCAAAAAAACCAATGACATAAAAATATTTTTCGAAAAAACGGGTTTTCTCAAATAACGGGAAAACTGTCCGATAGAAAAATTTTTTTTTTGCCATTTTCGGAATCTGCGGAAAATTTCACTATAGAATTCAGATCTTTGGCTCTTGGAGCATTTCGGTGTAAACTAGTGTAATTGATAATATTTCGTCGGAATTCATTTTTGAAACGAAAAAATGTATTTTGACCGCGCGGTCTTAATTCATTTTGCGAATGAAATAAGGCCGCAACGAAAAAATGAATTTTGACCGCGATAAAAATCGGATTTTTTATCGCGGTCATATTTCATTCGCAAAATGAATTTAGGCCGCGACCAAAAACTTATCGCGGGCTTAATTCACGCGGCCAAAATTCACGGAGCCATTGAATTTGAATGTTAGGTTCTGGATCGACGCTCAAGTGTGTTCGTTTCACGTTAATAACAGAATTTGGTGCCTGGATCGACGCTCAAGTGTGTTCGTTCCACATAAGAATTGAATTCTGTACACGGGTGTTTAAAACCTAGTGTGAATAGCTCTCATGATTTTTTTGGTCTTTCATTTCATTCATTGCATATCTCAAAAACAAAACCAATATTAGAACTAGCACCATATTTTTTTTAAGTGTGATCAGCGCACGGCCTGTTCAATACTGTTTAGGCCAAGACAGAAACCAGCTGTTTAGTACCATACAGAGCGAAAGGCAGAGAATCGTCGAGAGAAAGAGAAGGATCCCAAAGCTCAAAAGAATAGTGGTCGGGTCAAAAATACCGGTTTATTAACCAATACTAGTTTAGTTAAATCCTAAGTTTATTTTAATACTAGTTATTTTAATATATTGGTAAAGTGCACAACCTGGTGCATTGTTTTACTTCTTCTTTGGAATCCGACACAACAGGTACAATAAAGCATTCCTTGCTAACAATAAAATTCTTTTGGTGTTTTCTTTTGCTGATTCTGGTTTTTTTTCTCTCTTCTCGGTTAACTTTGACCCGAATCCGTCGGAAACGGCTCAAAGTAATAGCTTCTATTTCTCCATACAGTCCACTCAAAGAGAGACTCATCCAATCCTCATCAAGAAGATCTACTTGGAAATTCGCCAAATCAGAAAAAATATTGGTCCTTCGAGCCGGATCTCTGAAAAAGGAAAAACCACCGAAATATTTCCTGTTGTAAATAAAAGGTACGTTTGCATATGTAGGTAATAAAGTGCAAAGTGCAATTTGTCTCCATAAAGTAAAAAGTGAATTTACTTAATTTTGAATCGTTCGTGGTCTATCCGAACAGTTTCAGTTCCTCTATTTCATATATATATATATACATATATATATCGCATATATCGACGTACATACACCGAGAGAAAAAGGTAGTTATATTAACTGAAAAAGCAGGTTAAAATAACCAAATTCACCGTTAATTCTTAGCTTATGTGTAGTAGCGGTCAATTCAACAGTACAAACACAGTCAATAAGGATATAACTATCTGATGGTTGATATAGCTGTCTCGCGGTTAAATCAACTGTCACCAGCGACTGGGAAAAAAAATTTTATTTTTGCTTTGACTTTTTTTTAATCTTCTTTTATTTTTTTTTTTTTTATTAAATTATTATATTTTTTCTTTATTTATTTGTTTCTATTTAAATCTTTTTCTCTTTCATCACTTTAAATTTTCTCGCCTCGGCCGAGCCTTGAACCGCTGACCTCCACTTCGCTGGGCGAACGTCTTAACCATTACGCTAAACGAACGAATTTAACTTGTTGGTCAAAATGCTCACTTGAGTTTATGGTTGCTCAAGTTTTTGGGAACGTGCTTAAGGAATTGTTTCACTCCCAAAATTTTTTGCTTGAAATTTAACCATTAATAAAAAATTAAATAAATTAAAACCTTAAAAATTTAGGAGAAAATTTTTGTCTTCCAAAACAACTACACTCTGAACAAAAAAAAAACTGTAATTTGTAATGAAGATTCCTTCTATATTAATCAATTCACAACACAACACAAATTCGATTTATCAAATCACAAATTCTTTTATATTTAATATTTTGAAAAGACTTATAACATTAATTTTTTAAAACAAAATTATATACTTTTCCCGACTACTAAGTCATTCCGTTGACTACAGCTACTACAGCTCGGCCATTCTGACCTCAAATTGCCCTCAATTTGTTATAACACAATCATTTTTTAACTATTTTGTATATTCGTTCCCATGCTCGGGTTTTGACCTGATACGTGCTTCTTTAGGATTTTGATCGACAACTAGATCCGCATATTCGTTCATCCATTTTTTTAATTTGCCTGAATCAAGAATACCATTATATGGTATTTGAGTAATCTGACAGCCATCAATATCTCGAATCACATATCTATCGTGTGGTAACACCTTGTGAATTACATATGGACCGCGAAATTTTGGATCCAATTTTTTACTGGAACCCGAACCAGTATTTGTATACCTTATACCCACATAATCACCCTTTACAAAAGTTTCAGCCGGTTGACTATGCTTCAAAAATCTATCGTAATTTGCCTCCTGTGATTTTAGAATACTTTCTGATGCTAACTGTCTTAGGTTGGGCAGGTCACGATCAACTTTATCATTGCGCTCTTCCAAGTATTCAGCTAACTCATCAACATTATTACATCGTTGAGCTACCCCAAAAAGCAGGATAGAAGGAGTTTTTTTCGTTGATGTATGGATGGTATTGTTAAGAATATACTCAGTATTTCGGATTGTTTGAGACCAGTCAATATTGCCCTCTTTTCGGCACGATTTGCTTATTATCGGAGTCAAAACACGATTAACTCGTTCTACTTGACCATTAGCTCGCGGAGTACCTGTAGCATTCAGTATATGGGGCATTTCACGTCAAGTGTACCCGCTCAAAAAACTTCATAGCTGGGATTTCGATGAAACTTGGTGGAAATGTTGCGCTTGAGAGTACATGAATTGTGCAAAAGGAGGAGGGGAAATATTTACCGGGTGCCTAGATACAGGGTGTCAAACTTTCAGGCCTTTTTGTATTCAAAAAATTCTACGTCTTGCAAATTGGAAAATGAAAAAAATGTAATAAAGGATTTTTATAGATTTTTTTCTGCTCTTTCTGAAAAAAAATATAACAATCTCCAGAAATTATTATTTATGCAAAAAAAAACTGTTTTTATTTTTAAAATCAATTTTTCGCTCAATGCGACATTTTTAATTTTTTTTTAAATAATTTTAAACGAAAGATGAGCTTTTTTTCTATAAGGTAAAGTCTTAATTGAAGTGGGATCTCCAACACTTACGAGTAAACGGAGGTGTTGAACCCAGCACGACCCTCGCGCCAAGCACGCAGAAGCCGCTATTCAGCTTTATCAACTAGAAAAGTTCAGCAGCCACAGCTGAATAGCGGCTTCTGCGTGCTTGGCGCGAGGGTCGTGCTGGGTTCAACACCTCCGTTTACTCGTAAGTGTTGGAGATCCCACTTCAATTAAGACTTTACCTTATAGAAAAAAAGCTCATCTTTCGTTTAAAATTATTTAAAAAAAAATTAAAAATGTCGCATTGAGCGAAAAATTGATTTTAAAAATAAAAACAGTTTTTTTTTGCATAAATAATAATTTCTGGAGATTGTTATATTTTTTTTCAGAAAGAGCAGAAAAAAATCTATAAAAATCCTTTATTACATTTTTTTCATTTTCCAATTTGCAAGACGTAGAATTTTTTGAATACAAAAAGGCCTGAAAGTTTGACACCCTGTATCTAGGCACCCGGTAAATATTTCCCCTCCTCCTTTTGCACAATTCATGTACTCTCATAGCGCAACATTTTCACCAAGTTTCATCGAAATCCCAGCTATGAAGTTTTTTGAGCGGGTACACTTGACGTGAAATGCCCCATATGTTTAATGTTGTTGTCACATACAAATTTTTGGAATTCATCGGAAGTAAAAGAAGTTCCTCGATCACTTATGATACGACGAGGGCGACTATAATTATTAAAGTATTGTTGCAAAGCAGTACATGACTCCTTAGAACTTGTGCTAACTGTGGGATATAATTTTACGAATTTGGTAAAAGCATCAATGACAACAAGCAAGTATTTTTTCTTTGAAATAACCGACGGAAGGGGACCAAAATGGTCTATATGAATAGTATCGAAAGGTAGAGGTATTTTCGGGATATTGAATAGGTTGCGCTTATTGGATCTTGCAGGCGCTGAATAAATTATGCATTTCAAGCAGTTACTAATAAAATTATGCACACGAGTTTTCATTTGTGGGAACCAATAATGTTTTTTAATTTCCATACAACATTTATCTACGCCTAGGTGACCTATCTTTTCATGAGTCCATCTGATTATATTATTTATTAATTATCGAGGGACATAGAGCCGACGAGTCCCCGAAGGGGATATTTGAAATACTATTTCGTCCTTTAATTCATATTCATCACTTTCAGTGGTTTCCAAATAAGACCGAAGTCTGACAATGTCAGGGTCACGACTCTGGGCAACTCGTAGTTGAAAGTCAATGTCAAGGTCACATACAGCTGCCACATTTCCTACTCTGCTGAGAGCGTCTACATGACTCATAGACTTCCCAGGACGGTGATGGATCGTGTAATTATATTGTTCTAAAAAAAGAGCCCAACGAGCTATTTTTGCTGACCCCTTTTCGTTGGCTAAGGTTCGTGTTAAGGCATCACAGTCAGTCACTATTTTGAAAGGCCTACGATCGAAGTAGGTATGGAAACGGCGTAAAGCATGAATAACCGCAAGAGTTTCTAATTCATAGCTATGCAGATTTATTTCTGAATCAGAAGTAGTTTTAGAAAAATATGCTATGGGATGAAATTTTAAATCATTCTGTTTCTGCATAAGGACAGCTCCGAACCCTTTTATACTTGCGTCACAATGCAATTCCGTGTCCCGATTTGGATTAAAAATTGATAAAATAGGAGGTTCTATAAGCTTTTGGAGAAGTATATTGAATGATTCATGACACTCATTGGAGAAATTAAAAGGTTTATCTTTTTTCAACAGTTGGGTTAACGGGTAGGCAATATTTGAGAACGAAGGCAGAAATCGACGAAAAAATTAAAAAAGTCCAAGGCAAGCTTGTAATTGCTTATGGTTTTTCGGTATAGGATATCGCTTTATAACTTGTAAATGACGGTCGCTAGGAAGAAGTCCAGATGAATTTGCCCGAAAACCTAAGTATTCAATCTCAGATTGAGCAAATTTTCATTTTTTAAAATTAAGTTCAAGGTTAAAAGATCTTAATATCTTTATACCTTTTATAACTGTATTCAAATAGGATGGGAAATCAATTGATGCTATAAGGATATCGTCTATATAAACCACAACTAGTCCAGCAGCTATTAAGTCTCTTAAAATATTATTAACAAAACGCTGGAAAACAGCGGGCCGATTCTTCAGGCCAAATGGCATTCGCAAGTATTCGTATTGTCCATCTGGTGTAACAAAAGAGGTATACTTAATTGAATCTTTGTGCATTTTAATTTGATTGAATCCATTCTTTAAATCAAGTAAAGGAAAAAAAATTTTATTACCTAAATGTTCTAAACAATCGTCTGGTAAGGGCAAAGGATAGTTATCTCGTAAAGTGATTTTGTTCAGTGGACGATAGTCAACACATTTCCTAATATCTCCCGACTTCTTACGTACGGGTACTATGGCAGAAGCATAGGGTGAATTGCTAGGTCGAATAATACCTCTGTTCAGTAAGTCATCAATAATTTTTCTTATTTCGAGACGTTCCTGATGAGATAGACGGCGAGGTCGATGATAAATTGGAACCTGATTGGTAACATCGATTCTCATGCAATAGTCATCAAGGACAGAGGGGTTAATTTTGCTGTTAAAATACGCGTCATAAATGGCAGAGCGAAGCCAACGTTGTTGATCAGAAGGAAGCGACAAATTTATTTCAAAAAGTTCGACACAATTTGAAGTCAAGTCAATAGCACATAAGTTTGAAAAATGATCAGATATATCTTCCGTTTGTTTTAATGGAGCAGTCAGATTACTTTCAATACCAAACATATTATCTCTGCGGTTCAAGCTGTTTGAAGACTTAAGCATGCCAAACGAATTAAGAAGACGTTTTAAATCAAAGCTAATAAAATTATCGCGACTTAAACTCAAAAGCTCGTCCTTCGAATAACGTTTCTTAACTTGAACTAGTCTTATGTTTGCTTTGTTGAGCAGATCCCTGCCAATAATTAAAGGCATAAATAACAACTCGTCAGGTATAACAAGGAAACTATGCTTTATTATCCGATCGTTTAGTTTCACATAACCAAAAACTTCACCATAGGACAACAGCGGTTTGTTCCCTATGCCGCGATATTTGGTTTCGGTTAATTTATTTTCCGTAAAATTCTGAACATCAGAGAATCGTACTAGGCATTTAGGGCTACCCGAATCAAAAAGGGAATACATCTGTTTAAATCTGGCATGCTTAAGATCGATATTTCCTAAAGAAGCACTTACCATTTGCATTGCATCTAATTCTTTGAAATCGACTTTTTCGTGAAGTATCCCCACTGACTGGTTGGCATTCGGTAACCCTGGACGATGAGGACAGTTGCGGAAGATGTGATCTAATTTTCCGCAACGGAAACAGGAACCTTCCAAACGTTTTGGCATTGGACAATTTTTCTGGAAATGGCCAAATCGAGAGCAATTAAAGCATCGAGTCATTGAATCATTTATAGCAGTGCTAGCAGAACGATTAACTGAGGATTGATTGATGTTTGACCCTGTAGTAATTCCACCCGAAGAGGATCGTATGCCATTACCGGTTCCGGATTGAGTTAAACGTCGAGTTTGGCTAGAGTTGACATACGATTCACGCCATTTTTCATAACGCGTAACCAAGGCTTTTAATTCTCGGAGGTTTTTAGCATTATACAGCATAATAGCACCATTTGCCGTATTACCCAAATCATTGATAATACCATTAATAATAATATCCACCAACTCATCTTCAGTTATTTTTGCACGTATAGCAATTTCCTGCATTTCAAGGATATAGCGATGAATGCTCTCATTTTGTCTCAGTCGTCGTGCCCGCAATTGAATATAAATTTCCTCAGTTGAGTATTTCCTTCCAAACTCGTTGATCAAAGAGCTCCGTAGCATTTCATATGTATGAACGCTTATAGTCCGTACAAAAACTTTCGCGGTTCCATCCAACAGCCGACGAGTGGCAACAAAGCGTATTGGATCATCAAACTGCAGTATTTTAAATGCGTCTTCTAAGTCCTCAATCCATTTAATTATATCGTAGTTGTCATCTCCATTGAATTTTTGTACCATAGATTCAATAATACTGATGTCCATGCGAGGAGCTGAGATAGTATTTGGTGTGTTGCTGCGTAGATTTGTAACTTCTCGTTGTAACAATAATAGCTCTCGTTCTTGTTGCAACTGAGTGATTTGTTCTTCAATGGACATACCCCGAGTAGAAGCGGATACCCTTACACTTGGTGTGACAGAAGACATCAGGCCGGAAGGATACGATGGGATGGCAGAATCGGAAGTAGCTTGGCTAACCGCAGGCACCGATGCACTTGGTGCAACGGAAGACATCAGGACAGAAGGATACGACGGAACAGCAGAATCGGAAGTAGGTTTAGTAACAGTAGGCACCGATGCACTTGGTGCAACGGAAGACATCAGGACAGAAGGATCGAGGACATCAGGACAGAAGGATACAACGGAACAGCAGTGGTTTGGCTAACGGCAGACCCAAGGACGCTTGATTCAACGGAAGATGTCAGGACAGAAGGATAAACACTAATTTGATTGCCGACAGACACCGGAGCGCTTGGCTCAACCAGAACGGAGGATTTGATATGTGGTAACTGATTATATAGTTCTCGAATCTGAGCGATTGTGGCGGTCGGCAGAACTTCTACATTGTCCTGGTCCAACATCAACAGCATATCACTTTTCATCGCTCGCATCCTTTTCAAAACTGGTAGATCCTGTCCGCAGAATTGTAATGAAGATTCCTTCTATATTAATCAATTCACAACACAACACAAATTCGATTTATCAAATCACAAATTCTTTTATATTTAATATTTTGAAAAGACTTATAACATTAATTTTTTAAAACAAAATTATATACTTTTCCCGACTACTAAGTCATTCCGTTGACTACAGCTACTACAAATTGAAAAAAAAACAATTCAGAAAAATTCCCGCCGCCAGCAGGGATCGAACCCCGAAGCTCACAACTTTCGATTCACAGTTTAAAGCACTGAGCTATCGACTACTCCGGAGACGGTTGATCAGAATGCAAACTTATACGTCTAGGTGAACGAAAGCGAATTTGAACATAAAAATTAACTGTTTTTCAACTGTTCATTTGACTGCCTTTTTCAGTGCAATTAACGCGGTATACAGTTTATTTGACCACTCTGACTTTAACTGTTCTAAGTAGTTGATTTAACTGTTGTTATTTCTCTCGGTGTACATATTTAGTTGCCGCGCGCGCCAAAGGTGACATAGAATTCGTTCTCTTACGTGTAATCCATACACATACATACGAGTGCCGGTAAAGTGTCGTCGATCCCTTTGTTCTTTTCGGTTTCGGGTGAGCCAATACATAGGCACGGTACATACATACATATAAGTACATAAACTCCGATTAGAAGTCGTATATAGTCAGTGACTTCAATTGTTGTAAATAGAAACGGCTGTTTTTTCGGTTTTCTTCTTTCGCTGAACATAGTTCCTTTTGTTCAAAGGCATTTAAGACGGTTTCGAGCGTCAAGTGCAACGTCCAACAACAATAACAACGAAGTTTCTCTTTGTTCTCGCAAATTACGCGTGATCATTCGTAAAGCAATTTGAGCGCCTTTATTTCCAAGCAATAGCACAAAGCGTACTTGTTGAAAATCACTAGCGATGCTATTTGCTTGATTTACAGTGCGGAACAAAAATATATGTGCATTTCGTGTGCAAAACTTTGATTTACCCTGCGGAACAAAAAACTTAAGTGCATTTCCTTTGCAACTCATTTTTGTTGATTTACAATCCAATTCGATACTCGGCTTATTTTATTTGCAAATTTTAAGCATCATGTCGACCTTCGATGCATTTATTCGTGCTACTGATAATTTGATGGAATTCGAAGGAAATTTCAATAGCATCGAAGTAGCTAGGCATTCGGCTGCATCCTTAGACATCCATAGCGATGAATTTAGGATTTTGTGGAAGATAGTTAAAAATAAATATGACAGCTATCTTCAAGCGGTCGCGGAGGATAAAGAATCCGATCGAGAGGAAAAGGCGTTGGATGCAAACGACATTCCGGTCGTCAAAGCAAGGCATCAAACGGCTTACAATGCTTATGTTCGGTGTCTCTCTACGATAAACGAAATGCTTGCCAATTTAGATAAGCGGGAAAAATTAAATTCGAAGGCACTTTCGATGCCTAATCAGGAACTTTCAAATTCCTGTTTACGGTTACCTCAATGCGATCTAGAGGAATTTGAGGGCGATTATGCAGCATGGCCCTCATTTCGCGACCTTTTTGATGCCATTTACATTAAGAATTCGCGGTTGAGCCCGGGCGAAAAATTATTTCATTTAAATCGAAAGACCAAAGAAGAAGCACGGAAGCAATCGTTAAAAATGCTCCTCTTACCAACGAAGGTTTTGTCATCGCGTAGCATGATTTAAAGGAACGGTTTGAAAACAAACGCATCCTCGTTAATTCGCAGTACAGACTTTTATTTAGTGTCGCGAATATCACGTCGGAGTCGGGAGCTGCCTTAAAAAAGCTGCTTAGCTCCACGCGTTTACCCAATACAACCCTTGCACTGTGGGAACAATCCTTGAATACGAAGAATACGTTACCCACGTAGAAACAATTTGATTCGTTTTTAACTAGTCGGTATCAGACGTTAGAGACTCTTAGCGATATTAAGGCAACTTCTTTAAAGCAAGCCGAGTCTTCAAAATAAAAACATCTGAAGTCGCATTCCACTCATGTTTCAATTCCAGTGTGCAAACTGTGTCCAAAGCAAAACCATCCGATCCTTTCGTGTCCGCAATTTTTAAAAATGAATGCAGAAAGTCGTTTAGCTTGTATTAAAAATCATGGGTTATGCATAAATTGTTTTGCACGTTCTCATTCCGTTAAGGATTGCAAGAGCAAATTCAGTTGTTTCACCTGTCACAAACGACATCACACCCTTTTACATCGTGAGTCTGCCGGTCGAAACGGTAAATCGTCCGCAAGTCCGTCAACTAGTGCTGCAGCGAAAAAATCTCTTTCCGTTCAAATCGAGCCAAGCGCGGAAATCGGAAGCACAAGTGTGCAATCGTGTTTGGCAGCAGGCACTACAAGTGTTTTGCTAGGCACAGCGATGGTTAAATTGAGGCACGAGGATCGAATTTATTATGCTAGGGCGCTATTAGACTGGGGTTCGGAAGGAACATTCATTTCAGAAAAGGTGCAACGGAGGCTTCAATTGCCTTCTTCGTCCGTGTGTGCATCCATTACTGGAGTGGGGGCTTCCGCCAATATTAAATCGAGATACGCGTGTACCATTTCGATTGGTTCCATTCTTTTCGAAGATATTAAGATAGAAACCACCGCGTTAGTGTTGCCCAAGATCACCGGCGATCTGCCTTCGTGCTCGATTGATCGGTCTTATTTTTTGCACCTTCCAAAACTTCAGTTCGCTGATAAAAATTTTGCAAAAAGATCGGCGATCGATGTCCTTATCGGTGCAAATATTCTTCCAATGGTGTTGAAAGATGGCGTTCGGCGAAATATCTGTGGATCTTTGATAGCGCAAGAGACGGTATTCGGGTGGATTTTGACCGGTCCCATTTTGTCAAAGAACTCATTTTCGAATACCGCAAATCTTTGCGTATGTGATGGCGGTTCTATGGAAAAAGCAATTACTCGCTTTTGGGAGGTGGAGGATCTTCCTCAAAAAAGAATAGAATCGGAAGAAGATCATTTTTGCGAAGAACTGTTCAAAAATACCACTAAAAGGAATAGTGAAGGTCGCTATTTTGTATCTCTGCCATTCAAGGCCAGTTTTCCGCGCGAGATTACGATAAGCTCATCTCGAAAAATAGCTTTCGCGCAATTTCTTCGTAATGAAGCGCGATTAAATAAAAATCCGCAATTTAAACGCGAATACGATTCCGTATTGCGGGAATATGTGGAACTCGGGCACATGGAACGTGTTCACAGTCCAAGTGCCTGCGCATCTAGTCATTTTTATTTGCCACACCACGCTGTAATCGAACGGCACTCAAACGAATTATCCACGGCGACAAAAATTAAAGTCTACAACGCATGCGTCAAATCCGTGCTCCTCTTTGGTTCCAAAACGTGGCTAGTTAGCGCTAAAAATAAGGCAGATGCTACAAGTCTTTACTCACCGATGCCTACGCAACATACTTAAGATCTGGTGGCCCCGCGTAATCTCAAATGAAAACCTCCTCCTACTCACTAGGCAAGAAGACATCAACATCCAAATTAGAAGGCGCAAGTACAACTGGTTGGGCCACACGCTCAGGAAGCCGTATGACGAAATTTGCTACGCAACACTAGAGTGGAACCCGCCAGGCTCCCGAAGACGAGGACGACCGCGAACCACTTGGCGAAGGACCATCTTGAATGAAACCGGCAAATCTTTCAACGAACTTAGATACTTAGCTTTATATTACGTTTACATAATAAGATTTAACGAGATTTATGTCGAAGTGATTAAGTTTAATCTCAAACCGTTTAGACTACATTTTCTAGATTACAATTGACGTTTGTATGACTTCTGGGGTTTTGTTTATTAATTGTTGACAGCTACAAAATAAAACTATTGAAAAATGAATTTGGAAGAAATAGTTGCTAGTTTTTGCAACTACCAACAAGAAGTTGCTATTAAATTATTGCATTTGAGCCAGAGCGCGGTTGATGTTCAAATTAAATTGAGACAATGCAAAGTGGAGCGAGCACGACTCTTGCAGACGATTTTGCACAATAAGGCACGGGCGTTGACCGCAGCAAGCATCTTAAAGTTTCGAAAACGTCGTAGTACTTGGACTTTTGCAAGGCACGGTTCGTTTTGGGAAAAGGATGTGCCTAGCAATGATGACGCGTTCTTCAAAGAATCGTTTCGAATGGAAAGGAGTAATTTCAATGTTTTGGTAGAACAGCTAAAATTACTGGAGAGGAAAGACACCCATTTTCGCAAGTGCATACCATTAGCTAAGCGTGTTGCGATAGCTCTTTACGCACTAGGCTCTTCAGCGGAATATCGGACAGTTGGGCTGCTTTTTGGTGTTTCAAAAGCAAGTGTATGTAACATATTGAACGAGTTTTGCCGAGAAGTTTGGAGTGTGCTTGCTCCCCAATATTTGAAATCTGACTTTCTAACGGAAGACAAAGTGAGAGAGTGCGTTGAAGGATTTAAATTTTTAGGCTTTCCGCAATGTTTAGGAGCAATGGGTAAATAATTATTAAGTGATACTAAAATGTAAATTATTAATCTAACACATCTCTCAATAGATGGATGCCATGTAGAAGTAAGACCAAGCACCGAAGATGCTGTGGATTATTTCAATTATAAGGGCTGGTACTCCACAATCTTATTGTAATGATTCCAGTATTTTCGAGCAATCAAGTTTGAAACCATTGCTTCAAAATGAAATTTTGAAAGATAATTCAATCAATATAAATGGCACAAATGTTCCTGTGGTAGTCCTAGGAGATTCAGCTTTCAGGCTTTCAGAATGCGTTATGAAACCTTACGCTTTCAACACATCATCTTCAAAGAAGCAGAAAGCTTTCAACTATGCACTGTCAAAATATAGAAGAGTAGTGGAAAACGCTTTTGGGCATTTGAAGGCAAGATTTCGACGAATTGGAAAGGGTATTGACAATAAGCTTGTTAATGTTAATGCTATTTTAAAATGTGCCTGTGTGTTGCACAATTTCCTAAACGAAAATAACAGCGACATTAACAATACATGGATCAAAGAGCAAGCTGAACGTGACAAGTCCCATACAAACCATCAACCACACAACACGATATTTTTAGCTGATTTTAACCGAAATGCAGAGGAAATAAGATCCGCTATTGCGAAATTTTTATGTAAGCATTAACGGTTTTGTTTATTATATTTTAAAATATCCAACAATTGGGTTTGGAAACTTTGCGACTGCACATTTAGTTGCTGCAAAAGATTATTGCGCTCCTGCTCAATAGTAATCGATTGTCTTTGAAACTCCATTGCACGATCCTCGCTTTCGGACAAGGCTTTCTGGGCGGATTTAGCGATTTCATTGCCTAATCGCAGCTCCTCCAAAACATCTTCTTGAAACGACATTTTCTTCTTCTTCTTTTTTGCAGGCTCCGAAGGCTTCGAAGGCTCCGAAGATGATAGAGACTGCTCGAAAAAGCATACGAATCGGTATCGGGACTTGATAGCTGATCTTCGAATATAGCATCAATTTCGATGCTTTCAATTGTCATATCATCTTCAATAAAAATTTTTATTTTTCGAATTGACCTTTTTATTTATTTATTTATTTATTTAATACCTGTGCTCTCTTCTACGACGCTTTTTAGATCAAATATTTTGGAGCTGCCAATTATTTCATGGACACTCTCATACAGGCTCCAATCCAATGGAGAACCTCCCGAAGGTCCAACTTTGTTTTTCTCCATTCTGCAAAAATCAAAATGTTGCAGTTCACTAAAACGTTTTTATTAAAATCTTGTAGACTTACCGATATCTATTCGTCATGTTATGAATTCTGATTTTTATTTCATTAGCTTCATAATAAAATCCCATCTCCTTCATACTTTCACTCATTTCGCTGTAAATGTGGCTGTTCTTTCTATTGCCTCGAAGCTCAGGCTACTTTTCAGCCCAAAGTTCTAGTAAAAGCATTTCAGCATTGTCCGGCCATTGCACTCGAGGCTTTTTTAGTTCTCTTTTACGAACCCTTACAAATAAATAATAAATTATCAATACCTACATATTAATACAAATTGAAAATTTTTACATTCAAATTTACTCACTTTTTCCCGTTCTCCATGTTGTGCTTTTAGCTTTTCAATCGCTTTTGACGTTTCAAGAAAATCATTCCCTATGAAATGGAAAACACGACTGTATTTGCTAAAAACTAAAAATTTATCGAAATATTTCGAATGCAGCGCTGTGCTTTGAGAAGATTTCGATGAGATTACACTGTAATCACTTCGCGAGCAGATTAGAAAATTGTATGCAGAATCTCGTAATTACGAACTAGATTAGGATCGAAATCTCGGAAATCGAGATAATCACTTAAAGTGTAAATAGCATATTAGACCGAAATAACTGGAGATTCTATGTAAATAGCCTATGTTTCTGATGGAATATGGCATAAAATAAAATAATACGCTGTAATCGTTTTTAACGCATCCAGTCCGTCCGAAAATTTGATCAGTTTAAATGATCTCTTGCATACTGGCCCAGTTTTGCAGTCAGATTTGACGCTCCTTATTCTTAAGTGGCGATTTTTCCAATTTGCCTTCAACGCCGACATACAAAAAATGTAAAGGCAAATTTTAGTTACGCCGAATCATACTCCTTTCCAAAGAATCCTGTTTCGTCAGGCCCCCGGAGAAGATGAGGCCGATTTCGAATCGAAGACATTGACGTTTGGAGTAAATTGCGCTCCCTATCTCGCTATTCGAACGCTTTTTCAATTGGCCGATGATGTGGAACCATCATACCCATTGGCGAGTAGAATCCTCCGGGAGTCAATGTACGTAGACGACGTTTTAGCAGGCGGTCACACGGTCGAATCAACTGTTCAGGCGCGAGACGAGTTGCAAACTGTCTTAGAATCCGCAGGATTTCCGTTGCGGAAATGGACATCCAACTCACAGGCAGTGTTGGAAGGTCTCCCGAAAACACATCTTCTTCACGAAGAATTTCTCTCTTTGGAGGAGCGTAGTCTTGCTAAGACTCTCGGTATCAGACGGAATGCACAAACTGATACGTTCTATTTCCATACTGTCCCTCTAGAAATTAAGCTAACATTTACCAAACGCGAAATTTTGTCCCAAATAGCGAAATTGTTTGATCCAGCCGGCTGGCTATCTCCAATAGTCATTTGTGCGAAGATATTGATGCAGGAGATTTGGCTATCTCGCATAGATTGGGACTCCGCTCTTTCTGAAGCCTGCATGAGAAAATGGGTAATCTTCCGGGAAAATTATCCTAGCAATGATAGCATACGGGTTCCGCGATGGGTCGACTATCAACCTGAGTGTGATTTTGAACTTCACGGATTCTGCGACGCATCGGAAAAAGCATACGCGGCTGCATTATATGTTCGAATTCAAAAAGGCAGTGTGGTTTCAACACACTTATTAACCGCGAAAAGCAGAGTAGCTCCCGTAAAAACAGTGTCGCTGCCCCGGTTGGAATTGTGTGGCGCGGTGCTGCTTGCGGAAATGGTACAAGCATTTTCAACGCATATGCCTATTAGTAAAGAAAAATGTTTCTTTTGGACCGATTCCACGATAGTTCTAGCATGGTTGCAGAAACCGCCTTGTCACTGGAAAAGCTTCATAGGCAATCGCGTTCCCAAAATCCTACAGAGCATTGGTCCATCGACATGGTTGCATGTCGAGTCTGCTTCCAACCCAGCTGATTTAGCTAGCCGAGGTGTGAATGCTAGGGACCTCGTGGCTAATGATTTGTGGTGGCATGGTCCGGCGTGGCTTACCTTACCGCTCGCGCACTGGCGAAACCAAAATGCCACGTCAGCCTTTGAGACTGATGAAGAACGGAAGCCGCTCCGGGCCCATGTTGCCTCGGTCGAGGGATTGGAAGACATTCTTGATCGTATTTCAGATTATTCTCGCGCCGTGCGAGTCCTCGCGTACGTTTATAGTTTTTTGAAAAACATTCGGTCTTCTAAAAGGTCCGCTGTCGAGCCAATTCCAGGCCTAATATCTAGGCGCGAAACCTTGGAAATTCAAAAAATATTATACCGATTAGCGCAAAAAAGAGCTTATGCAAACGAATATTCCGCACTTCAGCATAAAACATCTATCGCGTCAACTAGTTCTTTATTAAGTTTGAACCCATTTCTCGATACGGATCAAGTTATTCGGGTAAATAGTAGGCTAGCGGCTAGTCCAAGTTTATCCTATAGTGAACGCCATCCTATTATTATTCCTGATAACTGCCAGCTAGCCCGCCTTTTAGTTCGATTTCACCACAGAACTTCACTTCATGGTGGAGATGCATTAGTTTTGCGATTACTTCGAACACAATTTTGGATTCCGAAAGCAAAAAATCTAATAAAAACTATGATTCATAATTGTAACAGGTTGGCTGATAAGTCCCCGGTCTGACACATAGATGGCGTCGCTAGTATTAAATGTATATTACTTTTATATAGTGGCAACCTTCAAATGATTCGTGTCAAAATTTGACGTCTGTAAGTCAATTAGTTTGTGAGATAGAGCGCCTTTTGTGAAGCAACTTTTGTTATTGTGAAAAAAAAAAAAAAAAAGGAATTTCGTGTTTTGATAAAATACTGTTTTCTGAAGGGAAAAAATACAGTGGAAGCAAAAACTTGGCTTGATAATGAGTTTCCGGACTCTGCCCCAGGAAAATCAACAATAATTGATTGGTATGCAAAATTCAAGCGTGTTGAAATGAGCACGGAGGACGGTGAACGCAGTGGACGCCCGAAAGAGGTGGTTACCGACGAAAGCATCAAAAAAATTCACAAAATGATTTTGAATGACCGTAAAATGAAGTTGATCGAGATAGCAGAGGCCTTAAAGATATCAAAGGAACGTGTTGGTCATATCATTCATCAATATTTGGATATGAAAAAGCTCTGTGCAAAATGGGTGCCGCGCGAGCTCACATTTGACCAAAAACAACAACGTGTTGATGATTCTGAGCGGTGTTTGCAGCTGTTAACTCGCAATACACCCGAGTTTTTGCGTCGATATGTGACAATGGATGAAACATGGCTCTATCACTACACTCCTGAGTCCAATCGACAGTCGGCTGAGTGGACAGCGATCGGTGAACCGTCTCCGAAGCGTGGAAAGACTCAAAAGTCCGCTGGCAAAGTAATGGCCTCTGTTTTTTGGGATGGGCATGGAATAATTTTTATCGAAAAACCATCAACAGTGACTATTATATGTCGTTATTGGAGCGTTTGAAGGTCGAAATCGCGGCAAAACGGCCCCATATGAAGAAGAAAAAAGTGTTGTTCCACCAAGACAACGCACCGTGCCACAAGTCATTGAGAACGATGGCAAAAATTCATGAATTAGGCTTCGAATTGCTTCCCCACCCACCATATTCTCCAGATCTGGCCCCAGCGACTTTTTCTTGTTCTCAGACCTCAAAAGGATGCTCGCAGGCCTATTTTGAGGCAAAACCGAAGGAGTACTACAAAAATGGTATCAAAAAATTGGAAGGTCGTTATAATCGTTGTATCGCTCTTGAAGGGAATAATGTTGAATAATAAAAACGAATTTTGACAAAAAAATGTGTTTTTCTTTGTTAGACCGGGGACTTATCAGCCAACCTGTTAAAGCATGTATTTTACAGAAAAGCAAGTTAAGATCACAAATGATGGGCATACTTCCCCCCCCGAACGTACTCTACTCGATAGACCCTTCTTGCATACCGGTATCGACTTCGCGGCTCCATTTGATATTAAATCCGCAGCAGGACGGTCGCGAATCATAACAAACGGGTTCGTGTGTATTTTGTTTGCTTTGCGACCAAAGCAATTCATCTTGAGGCGGTCTCCGATCTCTCCACTCCAGCCTTTTTAGCGGCGTTTACGCGATTCATTTCTAGGCGGAGCTGTCCAAGTCATTTATATTCCGATAATGGAAAAAATTTCGTCGGTGCGTCTCGAAAATTGTATACCGAATTTTTAGTCACAACTCGGGACGCAGTACTCGCGCACCACGTGCACCACAACATTGTGTGGCATTTTATTCCTCCCGGAGCGCCTCACATGGGAGGTCTCTGGGAAGCCGGTGTGCGTAGTTTCAAAATCCATTTTGTAAAGGTAATCGGCGCCTGTAAATTAACGTTCGAGGAATTTACAACCGTTCTCGCTCGTATCGAAACTTGCTTAAATTCGCGATCGATCTCCTCCATGTCTGAAAATCCAACGGATCTCGCGGCGCTGACCCCGGGCCATTTCTTAACTGGAGGGCCATTGCTAGCTCCTCCTGAGCCTCGTATTAATGAAAAACCGCTCTCGATTATAAATCGTTGGCAGCGCCTGAAAGCACTCCAACATGAATTTTGTACTCCGTGGAAAAATGAATATTTATCCGAGCTTCACAAACGTACTAAATGGAAACAAGAAAAAGATGATTTAAAGGTCGACTCCCTCGTCGTTATTAAAGAGGAAAATTTACCCGCGACATCGTGGCGCTTAGGTCGGGTCGTCAAAGTCTACGCGGGACGAGACGGACGCGTGCGGGTCGCGGATATTCGCACGGAGAAAGGCACCGTCACGCGACCAATCGTCAAAATAGTTAGCCTTCCCCCTCAATAATTTCCAATCAGTTTCATTTCCATTCTCCCGTTAATCATTTTCATTTTCATTTCCATTCTCCCGTTAATCATTTTCCATCAATTTCCCACTCACTTTCATCCTAGATCCAACTCGCGAATAATGCCGAATATAACGGATAAACCAGCTAAAAGTGTTTCTAAGGACGAACGTGTCGCTGAAGAAGAGCGTGGCGCCAACGAAAAGCATACTTTCCGGAAATACGCCTGTCGCATTTGCCGAAAAACCCACCTGCTTCAGTTTTGTCGGAAATTTCTCGCTGCTAATACCGAGAAGCGTATGCGGGCAGTACTCTTGCATAAATACTGCTCTAATTGCTTCGCGCATTGTCATCCCACTGACAAGTGTAAGAGTGCTGCCCGCTGTAGCTGCTGCAATGAATCGCACCATACGTTGCTTCATATGCATGAGCGATTGGGGGATCACCGCGGTGCTAATGTTCGTCCAGTGACAGTGGCGGACCTCCTGTACCGGCAAATGGCAATTATTTTCCCGACCGCGCAGGTTCGATTGCAAGTGGGGAGTCATCTCTATTTGGCACGGGCATTGATTGATCCATGCAGCCCAATCAATCGAATAACGGCTAGCCTGGTACGAGCTTTACACATCCCAATGACCCCCTTAGGGAGTGATGTCGTATGCGCCGTAATCGTGCGGGCACGGCATAATCTTAACGTAAAGATGGAAATTATCTTCCATGTTGTAGACCGTGCATTTCCCATCCGATCTCCATCGCAGGCTATGCACCACTCGTCGTCGTCATCCTATTGTGAAGAAGAATTGAGGCCGGCCAAATTCCCCTCACATAATTTGTTTTCATTAGTTAAGTTATTTTTGTAAAGAATAATGTTATTTCGATTTTTTTTTAGTTTTTTGATTTATTGTTATATTTTTTCTGAAAAGAAAGAGAAATTTAGTTAAGACTACAACGAAAACTTTTAGTTAAGACTGCCACAAAGATTTTAGTTAGGACAACAACTTTACTTAACCGGGCATGGGTGGAGTGTACAGAATAAATAGTGAGATACATACTCAGCTGATTTGCGCTTACGCAGCACGATTACCGATCTCGCTACCAAGTACCCTCACACTTCACACGCCACTACGATCGCCAAAATAGTATAAAAGGAGCAGCATCGCAGCGAAAAAGGCATTCAGTGTTCAGTTCGCGGAGCAGTCAGACCAACGCGTGGAAGAACCGGCATCGCAACAAACTGGTACGTAAGAATAATTTGAAGAAATTAGATAGGATTTTGTGAAATCTTTTCCAGAGTAAGACGGAAATTGTCGTGGACTGGTTTGCCCGAAAACGATAAATTTCCCCTTCTCTGTCCGTGGGCTATTGCTGACTGGTTTGCCCGAATGTAATAGTGCCATCCCGCCTGTTACAGATAGGAATTTTCCGTTTGAGGGAACCGATTTTCCCTTTCCCAGAGTGAGACGGAAGTTGTCGTAGACTGGTTTGCCCGAAAACGATAATTTTCCCCTTCTCTGTCCGTGGGCTATTGCTGACTGGTTTGACCGAATGCAATAGTGCCACACTGCCTGTTATAGATAGGATTTTCCGTTTGAGGGATCCCATTTTCCCTTTCCCAGAGTGAGACGGAAATTGTCGTGGACTGGTTTGACCGAAAACGATAATTTTTCCCCTTCTCTGTCCGTGGGCTATTGCTGACTGGTTTGACCGAATGCAATAGTGCCACCCCGCCTGTTATAAATAGGATTTGCCGTTTGAGGGAACCGATTTTCGCTTTCCCAGAGTGAGACGGAAATTGTCGTGGACTGGTTTGACCAAAAACGATAATTTTCCCCTTCTCTGTCCATGGGCTATTGCTGACTGGTTTAACCGAATACAATAGTGCCATCCCGCCTGTTATAGATAGGATTTTCCGTTTGAGGGAACCGATTTTCCCTTTCCCAGAGTGAGACGGAAATTGTCGTGGACTGGTTTGACCGAAAACGATAATTTTCCCCTTCTCTGTCCGTGGGCTATTGCTGACTGGTTTAACCGAATGCAATTGTGCCACCCCGCCTGTCACAGAATTTTTGTTTGTTTGAGGGAACAACTTAGTTTTCTGCCCCTCTGAACTCCACTGAATTCACGCCGAGCACTGACTACGAGCCCGAGCAACTAAGAAAAGGCAGCAACAACGACAATCAGCACCGTCGCGAGAATAGCAAATAATTTATGTTTAAAAAGCTTAACTGTAGAAAATAAGATTTGAAATTTAAACAAATAAAAGAAATTAAACCATCTTCCACCGAGCACTATTTCTGTAAAGAAAAAAGAAGAAAACTAGAGAATCCGTCTTGTAACGACCCCTGGACCGACTGAGGATCACCCTGGCACGAAATAGTTCGTTACAAGTAGCGCCCGAGCAGGGACCGTTCAATTAAGTTCGAACAAAGATGAACTAAAGAATCAACAGAAAAATAATGCTGGAAACTAAGTGGATAACAAAGATTCGCAAAGACGAGCTTATAGATTGTTTGCAGACATGTGGATTAGAGACACAGGGACTGGCCGACGACCTGAAGAAGCGGCTGATTAGTTAAATCAACGTACACGGAGAAAACCCTGATGTGTGCAAAAAGGTTCTTGGAATTGGAGGCAAAGTATGCTAAGAACCCTTCACCGACACCTCTAATGTGGAGGATGGAGGAGACAGCGTCATTTCCAACAGGGACACGTCCCAAAGAAATAGAAGCCACAGCTGAAACTGTTACTATGGACGAAGCACTAGTCGTTCCGCCCCGCGAAACCGCCACTTCGCTTTTCTCTTTGGGGAAGCAGCCGAAACCCACAATGAAACCGGCAGGGACCCGAATAGAATCAACAAGCCCGTCAAGGACAACAGAGCCCACACCTCAGCCAACGGTGAATGACCCACATGAAAAAACCTATGCAAGTGTCATAGACCAAGTCCGAAAGTGGTCCCTCCGATCTGATGGCAAGCAGAACATCATCGATTTCATCAAAAGAGTAGAGGAGTTGGCCAGTGTGTACGACATACCACCAAAGTTTCTTCCGAAGACGATGCCAGAGCTTCTCAAAGGCTATGCTCTGTCTTGGTATCGCAACAAGCGAAGGGAGTGGAGGACATGGGAAGAATTTAAAGGAGAGTTCCTCGAATTTTTCCTGCCATACCGATACTTTGATCAACTGGAAGACTCAATAAAGTCACGAAAACAGGCACCGGGTGAAACATTTAAGGAATATGTCACCAACATCCAAGAGTTAATGCGTCATGCGAACTTTACCGAAGAAAAAAGAATCGATATCATCTTAAGGAATAGCCGGCGAGAGAATCGATTGTACATAAAGCGCCGTGAATTCCAAAACTTGCCAGAACTCTTAAGGCTGGCTGCCGAATTAGAAGTAGTTCAAACAGGCCCACCCGTCCAGACCCCACAAACGAAAGAGAAAGAAGAAACTGCACGCCTGTTGCAGGCTCCCAAAGTCTCAGCCACTGTCATTTGTTGGCGCTGCGGGGAAAAAGGACATATGAGAAGAACTTGCAAGAACCCAGCCAAGCTTTTCTGTTCAGTCTGCGGCAAAGAAGGTATCAAGTCGATCGAATGTTGTCGTAAACCCACGGGAAACGCCGAAAGAGACCACTAGAAAGCGCAAGGCCTGGTGGCAACTCAAATCAGACCGCCTTGCCAAGTTCAAAGTTTTTAAAATATGACAACCATCACCTCCAAGCACACGTCTTCATCGGAGACAAGATCCACACCGTCACAATAGATACTGGGGCCTCCCGAAGTATCATGAGCACCTCCATGGCCAATCGTCTACACACAGAGGAAGGACAAACATCGAAACTATGACCGTTAAGCTGGCCGATGGATCAGCGCACGAAGCTGCCCACACGCTAACCATTGATGTAAGGTTGGGTTATGCGAAACATAAGATCTCGTTCATCATCTTACCAAATCTATTAGAAGATATTATACTGGGAATGGATTTTATTAGCAAAGCCGGCACCTATATGAAAATAGGTGGTTTTCCTATTTGGATATCGGAAACAGAGGAAGAGCCCCAATCATACTCAACAATAGCTGTCCATCGGAGCATCCAAGAAAGTGCCACACCAAGGCAAAGCAGTGCACCCGCCAATCCACCTGACTCAGCCCTGGTAGAAAAATTTCTCAAGCACGAGCTGCAGCTCTGCGAACAAGTAAAAGGACCCTCGAACATCACGAAGCATAAGATAGTTATGAAGGATGATAGACCTTTCAAGCGGATTGGATTCAAAATCCCGAAAATCAAAATCCCGAAAACTCAAAATCCCGAAAACTCAAAATCCCGAAAACTCAAAATCCCGAAAACTCAAAATCCCGAAAATCAAAATCCCGAAATCTCGAAATCCCGAAAACTCAAAATCCCGAAAACTCAAAATCCCGAAAAAAAAATCCCGAAAAAAAATCCCGAAAAAATCCCGAAAAATATACCAAATTAAAAATTTGCGCAAATTTTTAATTTGGTATATTTTTCGGGATTTTTTTTCGGGATTTGTTCTTTTTTATTAAAACAAAACTTAGCATTTGCTGTCACTTGGAAAAAGCGTTGAAAATTTTCTTAAATAGATTTTACAAAACTTTTCAAACATAAACCTAACTTCAAGATGAACATAAGTGCAATTAAAACCAATAAAGGCAAAAAAAAACTTTCTCTTGATGGATATACGTATCATCTAAATAAGCAATATAAAGAAAATTTTTATTGGGAATGCGAAGAACGCAAGGGCAAAAAATGCTCAGCGCGGATTAATACAACTTTAAAGGTATTGCTTATAATATGCATTTATTTTAATTTATTAATAAATCACCTGAATAACTTTCCATTACATTTAAGTTTTTTGGTTTTAGTTAAAAAAAAAAAAATTGCAACAATAAAAATTTATAAATACAAAATACAAGTTTTCGGGATTTTGAGCTTTCGGGATTTTGAGTTTTCGGGATTTTGAGTTTTCGGGATTTTGATTTTCGGGATTTTAAATTTTCGGGATTTTTTTAATTTTCGGGATTTTGAGCTTTCGGGATTATGAGTTTTCGGGATTTTGAGTTTTCGGGATTTTGAGCTTTCGGGATTTTGATTTTCGGGATTTTGAGCCGTTCCCCTTTCAAGCAGCGATATTTTCCCAAAAACCCAGTGATGCAGGCAGCCATAAATAAAGAAGTGGACGAATTACTCCAACTTGGTTGCATTGAACCATCCCATAGCCCATACAGTTCTTCACTAGTAATGGTCCGGAAAAAGAACGGAAAATGGCGCCTATGCCTAGGCTTCCGACAATTGAATGACTGATCAGTGCAAGATGCGTACCCCCTCCCGCGAATAAACTATATTCTTGGTCGACTAAAGGAGGCTACATATATTAGTAGTATTGACCTTAAAAACGGGTACTGGCAAATCCCGCTCGAAGAAGAAAGTAAACAGTACACGGCTTTCACCGTACCAGGGCGTGGCCTGTTCCAGTGGAAAGTGATGCCGTTCGGATTACACTCCGCCCCTGCGACATTTCAACGGGCACTAGACAGCGTGATCGGGCCTGAAATGGAGCCATACGCTTTTGCCTACTTGGACGATATTGTGGTCACCGGGAAGACATTGGAAGAGCACCGGACGAACCTAAAAGAAATTTTTGAAAGATTAAGGGCTGCGAACCTACGAATTAACATCGAGAAATGCAAATTCTTTCGCAAAAGATATAAGATACTTGGGCCATTTGGTGAACACTGAGGGCATACACACCGACCCCGACAAGATTGCCGCAATCCAGGAACTAAAACCGCCCACCAACGTAAAGGAGTTGCGCCGCTACCTTGGAATCGCATCATGGTATCGCCGTTTCGTCCCAGATTTTTCAAAAATCGTTCATCCAATGACAACACACTTAAAAAAAGGACGACATTGGAAATGGACCAGCGACCAACAAGCTGCATTCGAAACCCTGAAAAAGAAGTTGCTCGCCTGTCCAGACTTCATAAAAACTTTTGTATTACAAACTGATGCCAGCGACTACGGCTAAGGGGCCGTCCTGACCCAAGACATCGACGGCAAAGAAAAAGTAATTGCCTATGACAGCCGCCACCTAAATAAGGCCGAGATTAATTATACAACGACCGAAAAGGAATGTTTGGTTATTGTGTGGGGAGTGAGGAAAATGCGCCATTATTTGGAAGGATATCACTTCATTATAATAACTGACCACCTTGCTCTGAAATGGCTTAATTCTATAGAACTTTGGAACTACAGCAGTTCTCTTTCGAAACCCGTTACCGAAGGGGCAAACAGAATGTAGTCGCCGATGCCTTATCCAGACAACCGTTAGAAACCTTTTTCCAACTCGATACCAGCACCACGACTAACCTAGAAGTGGAGAAGGCACCAGGGTGGGTAGAAAAAAGGATGAAATTGGTCCAGAATAACCCCGAAAAGTTCACAGACTACCGGATACTAGAAGGGAACCTGTTTCGGTTCCTGCCAGTTATGGGCGGAGATGATGACCAATTTAATTGGAAATTATGTGTGCCGAAAAGAGACCGTAGCAGAATACTGACCCAGAACCACGACGATCCTACTGAACATTTTGGGATCAAGAAGACCATTGCACGTGTAGCAAGAAGGTATTTTTGGCCAGGATTATATCGGGACGTCCGCAAATACGTCCAGGAATGTAAGAGCTGCCAACGTTACAAGCACCAACAGGAAAAACTCGCTGGTCAAATGAAAAACACAGTTTGCCGAAGAACCGTGGGCAACCCTCTGCGCAGACTTTATGGGCCCACTCCCACGGTCTAGTCATGGGAATACGTACCTGCTCAATTTCTTCGACAAGTTCTCAAAATGGACTGAACTTGTCCCGCTACGAACAGCCACAACCGATACAGTGATAAAGGCCCTGCGAGAAAGGATCATTGCTCGCTATGGTATACCCACTATTTTGGTTACAAAGTACACAGTTTACCAGCAAAAAGTTCGAAAACTTTTTGAAGAAATTGGGAGTCGTAGACCAACGCACCACGCCGTACAGTCCACAGGAAAACCCCACCGAGAGGGCCAACCGGACAATCAAAACGATGCTTGCGCAATACGCCGATAACAAACACAAACGATGGGACGAGCTACTACCAGAACTATCGCTCGCCATTAATTCCAGCATCTCGGAAAGTACGGGGTACAGCCCCGCGTTCCTGACGCAAGGAAGAGAACCACGGCTTCCAAAACAACTATATGATGAATGTACAGAAATTCCTGGAAGTAAGACCTGGGCTTCAATAGAAAAAGCAGAGCAACTGAAGGGATGTGTTCCGGTTGGTGAAACAAAACCAAGTGCGGGCCAGCCAAGATCAAGCTCGACACTTAGTCTTACAAAAAACGCACCCTTTGTCAAAGTCAGAAGACAACTTTGCCGCAAAGCTAGCCCCGAAATATGAAGGGCCGTATCGGGTCACCAAGTATAAGTCCCCTGTTATCATTTTGCTCGATGACCAAGGACGAACAAGGACAGCTCATATAAGCCAGCTAAAACCCTTCGTGGGAATACTCGACCCCATCGAAGAGAACGAGGAAACCAACTACTAATCCATCATAACTACTAACACCAACACCCTCTAATACCAGCCACTATGAATTTCTTTTCTTTCCCATTTCTCTGTTTAGGTATAATGGACAAGTTCGTGGAGTCAAGGACCAGGTTTCTGATGAACTGCCGAGCGAAAAATGCGGAAATTCGCCGAACAAAGTTTTTGGACGCACATCCTACAAGACTAAATAAAGCTCCGGAAGAGGTTACCTGTCGCCTCGTCAAGACCGCCAGCCCGAAGTTCACAACCCCCGATATCCGACTGAAGGGAAGAAAGGCCCTCCAAAGGCTTCTTTTTGGAACCGACTCCGAGGAGGAAAGCGAAGTCGAAAAAGTTCCGCTAACTGCGACCACCCGAAAAAGGGTCGCAATACCGAGAAAACCCTGTCCACCGCCAACAAGTATTGAGGACGGGCCTTGTCAGCGCAAATATGCCCGTACGAAGCCGGTAGCGAGGAAGAATCGGACACAGGCCATGGAATTAGCCGACGAGGATGTACTCTGCATAGACGAGGACTATTCTGACCTCAATGACCCAGGGACACAATCAGAAAGCCCCAAAAACCAGATTACCGAGATTTTCAGCGACTTACGCCAAACGTTCCGCGGCAAAAGAATAAAGTTCGTACGCCGAATTGAAGGAACAACCTATCAATTTATAATCAGCAGCCTAGGGAAGGACAGCTGTTTCCCAATTTTCCCGAAGAAGGAGGGAAATCTGAAGAAGAATTGAGGCCGGCCAAATTCCCCTCACATAATTTGTTTTCATTAGTTAAGTTATTTTTGTAAAGAATAATGTTATTTTGGTTTTTTTAGTTTTTTGATTTATTGTTATATTTTTGCTGAAAAGAAAGAGAAATTTAGTTAAGACTACAACGAAAACTTTTAGTTAAGACTGCCACAAAGATTTTAGTTAGGACAACAACTTTACTTAACCGGACATGGGTGGAGTGTACAGAACAAATAGTGAAATACATACTCAGCTGATTTGCGCTTACGCAGCACGATAACCGATCTCGCTACCAAGTACCCTCACACTTCACACGCCACTACGATCGCCAAAATAGTATAAAAGGAGCAGCATCGCAGCGAAAAAGGCATTCAGTGTTCAGTTCGCGGAGCAGTCAGACCAACGCGTGGAAGAACCGGCATCGCAACAAACTGGTACGTAAGAATAATTTGAAGAAATTAGATAGGATTTTGTGAATTCTTTTCCAGAGTAAGACGGAAATTGTCGTGGACTGGTTTGCCCGAAAACATAATTTTCCCCTTCTCAGTCCGTGGGCTATTGCTGACTGGTTTGACCGAATGCAATAGTGCCATCCCGCCTGTTACAGATAGGAATTTTCCGTTTGAGGGAACCGATTTTCCCTTTCCCAGAGTGAGACGGAAATTGTCGTGGACTGGTTTGCCCGAAAACGATAATTTTCCCCTTCTCTGTCCGTGGGCTATTGCTGACTGGTTTGACCGAATGCAATAGTGCCACCCCGCCTGTTATAGATAGGATTTTCCGTTTGAGGGAACCGATTTTCCCTTTCCCAGAGTGAGACGGAAATTGTCGTGGACTGGTTTGCCCGAAAACGAAAATTTTCCCCTTCTCTGTCCGTGGGCTATTGCTGACTGGTTTGACCGAATGCAATTATGCCATCCCGCCTGTTACAGATGGGAACTTTCCGTTTGAGGGAACCGATTTTCCCTTTCCCAGAGTGAGACGGAAATTGTCGTGGATTGGTTTGCCCGAAAAAGATAATTTTCCCTTTCTCTGTCCGTGGGCTATTGCTGACTGGTTTAACCGAATGCAATTGTGCCACCCCGCCTGTCACAGAATTTTTGTTTGTTTGAGGGAACAATTTCGTTTTCTGCCCCTCTGAACCCCACCGAATTCACGCCGAACACTGACTACGAGCCCGAGCAACTAAGAAAAGGCAGCAACAACGACAATCAGCACCGTCGCGAGAATAGCAAATAATTTATGTTTAAAAAGCTTAACTGTAGAAAATAAGATTTGAAATTTAAACAAATAAAAGAAATTAAACCATCTTCCACCGAGCACTATTTCTGTAAAGAAAAAAGAAGAAAACTAGAGAATCCGTCTTGTAACGACCCCTGGACCGACTGAGGATCACCCTGGCACGAAATAGTTCGTTACACTATAGAACTCTGGCGTTAGCCAATCCGCTGTTCCATCAGTATGACCCTATCTCGCTCGTGTTCGGATGCGAAGTGTATCCCAAGCTTATGTTAAGCGAGGTCCGTCCCGCGCAAGGGAATGAGCCCTTCGGTCAGAACACGATTTTCGGGTGGGTACTCACCGGCAACCACTCAACACAATAACTATTCCTTTAGTTTGTGATTCGCGGTACCGGTTCATCGACATTTGAAAGCTACTACTCTTTAATACATTCCTCTAAGAATGAAAACAAAAACAAACAAAAATTCTGAATTTTGAATTGAATTTATGTACATACATATGGGTATTTCCATGGTTGCGCACGTGACAGTCGTACGCATTTGATGCAAAAAATTTCCTCAGCTGTTGAATAATTGGTGTAAAATGTGGTGGCCAGCGAAAGTGCGGTCCCAGAGATATTTTCTATTTAATCCTGAGGCGCACGTGACAAAAAATGGAAGTCGGTTTTTTCTTCATCTACTGCACTGCAAAAAACTTCCTAAATAATATGAGGTTTTTAAGGAAACTTCATGAACAATGACGAGAAATATTGCAGTTTTCGTGTCAAAACTTTTAATCCAGAAAATTCCTTTTACTTTTTATTTATTGAGGCATATTATGATACGTTACGTGACATACGTGACGTGACATTGTTTTTCAACAGGGCTTTTGTCGTGAAAATAGTCTTTTATTTTAACCTTTTTTCCTTTCAATTCATCAATTCTGGTATTATAAATAGAAGGGCCAATAATAAATTTTATCAAAAACAATATTTAATTGAGCTTGCGTAATTAGAAGATAATTATCAAATTATTCGTTAAAGATTGTTTGTTGTTGTTGTTTTGCTTGATTCTTCTGAGTGGAATTATTAAGGACGATAACTTCCATTGATCAGGTTACTAAAATCGCTCAAATTTCATAGATAAAGCACTTTTAAAGGTAATTTGAAAAATACACATACAACAAAATAAGCCTTTCCCTATGTTTTACAAAAATTAGGGCTGACTATAACCACCAATCTTCTTAAATAGTGGAATTGAGATGTGTTACTATGATAGTTCATACTAGTGATGTAACGAATGTCCAATTTTAGCATTCGCGAATGCGAATGCGAATGCCTACTGATATTCGCGAATGCGAATATTCAGTTTTTGAATCTATATCTCAAATTTGGCACACATCACCAAATCAATTCATTTATTTATATAGCGCACCAACTTTGGAAAAAAATAATTCATTCATAAGTAAAAGAAATTACACATTTCGATGCTAAATTTCAAAGTGTTAAAAAAAAACAGTCAACAACAAAACTAATCCGACGATTTCGTGCAAGCATAACGCCCCTGCGCAATACGCAATGTTATTGTCGTTTTTCGTTTAGCAGCCCTCAGACGGTCGTTCTTGTATGAAAATTTATGTGAAGGAACTTAAAGGCATTCCAAATGCGTTTAATTCAGGGATCGGCAAAATTGAAAATGCAAGTGTGTGTGAGAGAGCAGAGCGGCTACTAAAAATAGCCGAAAATAGACAAAAAATGCTGAAACTAGCTAAAAATAAAAGCTATAAGTAGCATAAAAGTCCTGAAATTGACGGAATAGCTACCAATTTCAGCATTCCCGTTCTCGATGTTGCATGCTCGGCTGACCAAGTCAAACTGAGACAAGAGCGTAAGCAAAACGTGTGAGCGGCTGTCGAAAAAATTGTTCCTAGCGCGCCGACCCCTGGTTTAATGGTACGTTGACCAAACGGAAAAATTTGTTTAACATTTTGAAAACCATCGAGCCGTCGCTTCGCGGTCGGTGCGACGGTCTCTTTTGGTGTTTACATGTGCGAGCATTGAGGCCTTTTACACTAGGGCAATTATGGCCAGCAATTTTTTTCAAATTATCTTTTGGAGTTGCCTTCGCTTTTACACGTATAAAAAAGATTGACGAGCAATTTTTATTGTTTTGTCTGTGTTCGACGTTTGCCCCGTTCGCGCAGGGTTGATTTTTGGAATAAATGAAAAGAACATAATTAAGTATCCCTGATATTGGGTTGATTTTAAGACTAAAAGACGCGTCCTGGCATATTCCGGCGATTTAATATAATAAATGCAAGAATTTTGTTGCATTAGCACAATTAGCTTTTCTATGCATTTGCGCGGCCACTTCCCCGACATTTGAAACTTTAAATTTTATATATCCCAAAAATATCAGTTATTAACACCTCGAAAGTAGAAAGTGAATGAAGCAAACGTCAAAAACCAGCTCGCAGCCATCTTCACATTTGACAAAACGAAAGAGAGCAAAACGGAATTGCCGAGTACGGGCAATTCTGAAACGAGCAATTTTTCTCTACCCCCCCCCCCCCCCCCCCGCTCTGCGTCTCGCTAACAAACGAAAAAAAATGCCGGCGATAATTGCCTAGTGTAAAAGGCCTCATTGGAGTCAGCGTACCACGGTCGGCGAGCATGTTTATCCATGTAAACGTCGCTAAATTGAAATCAACTTTGGATACTGTCAGCCCTGTTATTCAAAAATCGTAAAGAGACACGCGTGATTTCTAATTTGCTTGGAATTTGCAAACATGAGTAAATCGAGTGAGATATGGACCTATTTTACGTCCTGCGATGCTGAAAGAGTAAGGTGCAAGCTTTGCAAGAATGATTATTCTCGAAAAGGAGAAGAAAACATCAACGGCTATGAGAAATCATCTCAAGTCAATGCATAAAGTCGAGTTTTCTGAATTAGAAAAATGCGAAAAAGAAAAGCAGGAGGAAATGAACAGAGCTTCACTTCCATCGTCTTCTAAGAAAAGATCCAAATCTGTCGTCAAACAAATGCTGCTTACGGAATGTGTTGAAAAAACAAAACCGTGGGATAATAAATCTGAGAAGGCCTTGGAAGTTGACAGATTAATAAGTGAAATGATTGCGTTGGAAGATTTGCCATTTAGTTTCGTGGAAAGCCTTGGATTCGTAAGACTTGTGAAGCACTTATGTCCATCCTACAATTGCAAGTCGCGTCAGTATTTTACTTCTTTCGTCTGCGACGAATTGTATGTGAAAGTAAGTCAAAAGGTCATTGAGTTGCTGAAATCATTTGAAAAAATGTCATTTACGACTGATATCTGGTCTGACTCTTGTTCTGGCGTTTCGCTACTCAGTTTTAGTTGTCATGGTGTCACAGAAGATTTTCAGAGAAAAATTGTAGTATTAAAGGCAGAAGTGTTCAATGACAGCCGCCACACAGGCGAAATATCGCTCGCAAACTTGAAGACATCTTATCGATATGGGAAATACCTAAAAATAAAGTTGCATGTATAGTTCGCGATGCAGGCGCAAACATGAAAAAAGGTGTTGCCTTATTAAACGTCCAACACATCGACTGCACTTCACACAAGATACAAAATTGTTTGAAAGAAGGGCTAAAAACTCAAGAAGCTGTCATTCATGCCATAACAAAATGCAAAAAGCTGGCAACACATTTTCATCACTCCAACATGGCCCAAGACGAGCTTAAATCTTTACAGAAAAGGCTTAATCAGACACCTCTGAAGATAATACAAGAGTGTGTTACTAGATGGAATAGCACCTTTTATATGGTGGAGCGTATTTTGCAGGTCAAAGAGTCTTTATGTCTTTACGCATCCACAAACAATAAAATTCCCCAACTGACTTCCGAAGAGTGGACACTTATAAAAAAGCTTGTTACTTTACTGGAACCATTTGAAGAAATTACCAAAGAATTAAGTTCAGACGATTTTCAGTATCATCAGTAATTCCCTTAATCGCCACATTGGAACAAATCCTCCATAGTTTTGATTCGTCCGATGAACACATTGGTGAGACGATAGCCGCTTTGAAACAGGAGATCAATTCAAAATTTTCATTTTTAAAAAATAAATTATTGTTTGTAACGGCAACTTTCATTGATCCAAGATACAAGCTTAAATTTGTTAAAAATACGTTGATAAAAGAGCGTATCATACGTCATATATTGGATTTACTTGAAGATAGCCAAATAGACGTAACTTCAAGTGCACGGCTTTCAAATTCGGATCGTGGCAGATTGAATGAAACAAAAAATTGCGAAAATAATAAACGTCTAACATTGAGGGAAAAAAATGAATTTTCTAATGGAGGCGAGTGACAGTGATGCAGACGATGATATTCCTATTCTAAGTTACCAAAATCCTTCTCATTTTGCAATACGAAAACCCATTGCGGAATATTTAGCGGAACAACGCGTGGCAAATGACATCGATCCTCTTGCATGGTGGAAGCTGAACAAGCAGAAGTATGGGGTTCTTTTTCCTATAGCAAGACACTATTTATGCACCCTACCAACGAGTGTTCCCAGCGAGCGAATTTTTAGTGGCGCTGGACTTATTTATACACCACATCGTAACAGACTCGAAGGAGAAAAGGCCTCAAAACTCTTATTTTTTAAAATATAATATTCCTTTTATAAAGTTCAACTATTGATTTTTTTTTTTTTTAATTTAATTTGTTTTAGAAGTTTCTAATGTTAATTTGTTAAAAATAAGTTTAAGAGGAGTGTGTATTTTTTGTTTTATGTTTTGAGTTTCATAAAAAAATCTTTTAAAAAAAATAAGCAAGAAAATAAGATATATTTAATAAAATTAAATTTTTTATAAGTTTAACAGAGGAATGTTTGTTATATTGTGTTAAGACAAGGATATCCATATAACTTACTCGTATATCCGTCGTTTTATACCTAAAGGAAAAAATTTCTTATATGCGGATTTTTATTTATTAAAAGACAGAAACTTTTTGACAACATGGACTTTCTTATATACGTTTCATACTAAAATGGTTATTTTAAGTGCAATATCTGTGTAACGGTAGCACATAAAAAATTCTTTAAATGCTAAAATATTGGCTTTTAAATTAAATTTAAAAAATCGATTAAAGTTTACATTTTTGGTCAATTTTCTGCTAATTATATATTCGCAAAATATTCGCAACATTTTGCGAATGCGAATGTGAAAAAAACATGCGAATATTCGCGAATGCGAATGCGAATATTCGTTACATCACTAGTTCATACCCAAAAATTGTTTTTAGGAACTGGGGCATTTTCATTTCCGGTAGACCTTTCTGTGGAAATGCCCATATTTGAATATATTGAAATTGCACTAACACATATGCAAACGCTAATTTCCCAGTAGTCAGCGGAGCCACCACAACACTAGCGATTTCACTAGTCACTGGGTGTCGGGGATCGGTCCCTTTCCTATCCAAGACGCTGGCGAATTTAACATTATGATCTCATTGCCGGGGACAGGTCGTCCTTTTATGCGCCACCTTTAACCATTCATTTCGCTAGCGAAAAGGGGCAGGAAAATGGCCTAGCACCAGCGACTGAGAAAAAATAAAAAATTTATTTTTTGTTTTGACTTTTTTTAAATTTATTTATTTTTATTAATTATTATATTTTTTTGTTTATCTATTTTTTATTTTAAATCTTTTTTACTTCTCTTAAAATTTTCTCGCCTCCACCGAGCCTCGAACCGCTGACCACCAGATTTTTTCACTCCAAAAATTGTTTACTTGAAAATGAAGCATTAAAAGAATAATAATAATAAAACCTTAAAAATTAGGGGAAAATGTTTGTCTTCCAAAATAACTGAACTATGAACAAAAAAAAAAAACTTTAATGTATAAAAAAGTAAAACATTTACGTAAAATTTTCGCCGCCCGCAGGGATTGAACCCCGAACGTCCCGGCTGTCGAGTCACAGCTTCAACCACTGAGCTATCGAACGCTTGACGGGACAAATGATCAAAATGCGAGCTAAAAGCAGACAACAGCAAAAACAATCATAGGGAAATGTGAGCTGAGGCCTATCTACTCTTTCAGGTTCATGTGGTAGGTGAAATGGCTAGTCATGAAGGACTGGCACTTTGGCATGTCACAAATATCGGGGGCGACCTACGACCTACTACTGGGTTACCTCTTCTGTGTTTCAGCTTTATCCCTTTAAGCATTGAGCTCGGGATCTTTCCTTCTCTCGATACGCATGATGCTTCGTTCTGTTACTTTCTTGCAAAATATTGCAAGGCCGGCGGCGATGTTTAGGCCAAGACAGAAAACAGCTGTTTAGTACCATACAGAGCGAAAGGCAAAGAATCGTCGAGAGAAAGAGAAGGATCCCAAAGCTCAAAAGAATAGTGGTCGGGTCAAAAATACCGGTTTATTAACCAATACTAGTTTAGTTAAATCCTAGGTTTAATTTAATACTAGTAATTTTAATATATTGGTAAAGTGCACAACCTGGTGCATTGTTTTACTTCTTCTTTGGAATCCGACACAACAGGTACAATAAAGCATTCCTTGCTAACAATAAAATTCTTTTGGTGTTTTCTTTTGCTGATTTGGTTTTTTTCTCTCTCTCTCGGTTTACTTTGACCCGAATCCGTCGGAAACGGCTCAAAGTAATAGCTTCTATTTCTCCATACAGTCCACTCAAAGAGAGAATCATCCAATCCTCATCGAGAAGATCTACTTGAAAATTCGCCAAATCAGAAAAAAACAAATACAAACACAGAATGTGTATGTATCATTTTGGCATACACTGCTCAGTAGTCAGTAGGTCGCCCCCGATATTTGTGACATGCCAAAGTGCCAGTCCTTGATGACTAGCCATTTCACCTACCACATGAACCTGAAAGAGTAGATAGGCCTCATCATCTCACATTTCCCTATTCGCTGCGTATGATTGTTTTTGCTGTTGTCTGCTTTAAGCTCGCATTCTGATCTTTTGCCCGGCTGAAGAAGAGCGTGGCGCCAACGAAAAGCATACTTTCCGGAAATACGCCTGTCGCATTTGCCGAAAAACCCACCTGCTTCAGTTTTGTCGGAAATTTCTCGCTGCTAATACCGAGAAGCGTATGCGGGCAGTACTCTTGCATAAATACTGCTCTAATTGCTTCGCGCATTGTCATCCCACTGACAAGTGTAAGAGTGCTGCCCGCTGTAGCTGCTGCAATGAATCGCACCATACGTTGCTTCATATGCATGAGCGATTGGGGGATCACCGCGGTGCTAATGTTCGTCCAGTGACAGTGGCGGACCTCCTGTACCGGCAAATGGCAATTATTTTCCCGACCGCGCAGGTTCGATTGCAAGTGGGGAGTCATCTCTATTTGGCACGGGCATTGATTGATCCATGCAGCCCAATCAATCGAATAACGGCTAGCCTGGTACGAGCTTTACACATCCCAATGACCCCCTTAGGGAGTGATGTCGTATGCGCCGTAATCGTGCGGGCACGGCATAATCTTAACGTAAAGATGGAAATTATCTTCCATGTTGTAGACCGTGCATTTCCCATCCGATCTCCATCGCAGGCTATGCACCACTCGTCGTCGTCATCCTATTGTGAAGAAGAATTGAGGCCGGCCAAATTCCCCTCACATAATTTGTTTTCATTAGTTAAGTTATTTTTGTAAAGAATAATGTTATTTCGATTTTTTTTTAGTTTTTTGATTTATTGTTATATTTTTTCTGAAAAGAAAGAGAAATTTAGTTAAGACTACAACGAAAACTTTTAGTTAAGACTGCCACAAAGATTTTAGTTAGGACAACAACTTTACTTAACCGGGCATGGGTGGAGTGTACAGAATAAATAGTGAGATACATACTCAGCTGATTTGCGCTTACGCAGCACGATTACCGATCTCGCTACCAAGTACCCTCACACTTCACACGCCACTACGATCGCCAAAATAGTATAAAAGGAGCAGCATCGCAGCGAAAAAGGCATTCAGTGTTCAGTTCGCGGAGCAGTCAGACCAACGCGTGGAAGAACCGGCATCGCAACAAACTGGTACGTAAGAATAATTTGAAGAAATTAGATAGGATTTTGTGAAATCTTTTCCAGAGTAAGACGGAAATTGTCGTGGACTGGTTTGCCCGAAAACGATAAATTTCCCCTTCTCTGTCCGTGGGCTATTGCTGACTGGTTTGCCCGAATGTAATAGTGCCATCCCGCCTGTTACAGATAGGAATTTTCCGTTTGAGGGAACCGATTTTCCCTTTCCCAGAGTGAGACGGAAGTTGTCGTAGACTGGTTTGCCCGAAAACGATAATTTTCCCCTTCTCTGTCCGTGGGCTATTGCTGACTGGTTTGACCGAATGCAATAGTGCCACACTGCCTGTTATAGATAGGATTTTCCGTTTGAGGGATCCCATTTTCCCTTTCCCAGAGTGAGACGGAAATTGTCGTGGACTGGTTTGACCGAAAACGATAATTTTTCCCCTTCTCTGTCCGTGGGCTATTGCTGACTGGTTTGACCGAATGCAATAGTGCCACCCCGCCTGTTATAAATAGGATTTGCCGTTTGAGGGAACCGATTTTCGCTTTCCCAGAGTGAGACGGAAATTGTCGTGGACTGGTTTGACCAAAAACGATAATTTTCCCCTTCTCTGTCCATGGGCTATTGCTGACTGGTTTAACCGAATACAATAGTGCCATCCCGCCTGTTATAGATAGGATTTTCCGTTTGAGGGAACCGATTTTCCCTTTCCCAGAGTGAGACGGAAATTGTCGTGGACTGGTTTGACCGAAAACGATAATTTTCCCCTTCTCTGTCCGTGGGCTATTGCTGACTGGTTTAACCGAATGCAATTGTGCCACCCCGCCTGTCACAGAATTTTTGTTTGTTTGAGGGAACAACTTAGTTTTCTGCCCCTCTGAACTCCACTGAATTCACGCCGAGCACTGACTACGAGCCCGAGCAACTAAGAAAAGGCAGCAACAACGACAATCAGCACCGTCGCGAGAATAGCAAATAATTTATGTTTAAAAAGCTTAACTGTAGAAAATAAGATTTGAAATTTAAACAAATAAAAGAAATTAAACCATCTTCCACCGAGCACTATTTCTGTAAAGAAAAAAGAAGAAAACTAGAGAATCCGTCTTGTAACGACCCCTGGACCGACTGAGGATCACCCTGGCACGAAATAGTTCGTTACAAGTAGCGCCCGAGCAGGGACCGTTCAATTAAGTTCGAACAAAGATGAACTAAAGAATCAACAGAAAAATAATGCTGGAAACTAAGTGGATAACAAAGATTCGCAAAGACGAGCTTATAGATTGTTTGCAGACATGTGGATTAGAGACACAGGGACTGGCCGACGACCTGAAGAAGCGGCTGATTAGTTAAATCAACGTACACGGAGAAAACCCTGATGTGTGCAAAAAGGTTCTTGGAATTGGAGGCAAAGTATGCTAAGAACCCTTCACCGACACCTCTAATGTGGAGGATGGAGGAGACAGCGTCATTTCCAACAGGGACACGTCCCAAAGAAATAGAAGCCACAGCTGAAACTGTTACTATGGACGAAGCACTAGTCGTTCCGCCCCGCGAAACCGCCACTTCGCTTTTCTCTTTGGGGAAGCAGCCGAAACCCACAATGAAACCGGCAGGGACCCGAATAGAATCAACAAGCCCGTCAAGGACAACAGAGCCCACACCTCAGCCAACGGTGAATGACCCACATGAAAAAACCTATGCAAGTGTCATAGACCAAGTCCGAAAGTGGTCCCTCCGATCTGATGGCAAGCAGAACATCATCGATTTCATCAAAAGAGTAGAGGAGTTGGCCAGTGTGTACGACATACCACCAAAGTTTCTTCCGAAGACGATGCCAGAGCTTCTCAAAGGCTATGCTCTGTCTTGGTATCGCAACAAGCGAAGGGAGTGGAGGACATGGGAAGAATTTAAAGGAGAGTTCCTCGAATTTTTCCTGCCATACCGATACTTTGATCAACTGGAAGACTCAATAAAGTCACGAAAACAGGCACCGGGTGAAACATTTAAGGAATATGTCACCAACATCCAAGAGTTAATGCGTCATGCGAACTTTACCGAAGAAAAAAGAATCGATATCATCTTAAGGAATAGCCGGCGAGAGAATCGATTGTACATAAAGCGCCGTGAATTCCAAAACTTGCCAGAACTCTTAAGGCTGGCTGCCGAATTAGAAGTAGTTCAAACAGGCCCACCCGTCCAGACCCCACAAACGAAAGAGAAAGAAGAAACTGCACGCCTGTTGCAGGCTCCCAAAGTCTCAGCCACTGTCATTTGTTGGCGCTGCGGGGAAAAAGGACATATGAGAAGAACTTGCAAGAACCCAGCCAAGCTTTTCTGTTCAGTCTGCGGCAAAGAAGGTATCAAGTCGATCGAATGTTGTCGTAAACCCACGGGAAACGCCGAAAGAGACCACTAGAAAGCGCAAGGCCTGGTGGCAACTCAAATCAGACCGCCTTGCCAAGTTCAAAGTTTTTAAAATATGACAACCATCACCTCCAAGCACACGTCTTCATCGGGGACAAGATCCACACCGTCACAATAGATACTGGGGCCTCCCGAAGTATCATGAGCACCTCCATGGCCAATCGTCTACACACAAGAGGAAGGACAAACATCGAAACTATGACCGTTAAGCTGGCCGATGGATCAGCGCACGAAGCTGCCCACACGCTAACCATTGATGTAAGGTTGGGTTATGCGAAACATAAGATCTCGTTCATCATCTTACCAAATCTATTAGAAGATATTATACTGGGAATGGATTTTATTAGCAAAGCCGGCACCTATATTTTGGGCAAAATTGAATTGATGGTCAAAATTGCAGTTATTGTGTGAAAAATAAACGCTCAAAGTCAAAAATTCTGAAAAACTTTTAAATTATTTTACTTTGGGAGCCATTTTGGTATGGAAAAGGTCCAATTAACACATGCTTTTTTAATTTTTTTTTTAAATTTTCGATCAATTTACTTCAAATCTGTGGTACATTTGTTATCCTTATTTGCGGTTTAACCATCAAAAAAATGGGATTTAAAAACGAACTTCAACTTTTTTTTATGTGATGAAATTCTTAAAAGAGCAATCTTTGGCTTACAATGGCCAACCAGCAATTTCTTATTTAACATAAGACAAATTTTGGTTTAAAATTATACGTACTTCAACTGGAAAAATTGGTAATTTTTTGCTGAGATTATTTAAATTGATTTTTAAAAAAGTTCAAGTTCGTTTTTAAATCCTATTTTTCCTGAGGTTAAACCGCTAATAAGGATAACAAATGTACCACAGATTTGAAGTATATTGATCGAAGATTTTAAAAAAAATTAAAAAAGCATGTGTTAATTGGACCTTTTCCATACCAAAATGGCTCCCAAAGTAAAATAATTTAAAAGTTTTTCAGAATTTTTGACTTTGAGCGTTTATTTTTCACACAATAACTGCAATTTTGACCATCAATTCAATTTTGCCCAAAAGCCTGTACAATTGGCTTTCAAACCGCATAACATTTTTCTTTCTACAGTAAGCCACTAGCGTGGGAGAATTGTTTTTCTGGACTTAGTGCCAAAAAACTTTAAGGCCCTATAACTCCTCAGGGGTGCATTTGGGACCCCCACCTCACTTACGATTTTTTGTTCATCTTGGACTCCCCTACCACCCCTGTAAAGGAATGTACTACCTTACGGGACACCCTGTTTATATATATTTATGTATATTATCTCTCATCTTTGGTTATTTTAAGTTTACAAATTATTTCAATGAAAAAAACCATTTCTGAAAAGATGATAGTTGAATATTATAGAATAAACGATCCCGAAAAATACTGGTTATTTTGTTTATCTGGTATATGAAGGGTCTTATACCTCTTTTGGCATCAGTGCGCAATTTTTGCAGATCTCTTAAAAGTATGCAATGGTTTTAAGTAAGTTAGCGCGTTCAATAACCCGATGATATAAACTAAACTGCATTTGACCAAAGCAAAGAGTATAGAATCTAAAGAGTTCCCATAAGGGTAATAAATATAATGGGTTTTATGGTCTGGCTCTCATGTTGTACACAGAGAAAAAAATCAACCAGAAAACTGGTTAAATCAAAAGGAAAAACATACAAAACGGCTTCAACAAGGAATATTTTTAATTTTAACAATTTTTCTTGTTGAAAAAATAAAAAATTTTCCTTTTGAATCAACCATATTTCAGGTTGAATTGAAATGATAATTTTCAAAAATGGATTTAAATTTAAATTGTTGAACCAACCACGGACATAGTTGAAATGACAAGATATTTTTTTTTTAAATTCCAAAAAAAAAAAATACCTATACAAGAAGTAATGTCAAAAAAAATTTAATTAACGTTCAAAGCAAATGGCCATAGAGCACTCTGCTGAACATGACCCAAAAAATAGCCATCGGATGGACTTCATCCGATTTCGTCACTCCGTTTTGGTGACTGCTTTCGCAATGCTTAAAAAGTTCTAGGATGAATACATATCTTATATGTCTTATTTTATAAAACAAATGAGAATTATACCGAACGAAAAGAAATGTAATTAAACATATTTCCTTTCAATTCAACCAAAAATGTTGTTGACTCAACCATTTTTCTTTTGAAATTTTTGTTCTGCTCGAAAATCAAAAGGACTGTGAATAACAATGCGCCCTTTTAAAAAAATCATGGTTAAGTTCGCTCAGTGTATATATGGGCGCCTTTTGGTCAAACATGTTCCGCTGCAGACTTTCGAGTTGGAAGCGGTTTGAAGAGCTAAAATTTGGTTGGATAGCTTTTGGCGCGTGCGTAGAAATAGAATTATGAATGATTTTTTTCGCCTACTTTGAATACTGCGCGAAAAGGTTTGGGAAGGAGTGTGGAAGTTAGAAAAAACGCCGTTGCACCATATATTTGTGTTTGCGTGGTTTTTTTCTAATGGACTGAACGTATGTTTAAGGGTATATATGTATGTATGTTTGTCTTGCTTTGAAGTATTGACTTCGTTTTTGAAGCATTTATTGAACAGAAATTATTTTCTGCGTTCATGTGAACTAATACGCGACAGCGTTTCAAGCGGATTGATGAATCGAAAATGTTTGTAGCGCACTTGCTATAGAAAATAAGAGATGAATGGTCGGGCCTTGTCGAACGCATGTTTGATGTACGGGTTTAACAAAAGTAAATAAGTGAAAGTTTATAATTAAATTTTCTTTAAATTACACAGTGATATTTATAAATTATTCATATAAAAGTAACAAAATCTTAAAGTAGTTTGTTACTAACCATAGTCAATTTTCCGAAACATTTTTAATCATGGTTTGGAGACAAAGTGTTTGAATTGAAAATTGTCAAATAAACAATATTTATATTGTATTGTATTATATATAAAAAATATTCTTAGCCCCGATATTACAGTGGTCTCCTTAGCACTTAAGTAAAGCTTAAGTCTGTAAAGCATTTTAACAGTACAAATTTAAAGTGCTCCTTAAATAAGTTTTCAAATTAATTTAATGAAGGAATTTTCACTAATTTTACGAATTTTAAAAAAGTATAAATAAAAAATATAGGCTTTTTCAAATGTTGCCTGCCGAAAACAATTTTCGTGAGTTTTGGATAAAAATTGACTGTTAAAACCGGCTTGACACTTAAGGTGTTCTTAAGTCTTCAAGCTTCCTTAACTTAAGTATACACTGTAATATCGGGCCTTAGAGTTATATTTTTTACTCAAAAAAAAAAAATTAGTTTTAATTAATTAATTTTACTCAGAAAAATAAAACTTATACATGATAAGGCCTGATGCTGTGTAGAGTTAAAAGCGTGATATGACTTATCATTTTAAAATGTTTTTAGCCTTACAAAAATATCGCTATTTTCCCGGGCTCTGTAAGTTTTTTGAAAAATGAGCGGGTCGAAAACCGGACATTTTTGCAAGAGAATGTTTTATTTTTTACGAAACGAAAAATTCGTGGGAATGCAAAATATGCAAGGCACCATTTCAAGGGAATTATTTATCAAATATACTTGGAAGAAGAACGCAACGAGTTTTAAAAATATTTGCATAATACTTTCATTTTGTGATTAAGGCTAATACCCAAAACAGATTACAGCTGAAATACGAAATTAAAAACCGCTAATGCAAATCACAAAAACAGGTCTCCAGACTGTAAATGCGCATTACCTTCTTGCAGTTTGCTGAAAGCACGGTTGCCATTTAAAAAATATGAGGGTAATTGAAAAATGAGCCAATCTGACTAAAAAAAAACCCAAAATTTGTTGTATGTATAAAAATCTAAATTTGTGATGTAAATTAGGTTAGCCAAATCTTAAAGCTGCAATTTTATCTTTTAATTATTAGTGACTTCAATTATTTGATATGTTCGCACGCTTTGAACTGGTTGTTGAGTTAATTTTCTCTTGGCGAAAGAAACCGAAAAAAGAGCCATATAAAATAAAAAAAAAGAGCCACAGCGCGAAACATCAACTGTGGCAGCCGTGACTGACAGTAAACTTGCCATATGTTGCCAATAAATAACAAAAATAACCACAACTTTCGGTAGCTTTTTCTAAGAGCTGCCAGACAAAAATCGGCTAATTCACGCTTTCAGTTGTGCATTTATTTAATCAAGTTCAAGTCAAATGCACGACATAATGCAAAATTAAGCCGTTGATTTGCATTAATGGTGTAATCTGTTTAGGGTATAAGCGCCGACTACTCAATTTTCAGTTGGCCAATTTTAAGTTGTGTGTTTGTGACACACAGAACTATATGAGAGCGCGCCGACATTCCAATTTTTAGTTGACCCAATAAAAAATTTGTGTTTTGCCACAAATTTTAAATTGGCCAATTGTGTTGTGTTACATACGCTCTTATGGGGTGTCGCACGCTACTCAATTTTTAGTTGGAAGTGTTCTATAAATACTCGGTACCGAATAGTAGGTATTTGATACTCAGTGATTTTTTAACCACTATTTGAATCAAAAATGACATCGCAGCAAGGTAAGTTTTATTTACAAAATTGTATAATATGACTTCCAGACTGTCAACTTAAAATCTGAATTTAGCTCCTTAAGTTGAATTTAGAAAATACCCTTTCAGACTGTAAATTCTGAGTTTACGAGCTCACACGCCTGTTCGAACTTAAATTAGATGTTTGCTTTGATTGATCGAAAAGATATCGTGGTATAGTGGATAGGCTTCCGCCTTGAAACCCGAAAGGCTGAGGTTTGAATCCGGGCGCAAACAAGATTAATTGGTAAGAAAGATATTTTATTTATTTTTATTATTAAAACAAACGAAAATTCATTTCACCTCTAAAGATTTGAAAAAAGAAGCAAACAGATAATTTCATCGTTGTCAAAAAAGGTAGTGAAATGTAAGGGTTGCAGCTACGAATGCCGAAACTCATGAGTTTATTTCTGATTTTAAATACCCTAAACTCAGTTTAAACTCACTATTAAAGTCTACTTATGGTACTAAATTTAGTTAAACGCAATAGTCTGGAAACCATATAAAATGAAGAGGGTTATTATCTTTTCATCAATATAGATTGGAATGAGCTTTTAATAACAGAAGTGCAAGCTAAACCTTCCTTGTATACAAAATCTAGCAAGGAGTATTCTGATCGGAATGTAGTGAACCGACTGTGGGAGGAGGTTTTTTTCAAAAGTTGTCCCTTCTTGGGAGGAATTGTCACCAATGGAAAAAAAGGCCAAAGGTAATTTAATATGAATCGAATAGTTTTTACCATTAATCTTTTTCCAATTTCCTTTTCTTCAGGAAATGAGGTAAAGTCAAAGTGGCAAAACCTGCGGACTTGTTTTAAAAGGGAGTTGGCTTTGCAAAAGAATGGGAAGTCAGGTCAAGGTCTTCAGAAGCGACGCAAGTACTTGTACTTTGACCAGCTTCTCTTTTTATTGCCTACAATGGAAGATAGAGCAACTGTTTCCGAGTCTAATTCCATAGAAGACTTAACAAATGTCGAAGAAAGCATTGATTGTGCCGAAAGTGCCTGCTCGCCACGCAAAACGAAAAAATCCAAAAGGAAAGTATCCAATGAGGATTCATTGCTGCAAATTTTGAAAGATCAACAGAAACAGCCCGATGAAATAGACGAAGATAAACAATTCCTTTTATCTTTAGTTCCAGCTCTAAAAAAAAATGACAAATAGTCAAAAAACAAAGACGAAAATTAAGTTCCTGGTAATAATACAGGCAGCTGAAGACAGTGAAACTGTACATCCATATTTTTTCCGCGGAAGAATCTGTTGAATATATACGACCTACAAGGGAACAATATTCACGTACTTCAACGCCGTTCTTTTCAGAATGCACTGAAAGTAGTTGGATTACATTACCTACTCCAAGTAAATCCTCTAATGGAGCATTCCATATTTTTGAGAAGTGATATTATTTTTTATTAGTTTGTACGGGATAAGTCTCAATTCCTGTGGAATTCCTCCAATGAAAAATAAAATGAAGTTATGATTTTCAATTTGATTTATTCAAGTTAATTAGGCCAGTAATTTGTTATGCAATTTTATAATATTGCCAAGGCACAGAGCCTTGCGGGGAGGTGAAATATTTAAAAAAGTAGTCTCTTACTGTTGTTCCAGAATACGAAGCACGCACATTGCTCCGAGAGATACTTGATAGTGGGGAATCATACAAAGAGTCTTCAAAATTAATCCCGTCTTTTGTTCGGGTATAATTGTGAAGAATACAGCAAGTTTTTATGATAGAATCACAAAAATCAAGTGATCCGGTTTCTAATTTTTGCCAACATTTTGATCGTTGGAACACATGCGAATCACTACCACTTCCGTATGACCCAATGTCGACGGAAATGAAACGATATTCGGCATCCACTACAGCCATAAGTATAACGGAGAAAAATTCTTATAATTGTAGAACTCGGAACCGCTGCCATCGGGGTTTTTTATGCGAATATGCTTACCGTCAACTACACCCAGGCAATTGGGGAAGTTTGCATTCTTATAGAATTTATCTGCTATTTCCGGCCAATACTTTTTTTTTTAATCGGGAAGTATGTCTCTTTTAGGGTGTCCCATATAACGTTGCATGTATCTTTAACTATAGTTCTGATCGTCGTGCATCCTATCAGGTATTCATAATGAAGGCTTACAAAACTGTTGCCAGTAGCGTGGTACCTAGGTTGAAAAGCAAAAACAAGCAAAATAAATCAAATAGAATGGTGATTGTTTTGAGTTCTCTATAAGTTTTCACCTCAAAGTCACAGAAAATCTTTCTTCGGGCGAAACAGCGTTTCTCCAAACGGTGTCTTGGTAGGTAATTAGAGATGCAATGAACCTAAAAAGTTCATCAAAGCTGGCGATACTCATGCGGTAGTAGTTAAAAAACTTATTTGGATGATCTCGTAAATTTTTGTGTAATTTATAGAATTGTCCTTTTAACAAACGCTGTTCTACTAAACGATGCACCCAATAAAATTTCTTCCCTTTTCTTTCGCCTTAGTTCCAGAGCACAAACGCAAGCAACTGTAATGAAATCCATGAACGCACTGAAAATATTTGATATGTCTTGTTGTCCAACTGATCCAACTATTAATTGGATCGTCGGCGCGGAACTGAAAGTATCCAATTTTAAATTGTATTTAAGTCGGCGCGCAAGAGCACTTTTTCAACTAAAAATTGGCCAACTTAAAATTGAGTAGTCGGCGCTTAGCCTAAAACAAAAAAACTTGAAAAATCATTTTTATTTTCTGAGTAAAAAATAAAACTCGAAAAATAATTGTTATTTCCTAATCAAAAAATACTACTTACAATAAGATTTCAAACTAGATTTTAACCTAAATTTAAGAAAACGTTTTTTTTTGTGAAGAAAATTTTTGTTTTTATTTGACAGATTCATAATTTGAAATTCTTTATTATACAACTTCGTAGTATGCTCTGCTTATTTTTGCCTTGTATTTTTTGAAATGCGTGCATTTTGAAATTTATTATTGCACACCTTGCCTTGCATTTTTTGAAATGCGTGCGTTTTGAAATTTATTATTGCACGCTTTGAAATTCATTACAAACCCTGGTAGTATGCCATGCTTTTTGTTTGTTTTAAAATTTTTTTTTTATACTTTCTCAAATCAAGTGTCATAATATGCTTCATTATGATTTTAAAATCGACATCATAATAGGCCTATTATGATGTCGAATTGCATAAAATATATTTCATATTGATTTTTAAAATTCAAAGTTCAAGTCCCTGATTGAATTATTTATTTCAATATTGTAAGTCTGTGATAGCTATTTATATTTACATAGCAGCTCCGCATATTTCAAGTGGGTATTGTAAAAGTCGTGCATGCCGACAATTTTCATGTTACTCCTACATAGAAAATCAGCCTACATTAACAACAAGCATTTTATGCTCATCGATGAGGATAAAACGCTTTGGCTACATAAGCAATCGAAGCAAAAAACGAATTTTCAATTTTCTGGTCGTCAAAAACTTGTAACCACTCATCATAAACACAAAAACGGGTTTGGCCTTTCAAATCAATAAGTGTGAAGAAACCAACTTAAATAGAATTGAGTAAAAACGAGAGGTCCGATTTTCTTATTCTTCACTTTCGTTTTTTTGATTTTTTGCGAAAATCCAAAAGTTCGCGTTCTTCGCGCAATTTTTCAAATCAATGCGTGCGAACAGTTAGGCAATAGAATATCGTGCAAGGGAACGTCTAATTAATAGTCAAAATCGTGCGGGGCAGCGACAAAATATTCGAGTTCAAACTGCAGAGCAAAGCTGCAACACCGAAGCTAGAAGAAGATTACGGTCGAACGCTGCAACTCGTGAAAATGAACAAGCTCAGAACACGGAGGCTAGAAGAGGACTGAGATTAGATCCAACTTTTCGTCATAAGGAACAAATGCAGGACACTCAGGCCCGAAGAAGATTACGATCGGACCCAATAACTCGAGCAAATGAACAAGTTCAGAACACCGAGTCTAGAAGAGGACTGCGATTAGATCCAACTTTTCGTCATAAGGAACAAATGCAGGACACTCAGGCCCGAAGAAGATTACGATCGGACCCAATATCTCACGCAAATGAACAAGTTCAGAACACGGAGGCTAGAAGAGGACTGAGATTAGATCCAACTTTTCGTCATAAGGAACAAATGCAGGACACTCAGGCCCGAAGAAGATTACGATCGGACCCAATAACTCGCGCAAATGAACAAATTCAGCACACCGAGTCTAGAAGAGGACTGCGATTAGATCCAACTTTTCGTCATAAGGAACAAATGCAGGACACTGAGGCCCGAAGGAGATTACGATCGGACCCAATAATTCGAGCAAATGAACAAGTTCAGAACACCGAGTGTAGAAGAGGACTGAGATCAGATCCAACTTTTCGTCATAAGGAACAAATGCAGGACACTGAGGCCCGAAGGAGATTACGATCGGACCCAATCTCGCGCAAATGAACAAGTTCAGAACACCGAGTGTAGAAGAGGACTGAGATCAGATCCAACTTTTCGTCATAAGGAACAAATGCAGGACACTGAGGCCCGAAGGAGATTACGATCGGACCCAATAACTCGAGCAAATGAACAAGTTCAGAACACTGAGTCTAGAAGAGGACTGAGATCAGATCCAATTTTTTCGTCATAAGGAACAAATGCAGGACACTGAGGCCCGAAGAAGATTACGATCGAACCCACTAATTCGTGAAAATGAACAAGTTCAAAACACCTAAGCTAAAAGAAGATTACGATCGGAACCGATTTTTCGTCAAGATGAACAACATCGAGATTCCCGTCTTCGCATATTAGCCGTTACGTATCACAAAATTGAATGGGTGAGCAAGCAATTAACACACAGAGACGCCAAACGCAGCGCATCCAAGAGCGAAAGAGGCGGCATGATCACATTCGTGGAATCGGAAAAAGGGTGAGTTTGTATAGGATATGTGGTTACAATAGATTTAGAGAAAATATTAGACAAGCAGAAAGGGATTCTTTAAATAGAGTAGGTACGCAAGATGAAGGCCGAGTGGAAGAAGCCTTTAGGCGGGCTAGCACAAAAATACAAAAATACAACGAAACCATTAAGAGAGGACCAACAGTCATTTGCACTTGTTGTGGGGGACTTTGGTTCCCTCATCAAATTGAATTTTTTAATAAAAGACATATCTGACCAATCCGGTTTTAACAACGAAGTTTTTTGTCTGTCAGAAGAATTCCCCAATCTCAATAATCGATTTCGATTTTGTCGCACCTGCAGTCGGTCAATTAAAAATAAAATTAAGCCAAGTTTGCGCCTTAGTAATGGTCTTGAGTTTCCCCCTCTTCCTGAAAGCTTAAAAGGTCTTACATCCATAGAAGAAAGATTAGTAAGCGCCCGATTACCTTTTATGATAATAGTTTCATTAGGCTTTGAAAGGCAAAGTGCCATAAGAGGAGCAGTTGTGAATGTTCCAATATCTGTTAATCAAACAGTGACATCTTTGCCAAGGACTTTCGATCAAACACATGTAATACAAATTCATCTTAAGAGAAGACTTCAATACAAACATGATTATATGACAGAGACTATTAGGCCTGCAAAAGTTTGGGAAGCGGCGAGATACTAAGTATCAACCGAACTTTATGAGAAAAACGGGATAGTTCATGATTTATCATAGCTTTCTCCATTCGCAAGAACTGAAGAAGTTCCCTTTTTCTCTTCAGCAGATGACGCTGAAATAGCTCATGAAATTTTCAGCCATTCAAACGCTATAGAAGCTTTACAAGCAAGCATTTCAGAATCCTGTTCAATAAACCCAAGTACAGAAAATGATGAAAATTTAAATGCAGGTGGTCAGAAAACTTTGCTAGAGAACATTCCTTTAGAAAATATTCCACAAGAAGCAATAGTCATGGCCCCGGGAGAAGGTCGAAGGCCAGTAGTTGTGATAATGGATGAGGACTCTGAAGAACTTTCATTTGTAAACATTTATTGCGGTAAAAAGAGGCGTTGCAAGGAATCGTATTCAAAAATTGTAAGGTCTGAGCTCCGGAATTATGATAGGAGGGGTTGTCGTGTGGATAAAATTTTATATAACTACAAGAAACTTGAACTCATTAACATAAAAAATAACACTTCAGTTTGTTTACGAAAACACTCTTCTGCGTCAAATGTTACCGTCTCAAATGCATTGAATGCTGGTTTTATACAGAATTTGATTTTGCACGACGACGGCTATAGAGTCTTGAAAAATATAAGGTCTTCACCAGCTCATTGGGAGGCTGAAAAGAAAAAGGTTGTTGTTATGATAAGGCAGTTCGGCCTGCCAACCTTTTTTATTACGCTTTCTGCAGCTGAAACCAGGTGGACAGAATTAATAGTTATCCTTTCTAAAACAGTGGATGATAAGACTATCAATGAAGAAGATGCATCTCATTTAAGTTTTGCTAAAAAGGCACGTTTGATTCGAACGGATTGTGTTACCTGTGCAAGGTATATTGATTTCAGATTTAGACAGCTTTTTAGTTTACTCACAGCTGAAGGAGGAATATTTGGATACAATCATGTTTTAAAACATTACTGGAGGGTAGAGTTTTAGCAAAGGGGCTCGCCTCATATCCATGGGATGTACTGGCTGAAAGCCGCTCCTTGTATTGATTTAAACAATGAAATTTCATTTGAGCCTGTTGTAAATTTCATTGATCGATTTATATCTACTTATGGCAGCAATGAAAATCTTTTAGAATTTTAAGATTACCAAAAGCATAATCATTCTCGTTCATGCATAAGAGAATTAAGGGGGGGAAAAATCTGCAGATTTGGAATACCTTATCCTCCAATGCCCCAAACTGAAATTTTAACTCCATTGCCATCCGATTACGATGACTTGACAAGGCACAGTAAAAATTTGGAAAATATTCAGAATTTGCTTAACATAGAAGCCGTTGCACTGTCCGACGATGAAATATCCATGCTGAGTGATTTCAATACTTTTCTAAGTGACCCAAGAATAAATATTTCTTATGAAGCTTACAAACTGGCATTGCGATCAAAATCGAAAAAACCTCAAGTTTTCCTTCGTAGAACTTTTAAAGACAGATATATAAATGCTTATAACCCAACAATTTTAGCTCTGCATCGCGCAAACATAGATATTCAATTCATCCTGGATGCATACGCTTGTTGCAGCTATATAGTTAATTATATAAACAAGTCTAATAGAGGGGTCTCCAAATTGTTGAGAGAAGCAATGGAGGAAATTAATGCAGGAAACTTATCTGTGAAGCAAAAATTGCAGCACATTGGGCATAAATTTATATCCGGCACCGAGATATCAGCTCAGGAAGCAGTTTATTGTTGCTTAGGCATGCACCTATCGGAAAGTAGCCATGCTACTGTCTATATAAATACTTCAAGACCAGAAAAACGAGTAAGAATGCTAAAACCAAAATTACAACTTCAAAATTTGCCCTCGTACTCAACAGATATTTTTATAAAGGGGCTTCTAGATCACTATTGCGTACGGCCAACTGAATTAGAAAACATTTTCCTTGCAGACTTTGCAGCAAATTTCAGATATTCGAAAAAATATCACAAAAATAACAATTTAGATTGGGATGAAGAATTTGCCGAAATAGAAACCGGATTATGTACACCAGGAAAAACTTTAAAACTTATCGATAACAGCGGTTATATAACGGAAATGGTTATGTTATTTTACCCCTGGCGAAATGAGGAAACTGACATTTTGAATGTCAATAACGAGCAAACGTGTGAACAAAACAAATCTCAAATCTAAATTAACAGAAGAAAATGGAACGTTTTCGATCAAAATGAACTTGAAGATACATTGAGCCATGTGAGACAAGATGAAGAACAGCTTGAGCTCAGTGCGGTTTACGAAAACGATGACGAGTTTAGAGTTTTAGCAATTCCAGAAATTGATCCCAATTTAAATAATCTTCAAATCAATGACGAGCCTAATCCCCAAATACACATGCCTATTTTCCGAATGCCCGTTGCATTAGACGAGCAAGAGTTCTATCTGAAAGTAAGAGGTCTTAACTTCAAGCAAAGAATGTATTTGCAACATCTTTTGCATAATTTGAATTCACAGATGCTTTTCTATGAATTCGTTGCAGGCGGAGCGGGTGTAGGTTAAAGCAGATTGATAGAAACTATATACCAAGCTGTTCATAAACGATTTACATCATTACCTGGAAAAAACCGTAACAGCATAAGAGTTTTACTGTGTGCTCCAACAGGTAAAGCTGCATTCGGTATAGGAGGTTGTACTCTTCATTCGGAATTTTCTTTGCCAATAAATCAGTGTGGACCTGAAATCCGACCTTTGAGTAATGATGTGTGCAATCGCCTTTATTCGCAATTAATTGACCTTAAAATTGTTATTATAGATGAAATTTCAATGGTAGGTGCGAAAATGTTTGCTTATCTTGATGCACGCCTTAAACAGATTTTTAAGAGCACAATACCATTTGGAGGTATTTCGATGCTTTTGCTTGGAGATTTAAGGCAATTGCCACCAGTTGGTGACAAGTGGATCTTCTGTAAAAACTCGAGCCATCCCTATTCCGCGATAAGCGGAACTCCTTTATGGGATCTTTTCAAATATTACGAATTGACAGAAATAATGCGACAAAGAGATGATCGAGCATTTGCAGTAGCTCTTAACAACATGGCATCAGGACAAATGACTGCTGATGACATTTCATTAATGCGCCGTCGCATAATTTCAAATGATTTCGAAATTCCAAATGAAGCAATACACTTATTCTGGTCAAATGACGAAGTGAATAACTTCAATACAACAAAACTAAATAGTATACCTACCGAAGAGATTCTTTCATATTCACACGATATTGTTAAAGCTGCAGGTCTTTCGCTTCAAAGAAAAAACAGAAATTCTTGAGTCCATTAAAGCCTTCAAAGTATCAGAAACCCAAGGCCTTTCTCATTGCTTGTTGCTTAAAACTTCTGCTAAATATATGCTTACGTGTAACATCGACACATCAGATGGTCTAGTTAACGGAGCAACAGGAAAGCTTATGGAAATTGATTTTCAGAATAGCTCAACTCCACAAACTCTTTGGGTCAAGTTCACTAAAATTGAAGTTGGCAGAAATGCTCGGGCAAAAAAACAACATCCTAGAGATCTTAGTTTGACTCCGATCGAAAAATGTTGCAAATCTTTCTAATATAAGAAGAATGACCAGGTTAATGTCGACAGGATTCAATTTCCTGTCGTAGCAGCAGAAGGGATCACAATCCATAAGAGTCAAGGTGCTACTTATAATCAAGTAGCAGTGCATACGAGATCAAGAATGAACAGGCCCTCGTTGTATGTTGCATTAGGGCGTTTCAGACGTGAAAAAGAGTCTTCAATTTCGAATACGGCGGGGTCTCAAACGAAAGATAATGTAAATCGAAAAATTTGGGCATCATTTAAAATTTCTTAAATTGAGGTTTAGAGGTCGCTCAGAGGACTTGAATTTTCGTCAAATAACGCCTTAAAGAGAGCTAAATTTTTTTTATTTAGTTTTTGTAAATTTAGAATTTTCAATTTGACAGATTTTCAACTTTTTCTGTATACTTTTAGGGGCAGAAAACACAAAACTTGATTTCAATTAATGGTTTTTACAGGAACAGTTCGATGTTTTACCGATCAATTGATTCATAATATGTTAAGCGATTCGAAAACATTTATTTGCATATAAATTTGTTTATGTAACAGACTTGCATTTAGGCTATATACCAAAAATGTTACATTTCAACTTAAACCCATTTTAGCTACCTCTAAACCTCAATGAAAAATATTGAAAATCGTGCCCAAATTTTTCTTTTTGCCTAAACTTTCTTTTTAGACCCCGCCGTTTTCGAATTTCAACACTTTTTTTCACGTCTGAAACGCACTAATGTTGCATGTAGTAGAGCAACATGTGCTTCTGGGCTGTTTATAGTGGGTGATTTTAATCCACCTAGTCCATTTTCAAATACTGATCTCGTATACAATGAAATTCAAAATCTTTACCTAAATAAAGGTTTAATCACAAATTTCAACTATTTCAATAATCAAACTACTTTAAAAATATTGTTTCATAATGTTCAAAGTCTAAGAGCCCATATTGATGATATACGAAGCGACAAGTTACTTCTCTTATCTCAGATACTATGCTTTGTTGAGACATGGACTTTGAGTTCGGAAATATTTGATATTGAGGGATATACAATCTTAGATAGATTGAGACTGAATAGCGACAAAAATGGGAATCGATCAAAGCGGGGAATTTGTATTTATATTAAAAATGAAATCGCCGAAAATATACAATACTGTTGCAGTGAACAATATTTTGAGAACGGAAAAACATTTGAGTTTATAGTTTTTAAGTACTCTACAATTAAGTTAATTGTATTATATAGAAATTCTTGGTTTCCGGTAAGCATTCTAAAAGCAAAACTTAATTATTTGCTAACCCAGACAAATGACTTTTCGGAAAAAGTGTTGGTAATGGGTGATTTTAATTTATGTAGAAAGTTTGACCCTTGTAGAAGTGTAGAGGAAATATTGACTGACAAGGACATAACTAGTCTTTTAGATATAAATGAAAGCACAACTTTTGGAAGCTCTCAAATTGATTGGGTGTTTTCGAATATTGAAAGTAATACCATAACAGCAAAAATATTTAAGACTGTGTTTAGTTATCATGATGCCATTTCTGTAAATATATCTTAAGCTTAATGTCTTTGTTTTATTAAGAAGTAACTTTGTACAAAGGGAATAATTTAGACTTAACTAATAATTTTAAGTTCTTATTCTGTAAAAAATGTAATAAATATATTGAAAAAATGCAGAGAAATTGATTGTTTTTTTTCGCAATTTTCGAATTAAAAATCGTAGAAGCGGAAGTTCTCTATGTTATATATACATACATAATTTTGGAGAAAAAGAGCACGTTCCGTCCACTGTAAAGCCCGCAAACAATAATTTTGTGTAACTTTCGTACAGAAAGGCAAAACATACTGCGCCAATAATGTCGGGACGCTGGGTATTTCAAAGTCGGGCTTGACCGACTTTAGCTTTCTTACTTGTTTTTTTTATAAAGTTTTATTATTTATTGGATCACTCCTCTAAGATAGGAGTCTAGCAATAAGTTTTTTAAATATTACACCTAATTTGACAGTATTACAAATCACAAAGCATTTTCTTAATTGAAAAGTTAATGACTTAGTAATTAGTTCATTGCGGGCCTCTAAAACTAAATACTTAAACTAAAACTAGGCTTTGCTGATGTGTGAAGAATCACGTGTAATATTGACGGTGCGCAAACGAAGATTTTAAGCAGCTAGGCTGTGCGTGGATTGCAAGGGTGAATGGAGTGCACCCACCGAGTTGACGCTCAGCTAGGAAAGCTGAGCTTATGGATGTGCGTGGATTGCAAGGGTGCATGGGGTGCACCCACCGAGTTGACGATCAGCTAGGAAAGCTGAGTTTATGGATGTGCGTGGATTGCAAGGGTGCATGGAGTGCACCCACCGAGTTGACGATCAGCTAGGAAAGCTGAGTTGATGGATGTGCATGGAATGCACCTGCTGTTGTAGAAAGATTTATAATTGCTGGTCGGTCATTTCTTTTCAATCTGGAAAAGTAAGATGTGTTCGATAATCCACGCGCAAGTGGATTTAGATGTCTGCGCAATTTATTGAAGTATGTTATTTCTATTTGATATTGGTGAACTCTGTTTTTACCAGTTCTACGTGGAGCTCTTTATGGATCCGTTCATTCGAACAAAACCAACGAGCTCCTGTTATAGTTCTTAGGATCTTGGAATGTGCTCTTTGCAGGATTTCTATATTCGAAGAGCTGGCATTTCCATACAATTGTAAACCATACGTCCATAACTTGGTTTCTCTTGGCTTCAATATCTTACGCCATGTCAGTCTTTTTTCCAAAGGGTATGTTTTCTCACATTGTGGGATGCGTATTTTGGTGCTGGAGAACTTTTCTATTGAGCGTGAAATTAATTGTTGACATTTCTCATTAATTTTGATTCGATTTAGTTAACCAGCTTTGGATTTCGCTCAAGTGATCTTGGAGCTGAAATTGGATACTTATTCCTTGTCTGAAGTTAGGGAAAATATAAACCAACCTGTGTTTTCTTCTGCTTGTTTTGGAAGTGGTGGATTTTGGAAAGCTTTTTTCCTGGTTTTAGTTCGTTTTTCCGCCAATGTTAGAGGTTTCCTTTTGGAAAAATTCAATTTTAAATAAATAGTGCCTTTCGGATTTAGAAGTTTGTTTATTGGTTTTTGGACCTTTGAAAAGTATTTGGAAAATAAAGGTTTTTAAATTTAAATTCCTTCGGCGCACTTTTGTTTTTTTAGATTTATTTTTTGGATTTTTATTGGTTTGATTTTTTTGTTTGATGCTTTAATTGCATTTTTGTTTTGGTAGGAAATTGATTTTACTTTGGAAGTGTTTGATATTTATCATGTTTTTTTTGAAATGATGGCGTGGACTGATTTTTTTTTCGTGATTGTTGAAGTTTTTGGTTTTGCTTGTTTGATTGGTTTTTGGCGAGTTTTGTTAATATGTTTGGAAAATTTTTTTTGACCAAATAATTCAGGCTTTTTGGATTTTGTTTATGTTGTTTGTTTGGTTTTATTTTTCAGACTTAATGTTTTGGGAAAATTTGTTTTTTAATTAAATTCCGGTTTCTAAATTTTAACTTTTGGTTTGGTTTATATTTTTTGTTTTGGTTTTCTGGTTTTATGTTTTTACGAGTTTACGATTTAGCTATGTTTTTTTTTTGGCCAATTTTTTTTTTTATGATTTTTTGATTTTTCAAATATTTATTGTTGCGGAGGACGACGCGCGCTCTGTGTTCACCGATCGAACACTGTTCCGTCGTCGCTGGAGGTCGAGCTGTTGAGCGTTAGAGCAGAAAGGTTTCGTTAAATAGTTTTGACTAAGGGTCGTCTCCCTAGCGGCTACGGCGAAAAATGGACATACTGCCCGCTTTGCGCTTCGCAATATATTTTTCCTGCTTATCTTTCCCGGCTGAGCGGGTAGTCGCGCACTCCCTGCAGCATATCATAGTCTACGGCCCTTTCGGCTGCCGCGCGGGTATGCAGGTTCCCGTCGCTTGGGGGAGGCAGCGGACCTTGGGCAGCGGATGGGAAGAGGGCAAACTGAAGGGAGAGGAGAGGGTGTTGCGATTATGAGCAGCGAAGATTATTAGTGCGCGTCGCCGCCCTCGTTGTGATACGAGGAGCGTATCATGTTGCCAAAGTGTAACACTTTGGCGCTCCTGTTGTTAATAGAAAAATCCTCCTGGATCGAACGGCTGGATTATAATTGTGCAGCTAGCATATATTTGAACCGATGCCCTGGTGTCTTGATCCAGGAGCGCTCGTGTGGGGAACCGTTTACCCTGATGAAAAATGAGCACGATGGCATTTGCGGTTAGCGCAGAGACATTCGCACCGAGAGGAATTTCGGAATTTCTAACGGTGGTTTGAGCATAAAGCTCTTCACAATAAACGTCATCTGAAAGAGGCGGAGGGGAATTTGGAACTTCTTGTTGTTCCCAAGACGACTTGAGTAGCTCGGAGAGCGACTTATGCGTCGTAAACGCTTCGGTGGATTCGCTGGGGATGGGCCCACTCAAATACCACCCGAACACTGAATTTTGTGCTACGAGACTCCCTCCGACGTTCATTTTGACTCCACGTCGCAGTAATTTTGGCATAATATCGGAGCCGATGACCATTCGATGCGGCCTAGTTTCATGAAATGGGGGTCGGCGAGCTCAAGCGATGAAAGCTTTTCGAATCCATGTTGGAGACCCGTTTGGCTGGAAGCCAATTTGTCAACTTTGCTAACACCACGGCGTCGATCTGATCCTCGAACGTAGAACGAGGCGATGTGAGCATGATGGAGCATTCTTTTTTCGTAACTTGAGTGCATTGGCCGCCCATGTCGTATACGTTGCATTTTTTCGGTTTGGTTGGAAGATTCAATTGGAGCTGCATCCGTTCCGTAATAAATGTCCTTTGAGATCCTTGGTCGAGAACGGCTCGCACTAAAAAGCGCTCTCCTTGATGGAATATATGTATGAGCGCGGTCGGCAAAAGTACTTGCGTCTGGCTAATCGATACGTGCGCATGTGCTTGCGAAGTAGAGGATCCGTCGGCGGTTACAAAATTCGAAGTCTTCGGTGGCGCGGAAGCCTGCGCCGGTTGGCTCGTCGTAGACGGGCCGTCAGCCTGAAGAGGCGTCGCTGTGGTTTAAGATCCTTGACCCTTTTGTGTAGCCGTTGGATTCGGAAAATGAAGAAGTGATGATGCGATTTTTTGCACTTTGCGCAACGGAAGGCACTATTGCACTTTGCCTTTTGATGACCGTTCGAGAGGCAGTTGAGACATCGATGGTGCTGCGAAACAGCTTGGACACGTTAGTCGACCCACATCTTGAGAAATACATCACATTGACGTAGACGATGGTTGCCACGACAGAGGACGCAGACTCCGTTGGTCCGCTCTTGGGCAAGAAACACGTTCGTCGAAGGCACTTCGGGTTTTACAGCGGGATGGGGATCCTCCAATGCATTATAGCTGGAAAGACGTTCAACAACTTCATAGTGCTTAGTCAAAAAGGCATTCATTTGTGGCCACGTTGACATCTCTCGATGTGACGCCATTGACTGTTCCCAATATGCGATCGTTTGCGCCGGAAGACGCCTGGAACAGAAATGAATGAGCAGGGCGTCCAAAATATGCACGACTCCATGACTTTTCAGCATCTTGAGGGAAATCTTTGACGGTTGTTTGTATGTGCAGGATTCCTTTTGGCGTTTCATCTTTGACAGTAGGCAGGTCGAAAAAATTTTTTAACTGATGATCGACGAGGATGCGTTTGTTCACATATCGCGCCTTAAGAGCCTCCCACGCATGCGTAAAGTTGTCGCCACACAGCGGATAGTCTTTAACGATAGCACCCACTGCTCCCGTCGTCTTGCTGCGAAGATAGTATAGCTTTTGCACCGGTGGCAGCCGAGGGTGATTGACGTAAACCGCGGTGAACATGTCTGGAAATGCTGGCCAATCACTATAGCCACCCGAAAAAACTTCAGTATCACACGGTGGTACCCTGATGAAATTGTCTTCTCCATGGAAGTCGTTAGGTGGAGGGGTCGTCCGAGTGCTCGACAGCGGTGGATGTTGGGGGGTGATTTCTCGTAACATCTCTTGAAGCCTGGCTCTGGCTATTATCTGAAGATCGCGACACTCGTGTAACTAATTTCAGCAGAATCGGCCACATCCGGACTCCAGGCACCTTTTTCGACCGCTGCTCGATACGCTTACGCACTTCGTTCCAACCATACATCAGTTGTTTGATTTTAATCTCTAACAATTGCTCGCTTTGATTCATCGGATCGCTGTTCATGGCTGCATCACACATATTCTTGAGTTCAGCTACCGCGGAGTTAAAATGCCGCAAGGGATCCATGTTGTTTACGGATATTGATCACGAAACCCGATTCTGACGATATGACTATCCGAAGAATTCAATGCAAGCTCGATCAAATTCACCGTAAAAAATGAGAGCAATCTTAAATTACCGCTGGCTTTTGATGTGAGCTGGATATCTTCACCTCCGCCACACTCCACAAATCTCCTGTGACCCAAAATTCAATTAAAGAGAAACAAATCGATTCAATAAATTCATCAATATTCAAATTCGAATAATTTATTTGTTCGGAAAAACAAAGCTTTTCATAAAAATTTCAATCTCCCAACGTGACCGACTTCTGTACGCATTGATAGCAGTGCACCAATATCGACGCATATACCTATGTGCTGTTGTATGCATGGATACGTTACCGACCGTCAAACAGCGGCGCTAACATACAACATTCTTGGAAACTCTTTTGTTCCTGTTTCGAGCGTACACGCTTGATCGATATATGTTCGATGTGCGCTCGCTACTGCCCAAGAGATTGGTCGCAACTTTCGACACACTGTGGCAAAGCTGACCTTCGCAATAAATATGACGGTGTGATTTTCACGATGCACATATATATATATTAATACGTACCTATGTATATCAGCTCGCATGCACGGGTGCTTGCTATGGACAATTGCGCGGTGTTCTTTGTTCGAAATCACAACGAAACTCTCACGCAGAAAGAGCGAGTAAAGCAAAAAACGTTTTCGTAAAGCCCTTCAGAAAGCCGAAAAAAAGAGATAAAAACCAATTCGCTAGCCGGCCGACTCTTTCTTTTCATTTTCAACTACAGGGAACGAGAAAACGACAACTAGACCGCAAGTCGCCTGGCTACTATGTTGCTGTTGTAGTCACACTATTATGCCTTGCACAAAAAAAAACCTCCGTTTACACTGATAGGCAAACGAGTATGCTAACTCTTTGAAGTACCGAAGCTGCGGGGAAAGGGATTGTCCGCGCCAATATTTCGTGCTAACCTGCACGTGCTCTGATCGCTAGTCGGTGCCCTTGAAACTGCACCAGGGCGACTTAAGGTCAGAGGCATGATGCACGTGGCGCACTTTCTCACTTCCTAGCAAAATTTGTCCTCCAGAACCCGATTCCAGGCACCTGGCACCTGGTTTTTCGCGACGCGATGTAAAAGTATTGAAAATAAAGGTTTTTAAATTAAAAACAAACTATGCCTTCTTGGCTTTGAATTCACTTTGTTCTTATATATACTTTGTTTTGGTTTTCTGGTTTTATGTTTTTACGAGTTTACGATTTAGTTTTTTTTTTTTTTTTTTTTTTTTTGCCAATTTTTGATTTTTATGATTTTATGATTTTTCAAATTTCTATTGTTGCGGACGACGACGCGCGCTCTGTTTCCACCGATCGAATACGGTTCCGTCGTCGCTAGAGGTCGAGCTGTTGAGCGTGAGAGCAGAAAGGTTTCGTTAAATAGTTTTGATTAAGGGCTCGTCTCCCTAGCGGCTACGGCGAAAAAGGGACATCAATATTCTATCGTTATTTGTAATATCTGCTGTGTATACAAGGAAAAGAAAAGGCCCAACAACACTCTCTTGGGGGACTCCCGCGATTATTTGAAAGGTTTTTGTAATAAATGAGTTATGTCTTACTTGAAACGTTCTTATTTCGTTTGAAATCCGATTTACCTGTTCAATAATACCGTGTTGTTTTCTAAACCCGAATTGATGTGGAGGGTTGATGTTCTGCTCTTGCAGATAAGGTGTTAATTTAGCTATGAGTTACTTTTCGAATAATTTTGAGAGACAAGGCAGGAGGCTAATTGGTCTGTAAGAGAATGTTTGGGTAGGATCTTTTCCTTGCTTAGGCACCATTTTAATAACCGACCGTTTCCAATCTTTTGGGAAGTAGCTGAATTCAATAATTGCATTAAATAAGATTGTTAAAAACTGTACTGCTACGGATGGTATAGTTTTTAACATTTTTGGAGTGACAAGATCATGTCCCGGGGCTTTTTTGCAGACAAGTTCATTTTTTATGATACTGGCAATTTCTCTTGAACTGATTTGAAATTCTACGATTGTTTTCGGACAGAGTTGGCAGATTATGCTCAGCATTGCTCGGATTCGGTTGGAATACTTTATTTAGGTGCAAAGCAAAAACCATAGCTTTCTCTTCATCTAAGCGCGTCCATCCACTGTTGAGACACCGAACGGGTGTTTCACTCTGTACTGGGGTCTTCATAAAGCGGCTTGCCAACCACAAGGAGCTACGATTTGAGCCTGTGGGCGTAAGATTATCGACAAAGTTGCGGGTTTTAAATTCTTTCTCCCTATTTAAACTTGCTTTTAGCCTTTTTTCTACTTCTTTTAGCTTGTTTTTGGCCAACGGAGAACGGACCCGCTGCCATTCGCGCCTGAATCTTCGTGTTTCTGCGACGAGATGTTCAATTTCCCTATTAGAGAAGGCTTGTTTTGTTCTATATATAGTATGAAGAGTCATTGCGCTGCTGAGCCAAATAAGAGTTAAAAACAGTTACGGCATCGTCAATGCATCTGTTAAGCTGGGTGGGCGTTCAATTGGTTCCGGATATTTGTTTTAAACGAATACAACTGAGGAATGATCTGAGGAGAGGTCGGTTGTTGCTTTTGCAGCTCTCTTGCAATACCTTTAGTTATTCCGAAATCTAAGAGGTCTAGAATTTTTTGGAGATCTAACCGCCAATAAGTTGGCTGTCTGGGATTGCACGTTCTGGAACCCCAGAAGGTGTGCTTTGCATTATAGTCTCCTGATACTAGGAACTTATCACCTAATGTCTTAAAGAAGTCTAAGAACATTTTTTCGGTTATGCTAAAACGAGGTGGGCAATAAATCGCCGATAAAACCAGATTTTTACCTCTCACTATTACGCAAAGCGTTGTTGCCTAAAGGAAATCATAACTGTACGAATCTAGAATAAAATGTTGTATTCTTCTACGAACAAGTATATCCGTGCCTCCATGCGCCTTGCCATCTGGGTGGTTGGTTTGATAAAATATGTACCCGGGGATTGAGAAGAAATTTTTGTTTGTTAAATGTGTTTCAGAGAGAAGCATAACGTCAACTTCTTCCTGATTTAAGAAATTCTGAATTTCAAGCTTATGCTTGGGTAACCCGTTCGAATTCTAAGCACAAATTTTTAGGAAATTCATATTTTAGCCAAAAGTGCTGTCATTAATTGTGTTTGCATTTGCACAATTCAGTTGAGTGAGCTTTGCATTTTTTGCATAAATTGGGGCGAACTTTGAGTTAGAGTAGATATCATTATGTCAAGACTACTATTATTGTTAGTAGGAGCACTAATAGGGGTCGCGGATATAAGTGCATTTGCATAAGAAACTCCTTGAGTTACAGTGTTCAAATTAAGGTTGTGAGAGGATAATGGTACCGAAGGAGTACATTTTTTTTTGTAGGATTACGAGCTGATTCTTTTTTAATATTGATTCGTTTTTTCAGATCTTGATAAACTAGACAACCTCTGAAATTTGCTGAATCATTTCCTTCGCAGTTACTACATTTAAGTAAATTGCGATCATTTTTTGATTTTTTATCACAGACTGAGCTGTGATGAAGCTCGCCACATATTACACACACGGTGCGCAATGTACAATACGATTTTGTGTGTCCAAATTCTTGGCAGTTGGCACATTGTATGGGACCATTTCTATTGTGTGGCTCTTCTACGGTTATTTTACGATGCAACAGGAATCGCAAAATGTAAATCGGATGGATTTGGTTTTTTTTAATCTTTAAGTTGTCCGGCAACAGCTCAACTTCAAACATAGGCTGAGGAGTTTTTCCTTTGTTAAATATATTTATAACCGGTCTTGCATGAAAATCATTCTCTTCTAGCGCACTCTTTATTTCGTTTGTGTCAACATCTGCTTCAATACCTTTGATAACCACTGTAATACCTTTGCTACTCTTCAGCTGGTATGTGTAAACATTTTTATTCGCTCCTTCAAACTCTTTTACAACTTTTCGGTAACTATCTTCCGTGTTTTGTTTGAATTTTAGTTTCATGGATATTACCCCTAGTTAAGGGAACTACGTAAAAGTTGCAATTTCCTAATAAATTAGCTAATTTCGCAACAAGTACATTCGAGCTCCGCTCGCGCAAATAGATTGGCGGCGGTTTAAATACTTTTTTTGGTTGATTTTCTGTTGAATTTTCATCAGAAATTGCAGCAAGTGGAGCGAACCGATTACCCGTTAGTGTTTCTTGGAAAGCAGCGTCTTCCATTTTATTAAGTTTGGCCCTGTTGTCATTTTTTCCGGAAGGGCTTCTTTTCCTCTTCGTTATATTAATACAACGGTGCATACCGATTAGCACCGCCTGCTGCATTTCAGCAACTATTGGACTTTGTTTGGACGAAATAAGTTCAATTACATCTCTAGGAAGAGCGTCCAAAGGGGAATTTGGTAAAATATTCTTAGGTGTGTTGTTAGGGCTATTTTTCTTACCGCTATGGGAAATTATTCTACTGGTAGAGTTCGATCTCTTCCTTTCGAACTGAATTTTTATAGCTCTGAATTGGCTTATACCTGACTGTTCACTTGTAGACTGGTCCAGATTGTCACCATATTGTGTAATTTCCCAACTGGGAATTAGTAAATAAAGGCCTTTAAGGCTGTTATATTGTCGGTGTATGCTACATTGTACGCTAAGGCTGCTATATTGTCAATGAATATATAAACGGCTGTTTTTTTAATGTCTGCCTACTGCTGGTACACTGCCCGTTGAACGATGCTAAGGGTGTCATATGTCCCATTATAGAAGACGGCTGCTACGGTTGTGCCTATTAACGGCTGCTGCTGCGGCTGGTGCACTGATAAGGCAGGTATATTGCAGCCCCCCTCCCCTTTTTAAGAAAGAGCTGTTATCGAAATCATTGAAGAGATGCTGGTGACGTACTCGAGCCGGTTGAACTATATCTATTGTATTTCTTATATTTTCTTATTTTTCAAAAAATTTTTTTATCTATATGTCATTTCAATATTTTATTTATAATTTAATGAAAAGCTTCGATTCTGTACATTCTTCATCACATAAAACATTTCTAAAGTTAAGGCACCAGTTTTTTGAAATTTGTTTTTTCATTTTTTCTCTTTTATCATTCAATTTCATATTTTCTTTTATACACTGAGCAAACTTGACCATGATTTTTTTAAAAATGCGCATTGTTATTCACAGTCCTTTTCATTTTCGAGCAGAACAAAAATTTCAAAAGAAAAATGGTTGAGTCAACAACATTTTTGGTTGATTTGACAGGAAATATGTTTAATTACATTTCTTTTCGTTCGCTTTAATTCTCATATGTTTTATAAAATAGGACATATAAGATATGTATTCATCTTAGAACTTTTTAATCATTGCAAAATTAGTCACGGCAACGGAGTGACAAAATCAGATGAAGTCCATCCGATGGCTATTTTTTGGGTCATGTTCAGCAGAGTGCTCTATGGCCATTTGCTTTGAACGTTAATTAAATTTTTTTTTGACATTTCTTCTTGTATAGGTATTTTTGTTTTTTGATTTATTTTGAAAATTATCATTTCAATTCAACCTGAAATATGGTTGATTCAAAAGGAAAATTTTTTATTTTTTCAACAAGAAAAATTGTTAAAATTAAAAATATTCCTTGTTGAAGCCGTTTTGTATGTTTTTCCTTTTGATTTAACCAGTTTTCTGGTTGATTTTTTCTCTGTGTAATTATTTTTCTCTCTTTCTCTTATTTGTCTTAAACTGTACTTTCACTTTACGAGTTAATTTATTCAAAAGTTTTTTTTTACCTTTGTTTTGAGGTTCTTGTCTGCGAATATAAATTTTTCGACCGTTTTTTTATACTTAATAATAACTTGTTTTCTATTTTACATATATAATTTGCATTTCTATTTCTTAATATTTTGTTTTGTTTTAATATTCCCTTGTTTTGTATGTCTGTAGACATAACGAATGTTTCAATTGAATTTGTAATCTTTAATAATTCTTTCGGATGGATAACATGCAGAATTGTAAAAGACTCGTTTGCTATTTCTGTTTTATGCATGTGAACCTCTATAGATCCGCGTTGGTCTGTGATTGGTGCCACCATTAAAACTCCTTGGGTTGCTCCAGCCATTCCCAGAATCGTAATTAAAATCTGAAAAGTTAATTTTTTAAACAGTGTGTGATATGTCGGAAACCCCTGCTAATTATGTTGCAATTTTTAATATAAATTGTCATGTATGTCGTCCTATTGCACTTATTCGACATGGAGTTCTACCTGCAAAAGTTTGGTGAACATATTCCTGAAAAGGACCCTTTCGCAATTTGTACACTCGATGAAATTTGGCCTAGGCTGGTCATTATTCTGAAAAGTGTCCTGGAGATAGAGTTACGAGTTCGGTCTGAGGAATCCCGTGGCTTTAAGACGCGTGACTGGGGACACCAGCGGCGCATCGATATTTTGACTGGTGGTTGTGTTAAATACGGTCCTCATAAAACTTGGGAGGAGAATCTGCTGGGGATCTCGCAACGCCTGTTGCGTAAAAAGATGACTGAGAATGCGGTTAACGATAAAGATGGTGCGGAAACCAAGGACCCATATCGACTTACGGATATCCTTCGGCGTTATCACTTATTTCATCCTGCACTGTTGGTTCGTCCCTGTAAGGTGGCTACTCGTGAGGTGAAATCGGAGTGCGATATTCCGCGAAGTTACATAAAAGTGAAAATATGGGACTACGACTCACCACATGCAGAAGAGGAGGAATTTGAGGAATTTGAAGACGATAATGAAGAAGACGATATGAATGAATATGAGGAAATTGATGAAGTGGCGGCAGGTAAATTGCAGTATTTATTCATGTTTATGTATGTTCGTGTAAACGTTATTATTCAATTATTGGGTTCGAAATACGCTGTTATATAAGAACAATGTGTGAGCCGATTTAAAAGCGCAATGTCGGCGTCGAGGAAAATGTGTTATATGAAATGTCGATGTTGGAATTAGCGCTATCTTTATATGTTTGCGTATTGAGAGCTTGTTTTTGTAATTTTGTATTTTTCGGCTCTTATGCTTTCTTACTTTTTCTTTTGAGTCAGTGCAGAACTAACGCTGAACAAATAAACATTGAATTCTATTACTGCGTTTCCTTTAATTAAAAACCCACTACGTCCAACAGTCGACTATTGAACGTGTACGATTGCTTCGTGGAAGGAGACATAGGGAGCATAGACTGCACTACATTGCGGCGAGAGCTATTTGCTCATGGGCAAGTGTGCGTAGGGAGTAAGCAAAAAGTCCTGTGGTGGCTAAGAAAATTTGTAATGAGTGGTGGTAAGTAATTTAAAATTAATGTAATTTAAATTTCTTTGAATAATAAAAAAAATGTTACAAATATAAGGAGGCCCCATTATAAGAAACAAGGAAAAGGTAGCTTCGAAGAAATATCGAGGAGTCCCATTGGGAAGAAGTGATCTCTCGGCTACAAAAGAGAATAGAGATGAGATTTTTTATAAAGAAAACAAAATGTCGAAGAAGATCTATTTGAAATTAATTAATGAAAAATTAAAAAGTTCGGAGCCCGAATTAAGTCAGTAAAGTCCCACCCACTATTTCAATAATAATTCGATGTTTTGATGTTTTTAGACGACCAATGGGAAAAGTTTGGCTTCTGAAAAGAGATCTTCGAACATGTAAGAAATCACTATGTGTTAATAAATGCGCTCGATCTATTGGATAAGGAAAAAAGGAAAAAATACGTAGTGTTTTTGCAATGAGGTAATATTACAACAATATTACGAATAAATGTTGATGAAAATTTCATTTTGCAACCTCCGAAGAAGGAGGTCGTCTTTTGTTGTGACTACTTTTGTCCTATTAAATATTTTCATATGTCGAGTGTAAAATTAAAGGGAGCGGAGGTTGGGTGGATTTTCTCCCTTTGCTTTTATCCCTAAACCATAAAAACTTTCTTTACTTTATTTTTATTTCATACTAGCTGTAGCCAGCGACAATTTCTGTTGATTATTACGATCGCGATTAAGAAGTTTTTTAAAGAATCTATACTGAAGAGTTTGTTTGCTTGTTTGTTTGGAAGCGCCCTGAGGAGCTACTGGTTCGAATTGAAAAAGTGTATTATATTGTCTTGAGTGATTTAAGAAACGCTTTAAGTATGGATGTGAGCCTGATATAAGTTCTTTAAGAAGTGATGTTGGTTCCGGCATTGTAGGTATATTGACCTTGCCACCACTACAACACAGTCCAGGAGTTTCAGCCTTCCACTTTTTCGCTTGGCATAAGTTGCATTTGCTCAGAATAGTCAAGGGTGCAATCATAAGCAAACGCAGAATTCAATAAATTATGTTGCCTGCGAGTTCTATTTCTTGCTGATCGTGCATTTTGCTGTGCTAATCTATTGGAACGTAGATCACTTGATTCCCGTTGTCGGTTCGCCGAAGTTCGGAAATTTTGTGAGCCCAAACGTTGGGAACGTTCAGCACTTGATTCCGTAGCACAGTTTTGTGCACTCATCGCTCGTTGAGTAGCCAATCTTTGCATATTTTTATTCGTTGTCTCATTACTGCGCAAAAGTCGCATCCGCTTTGCAGTGGCAGTCTGCCGAGAAAGATGAGATTTTCTTCTAGGCATTATAGCAAGTATTACAGTATGAGAAACGAGCTAATAGGCAATTCAACAAAGCTAATAGGCAATTCACCAAAGGCAACAACAACCACACGGCATACCAGGCAATCCACCACGATGCCTCTTTGGGCATTGTTGTCGTCTCTAGAAATTGGGCACATACAAGCAGTTAGTTTTTTTAAGGGATTTTTTTTCATTTATATACAGAGAAAATCAGATATTATAAAGATTTTTTAAAGAATGATTGTACCATTTTTAAACTGTAGAATTTATTTTAACATTTATTTTTTCTTTTTAGTAATAGAAAAATTCACGTACTACAAAAACCGATTTCCGAGTTTTTGGTCTTGTTTAATTTAGACGTTAGTGTGGCATCCATGGACAACAGATGGTTCCAAATGGAACGAGTTACTAGTGCAAATCGATGGTGAAAATAGTAACCGACTACAAGTTGAACGTTTAGCTTTTAAAAATGAAACTTTCTGTCTGTCTAATTTTCAAAGGTATCCCTTCGTTCTAGGGTTTGTTATAAATTTCATAAATGCTGCTCCGAAACCAACATTTTTTTATATACTTAGTGGAATTATTTATTTGGACTTAGTTAAGGGCATAAAATGTAGATTCCAAATATAGAAAAAGAGGCCGCGCCAAAAGGCGTTATTCGAAAATTGAATTTTACACCTAAAATTCAGATGGCGCTTGAAACAAAGACGGCATAAATACTTATTTTTTAATCGTTGACATCCTCAAAAAAAAAATTGATTTAATCGGCCGATTTTTAGGGGTACCTCCAGCGTTAGAGTCTGCCTAAAAAATCATCTGAATTGTGTAAAGTCACAAGCTTTCGGCACATTTTTGTGAAATGACGAATTTGAGCTTTGTTTTAGCCTCCGATTAAAAAATATATAGCTGTTTATCTGTGTAGGGTATACTATGGTCTGGTTCGCACTACTATCACACCCTTACTTTTCTCATTTTGAAACACGAATTTTAAAAAATATATCAATTCCTTTTATGTCGAATTAACTTGCTTTTTATTTGGTTTTATTATGTTTTAAGAACTCTTTTGAGTACTCGGTTCAGTATCGATAAAAGCTTTGCGCTTAGAGTATTTGTGCATCGCTGACGAAGTCGTTCAATTTAAATGCAATATTGAATACTGATTTGCGGGGGTCGCAGATATTCAAATGTACTCTAAAATGAAGGAGCATCTCTACTTTGTTGTTTGCAACTTCAATTTTACTTAAAAAGTGTCAAAATATAAAGTTACGGCATGTTTAAAAATCGCAAATTCTTCGACTTATTTTTGACAGTCAGCTGTTTTTTACCCAACTTCACCACACCATTTGGAGCCATATAGCATTTTGACAGGCTTTCCCATACTGTAATACTTGCATTATAGTGACGCAAATGGAAGAAAGAACGCAGGAAATAAAAACTTAATTGCAACGAAAATGTAGTCTGCTCTTATATTAAAATCCGCATAAAGATAATGAGAATTGTAGAAATGTGAATAAGAAATTGTTACAAAATGTGTAACGCGCATACAAACAAACAGGGAAAGGCAAATGAAATTGTACAATTACGTATTGAGCAAGCGGGGGAGAACGGAAATATTTTCATGCTCTCTTCTGTGCGTGTGGATTTTGTTGCGGAATTATTTTAAAATTGTAGTATCCTCAAAGATGTCGATTGAAATTATGTGATGCCGGAGAGAATTGTTTTTTCACAATTAAATACTCTTTGTCAAGAACAAATGGACGCAAATGGAAGAAAGAAAGCAAGAAATAAAAACTTCAGTGCCACGAAAATGTAGTCTACTCTTATATTAAAATCCGCATAAAGATAATGAGAATTGTAGAAATGTGAATAAGAAATTGTTACAAAATGTGTAACGCTCATACAAACAAACAAGGAAAGGCAAATGAAATTGTACAAATACGTATTGAGCAAAATCATATAACCTTTGAACCCCTTTTTGACCCCCTTTGGAAGAGGATTTTCGCAAAAAAAAAAAAAAAAATCTTTGTGCGCCCTTACGTCATCAGATGAGTCTACATACCTAGTTTCACAGTTATTGTTATTAAACAAGTAAGAAAGCTAAAGTCGGTCAAGCCCGACTTTGAAATACCCAGCGTCCCGACATTATGAGCGCACTATGTTTTGCTTCTCTATTTGTGGGCGTGGCAGTGAGAGGGCAACATAAATTATTTCCCTACACCTTTCATTCGCCTTGGTGAACCTATGTTGCGAATTTGAAGCTTCTACGCCTTTTACTTCGGAAGTTACGAAAGATCTTCATTTTTTGGGCGTGGCAGTGGGCGGGCTAATTAAAATTTTTTCCTACACCTTTCATTCGCCTTGGTGAACCTATGTTGCGAATTCGAAGCTTCTACGCCTTTTACTTCGGAAGTTACGAAAAATCTTCATTTGTGGGCGTGGCAGTGGGCGGGCCGCATAAAATTTTTTCCTACACCTTTCATTCGCCTTGGTGAACCTATGTTGCGAATTCGAAGCTTCTACGCCTTTTACTTCGGAAGCTATGAAAAATCTTCATTTGTGGGCGTGGCAGTGGGCGGGCCATAAAAAAAAATTTCCTACACCTTTCATTCGCCTTGGTGAACCTATGTTGCGAATTTGAAGCTTCTACGCCTTTTACTTCGGAAGCTACGAAAAATCTTCATTTAGGGGCGTGGCAGTGGGCGTGGCAGTGGGCGGGCTATAAAAAAATTTTCCTACACCTTTCATTCGCCTTGGTGAACCTATGTTGCGAATTTGAAGCTTCTACGCCTTTTACTTCGGAAGTTATGAAAATTCTCTATTTGTGGGCGTGGCAGTGGGCGGGCTACATAAATTTTTGTTCCTAAACCTTTCATTTGCCTTGGTCAACCTATGCTGCGAATTTGAAGCTTCTACGCCTTTTACTTCACAAGTTACGATAAGCCCTTATTTTTGGGCTTATTTGTGGGCGTGGCTCGAGGAGGGCGGCGTCCATTTTTTTAGGATATGTCCCTTTTCGTAGTTTACCAGTACACCAAATATCAATGGAATGTGTTGAGTGGTTCGCAAGTTACAAGCATTTTACTGAAAACAATTTATATTAATTTGTGGGCGTGGCAGTGGGCGGATGTCTCCCATTTTTACTTAGGATCATACTCGGATCCCGATATACCTGTGTGCCAAATTTCGACTTGATTGGTCCAGCCGTTTCGGAGGAGATCCGACCACGGACGGACGGACAGACGGACAGACGGGACGGACGGGAACGGACGGACAGAGGACATGTCTAAATCGATTCAGTTTTTGATCCTGATCATTTCTATATATATTTTTCTATATCTCCGGAGCTTAATTCTCCCTGTTACAAGATTTGCACAAAACTAATATACCCCGCTTACGCTGGGTATAAAAACGCGCCCACACGAACCATTTCGGGAAAAATCGCAAGCCCGCCTTTTCACCATCAAAGGGGAGATTAAAAAAAAAAATTAAATACACATCCAATCAATTTTAGAGAGGATTGAGCTCCTACAGTTTGAATACGATAGACCTACACACAAAAAAGTTGCTCATATAACCTTTTAACCCCCTGTTAAGTCGGGGGGCAAGAAAACAAGAGGACGTACCTGGTATTCATTCCGCTGCTGATCTTGGGGGATGCCGAGTACGTTGATTTATAGGTCGGCGATTACGCGACGCGGCTTATGTTGTTTGATTTTATATTAATCTAAATTAAACGCCTTCCTGGCGGTGATATAAGATACGGTGATGTTATAAGATAAAAAAAAATAAAAACAAATTTGCTTTCTTGGCGATTCAGGTTTTTTATACTTCACTTTTAGTTCACTTTAGAGCACTATATATTTGATTTTCTTTTTTTTGTTTTCTAATTCAATTTTGCTTTTCGTTTTTTGTTCTTTTTTTTCTCAATTGAATTTTAATTTGGGGGGTTTTTTCTCTTTTTTTTTTTTTTGATTTTTTATCTAAGTTAACTTTTGGAATTTGGATTTGGAGATCGGTGTTGCGCGGACGAGTTTTACCAACGAAGTTATTTTTGCGAATGGAATCGGTTGAAGGGCCAGAAGTCGCTCGAACTCGAACTTCGAAGTCGCACAAAAAAGAAGAAGGAGTTGATTAATTTGCCATTCTTTAAAGCCCCGGCTTCAAAGTGGCTACGGCGAAAAACCAACATACTGCCCGTCTTGCGCTACGCAACCGATGACTCCAATGGGGGCACGGCTGGCGCAAACAGAGGCAAGGGAGCATCCCGAGACGGAGCGGCGGTATGAGGTGGACAACTCGTGTCGACACCTCGATAGCGAAAATCCAGGAGGAAAATCCTCCTGGATCGAACTGCTGGATGACGAATGCACAACTGATCATACGAAAGACCAGATACGCTTGCAGCACCGCTCCAACATAAACCACATTGTTCAGCGATAAGGAGGAAGAGGTCTTTTGGATAGCGTTGAAAACGATTCGTATCTTCGTGGATGTACTCTCGGGCTTGATCACTGAATTAAAGGTGTCGCGCATAAGTGGCTGCCGTGCGAGCCTTTTCTTCAATCTCCTGTATTGCGTCAGCGCTCCAAATCGCGACGAGTCCAAGCAAGGAGCGACTTTAGAAAATTCGATCTTAAACGGTGGACGCACAACGGGCCTACCATCCGAATTTCTAGATGTGAGTTGCGAATATATTTTTTCGCAATAGATGTCCTCTGGAAGAGGGAGAGGCGCGGCTGAAACCTTCCTCTTGTTCTGGAAATGATTTGAGTGACTCGTGAAGTGACTCCTGGTGGTCTCCGGAGGAGACTTGCGTCGTAAACGCTTCGATGGATTCGCTGGCGATTGGCCCACTCAAATACCATCCGAATATTGAATTTTGGGCAATAAGGCTTCCTCCGACATTCATCTTGACGCGCGGCTGCAGTAATTTCGGCATGATATCAGACCCGATGACCATATCGATGCGGGCTGGATTCATAAACCGGGGATCGGCGAGCTCCAACGATGAGATCTCGTGGGGATCCAAATTGGAGACCCTTTTGGCCGGAAGCCAATTGGTCAATTTCGGCAACACCACGGCGTCGATTTCTTCCTTGAACGAAGAACGAGGCGAGTCGAGCGTGATGGTGCATTTCTTTTTCGCTGGACTGCGAGCAGACGCCTTGCCGTGGTCCATCGCGAAAGCGCCGACAGCGGGCGAGCCCGTGATTGCGGCCACATACCACGCACTGCCGTCGGTGCTCCATGATGTATGTCTGAAACGAATAAGAGATCTTCATGAGCGGACAAATCATGATATACAAAGAGAGGGGGAGGAGGGGGTGTTGCGAAGGGATGAGGACTACTAGTCATAAGGTTTCTGGCAATTCGACTGGCAACAGACAGAGCTTTGTAATCGGCCTTGTGATGATACCAAATTGTGTTTTTACGTCGACAATGCGCACAAGACCATCATCCCCCGGGTGGACTTGAACGATCCTTCCTTTTCTCCACTCAAATGGGGGCAGCTGAGCATCCAGGAGGACGACGAAATCGCCAACCTTTCAATTCGGCTGCGGCATCTTCCATTTATCTCTCTTATGTAGATTAAGGAGATATTCCAATTTCCACCGTTGAGCGAATCGGTGATGTAGAATTTTCACTTTCTCCCATCGCGTAGTGAGCGGCAGATCAGCGTGTGATTCTTCAGGCCAAGCGGTAAGTGGAGCTCCTCGGAGGAAGTGCCCAGGTGTCAGTGCTAATAGGTCTGACGGATCATCTGACATTGGCGTGAGCGGACGCGAGTTCAAGACTCCTTCGATTCGTGCCAACAACGTGGCGAATTCTTCAAACGAGAATTTGTGCGGACCAGCTACCTTGACGAAGTGGATCTTGAAGCTTTTGACCGCCGCCTCCCATAATCCGCCCATATGAGGTGCGTGGGGCGGGATCAGATGCCATTCGAACCCTTGCAGGGAATATTTCCGTTGAAGGTCGTCAGCAGCACTCGAAACGAATTTAGCGAGTTCGGCGTCTAAAGCATTTTTGGCGCCAATGAAATTCCGGCCGTTGTCGGAGAAAATTCTCTTAGGGAGTCCCCGGCGTCCTATGAACCGATCGAATGCGGCCCGGAAAGACATAGTGGACAACTCCGAGCATAATTCGAGGTGAACCGCCTTAGTGGCGAAACACACAAACACGCTGACGTAGCCCTTGAGATATGGTGCCGTCCGAAGAGTGGAAGTTTTGATGTCAAACGGTCCGGCAAAGTCGACGCCGGTATGCGTAAACGGTAGCGACAACGTTGATCTTTCAGCTGGCAAAGCGGCCATCATCTGAGTCTTCACTCGTTGCTTATGGATGGTGCACGTATGACAGCGAGTGATGCAGCTCTTTATTTTTCGTTTTAATCGCGCGATGTAAAAATTCTGTCGCACCATGCGAAACATGAGTTGAGCGCCACCATGCAGGAGCGTTTTATGTGCGAAGTCCAAATACAAGCGGCAAAACGTGGAGGCGGCAGGTATGATGATCGGATATCTCTCGTCTTATCGTAAGATCTGCATGAATAAGCCGGCCATTGACGCGCAGCAGCCCATCATCGTCAAGCATAGGGTTCAGCGATAACAGCTCGCTCTTCTTTCCGAGTGGTTTTCCTTCACTGAGATCCTGATACTCGAGTGGATAATGAAATGTTTGTGAAAATAAAATTAAACGATTTCTCACCATCGTCAGCTCATCTTGTGACAGTATAAGTGTGTTGGGACTTGGGACCATCTCTTTTCGCGCTTGTCTGTAGAAACGCATTACGTAGCCGATGACTCGAAGCGCTCGATCATACGATGAAAATCTGGCGAGAACGTCTTCCGATTCTGTAATGACGGTGAATGCGGCCGCCTTCCGCTCTTCAAGAGTTGTAGATGATGGGGGTTCAAACTGAGGCCATTTCTCTGGCGATTCTACGAGCCATGACGGTCCTTGCCACCAAAGCGAATTTTCACAGAGATCCTGAGCTAGCATCCCTCGGGTACCCAAATCAGCTGGATTGTCTCGCGATCGCACATGGCGCCATGGAGTGTTGCCAACGTTGGTCAGAATTTCGGAAATTCGATTGGCGACGTAAGTTTTCCATGCATTCGGAGGACGTTTCAGCCATGCCAGCACGATCGAGGCGTCTGACCATAGAACCGTTTGATGTTCGTGAATATGAAGCTGAGCGTTGATCGATTTAACTAGTCTGGACAGAAGAACGGCGGCGCAGAGCTCGAGGCGCGGTAGGCTGACAGTTTGCAACGGAGCCACCTTAGATTTCGCCGTAAGCAAGTGAGCATAAACTTGGTTGGGACTCTCGATGCGGAGGTAGAGTGCTGCACAATATGCTCGCTCCGAAGCATCGCAGAATCCGTGGAGCTGAACTGTGACCGTAGGATCGTAGTGCACCCATCTCGGAATTTGAATTTGCTCGATGAATGCCAAATCAATGACGAAAGCGTTCCAGCGTTCCAAAGCCTCACTCGACACCCGCTGATCCCATTCAGTGCCTTCGAGCCACAGCTGTTGCATAAGAACCTTGGCGCGGATGATGATCGGCGTAAGCCATCCTGCTGGGTCGAACAGTTTTGCGATATCAGACAAAATTTGTCGCTTGGTCGTCGACGATGCAGCAGAATGAGTACTCAATTTGTATGAAAACCGATCAGCAATGGCATTCCAGCGGATCCCCAACATTTTTGCGTCGCTGGCAGATTTAAATTTCAAAAATTCGGCATCCAGCAGGTGTGAAGATGCGACATCCTTTAAAAGTTCGGCATGATTCGCGGTCATCTTCTTCAACGGAAATCCCGCCGAGCCGAGCGTGCTAATGAGTTGCGATTTTGCTGTACATGCCGCTTCGAGTGTATGGCCGCCTGATAGGACGTCGTCGACGTACGTTTTATTCTTCAAAATGAATGCTGCTTGAGGAGCGTCGTGCGCCGAGTCGTTTGCTAATTGATGAAGCGTTCGAATGGCCAAATATGGAGCACAGTTGACTCCAAACGTCACAGTTTTCAACTCATAATCCTTTACCGGTCCAGTCTCTTCCTCGCGAAATAGGATGCGTTGAAATGCTCGATCCTCTTCATGCACCTGTATCTGCCGATACATCTTCTCTATGTCGCCGTTAAACACGAATCGATAGAGCCTCCAGTTGAGCAAAAGGATGACCAAATCCGCTTGGAGCACCGGTCCGACATGAAGCACATCGTTCAGCGATAAGGATGACGTGGTTTTCTGTGACGCATTGAACACGACGCGCACTTTGGTGGAGGTACTCTCTGGCTTCATCACTGCATGATGGGGAAGATAAAAATAAAGGAAATTATTTTCGTGTATAATTTCAGAATTGGATCCATGTGATCATATTGTAGATACTCTGTTAACACGGAATTATAAGTGTCGCGCATAAAAGGCTGCATCGCAAGTCTTCTCTCCAGGCTCTGGTATTGCGTCAGCGCTCCGAATCGCGATGCACCTAAGCGTAAGGCTGATTTGGAAAATTCGACCTTAAATGGTAGACGTACGACATATCTACCTTCGGAATTCTTAACGGTGGTTTGAGCATAAAGCTCTTCACAATAAACGTCCTCTGAAAGAGGCGGAGGGGAATGTGGAACCTCTTCTTGTTCCCAAAACGATTTGAGTAGCTCGGAGAGCGACTCATGGTTGTCTCCGGAGGAGACCTGCGTAGTAAACGCTTCGGTGGATTCGCTGGCGATGGGCCCACTCAAATACCACCCGAACACTGAATTTTGTGCTACGAGACTCCCTCCGACATTCATTTTGACTCCAGGTCGTAGTAATTTAGGCATAATATCGGAGCCGATGACCATATCGATGCGGCCTGGATTCATGAAGTGGGGGTCGGCGAGCTCAAGCGATGAAAACTCTTGGGGATCCATGTTGGAGACCCGTTTGGCTGGAAGCCAATTTGTCAACTTTGGTAACACCACGGCGTCGATCTGATCCTCGAACGTAGAACGAGGCGATGCGAGCATGATGGAACACTCTTTTTTTGCAACTTGGGTGCACTGCCCGCCCATACCGGATACCTTGCACACTTTGGGCGTAGTTGGAAGATTCAATTGGAGCTGCATCCGTTCCGTAATAAACGTCCTTTGAGATCCTTGGTCGAGAAGGGCTCGCACTAAAAAGCGCTCTCCTTGATGCAATATGTGTGTGAGCGCGGTCAGCAACAGTACTTGCGTCTGGCTAGTCGATACGTGCGCATGTGCTTGCGAAGTTGATGATCCGTCGGCAGTTACAAAATTCGAAGTCTTCGGTGGCGCGGAAGCCTGCGCCGGATGGCTCGTCGGAGACGGGCCGTCAGCCTGAAGAGGCGTCGGTGTGGTTGAAGATCCTTGACCCTTTTGTGTAGCCGTTGGATTCGGAAAATGAAGAAGCGTATGATGCGATTTTCTGCACTTTGCGCACCGGAAGGTACTATTACACTTTGCCTTTTGATGACCAGTCGAAAGGCAGTTGAGACATCGATGGTGCTGCGAGACAGCTTGGACACGTTCGTCGATCGACATATTGAGAAACACATCACATTGGCGCAGAGGATGGCTACCGCGACAGAGGACGCAGACTCCATTGGTCCGCTCTTGGGCGAGAAACACGTTCGTCGAAGGCACTTCGGGTTTTACAGCGGGATGGGGAGCCTCCAATGCATTAAAGCTGGACAGGCGTTCAACAACTTCATATCGCTTAGTTAAAAAGGCATTCATTTGTGGCCACGTTGGCACCTCTCGATGTGACGCCAATGACTGTTCCCAATGTGCAATCGTTTGCGCCGGAAGACGCCTGGAACAGAAATGAACGAGCAGGGCATCCAAAATATCCACGACTCCATGACTCTTCAGCATCTTGAGGCAATCGTTGACGGTTGTTTGTATACGCAGGATTCCTTCCGGCGTTTCATCTTGGATAGCAGGCAGGTCGAATAAATTTTTTAATTGATGATCGACGAGGATGCGTTTGTTCTCATATCGCGCCTTAAGAGCCTCCCACGCATTCGTAAAGTTGTCGCCACACAGCGGATAGCCTTTAACGATAGCACCCGCTGCTCCCGTCGTCTTGCTGCGAAGATGGTATAACTTTTGCACTGGTGGCAGCCGAGGGTGATTGACGTAAACCGCGGTGAACATGTCTCGAAATGCCGGCCATTCACTATAGCCACCGGCAAAAACTTCAGTATCACACGGTGGTACCCTGATGAAATTGTCTTCTCCATGAAAGTCGTTAGGTGGAGGAGTTACCCGAGTGCTCGTCAGCGGTGGTTGCTGGGGGGTGATTTCTCGTAGCATCTCCTGAAGCTTGGCTCTGGCTATCATCTGAAGATCGCGACACTCGTGATAACTGGTTTCCGCTGAATCGGCCGCCTCTGGACTCTAGGTTCCTTGATCGACCGCTGCTCGATACGTTTGACGCACTTCATTCCAGTCGTACATCAGTTGTTCGATTTTAATCTCCAACAATTGCTCGCTTTGATTCATTGGATCGCTGTTCATGGCTGCATCGCACATGTTCTTGAGCTCAGCTACCGCGGAGTGAAAATACCGTAAGGGATCCATATTGTTTACGGATGTTGATCACGAAACCCGATTCTAACGAGATGACTGTCCGAAGAATTCAATGCAAGCTCGATCAAATTCACCGTAAAAATGAGAGCAACTTCAATTATCGCCGGCCTTTGATGTGAACTGGATGCCTGTTTATGAAAAAGAGATAAAAATCTCGTCCGAAAAGGAGCAATACAAATTATAAAACGGCAACCGCAGTGCGTATAGGCGACCAATGCCTACCGTAGCGTACCTCAAATTTATTTACCTTATCCTTCGCAACACTCCACAAATTTCCTGCAACCCCAGATTCAATATTAAAAAATCCAAACGAGTCAATAAATTTTATTAAAATCAAATTCCAATCTTTCAAAATATCAGTAAAATCAGCAGCTCCAATTTAAGAAATTGCAGTACGCCAAGAGACAAATTCAAATGATTTTTTTTTCTACTGTTTGCCCACTGTCGCAGAATTTCATGCACGCTGTCTAAGCCAATTTTTCGTACGCACGGGCAGAGCACAGGCTGCGCGTAAGCAGCGCACAAGCAGCAGAGGAAAAGTGAGACTTTCAATAGCGATCGACAGAACGACCGAACGACCGAACTTCAAAGCGACGCTTTCAGTTGCCTTGTCACTGCGGCGAAAAGCGTAAAAACGAGAACTTGTGCGTGTGTGTGGTTGCAGGCGAACCGCGATGGCAATAGCTGTGGCAAGTTCGGCCGCACAAATTCCACTCGATCACGTTTGATGTTCGATGCGACACACTGCGTGGCAACTGACCAGCTCAACAATTGTCCCGTACGAAGTTTGACTAGAAGTACAGGCGCTATTTCAAAGCAAAGCAATGAAACAAAAAGGAAAAACAACCGCAAGGCCTTGATGCTGGCTGTGTTCGTTCGCAAAAAGGGAACGAGAAAATCTAACGCTGCTGGCAGACCCGTTATATGGCTGTTGGTCTGCAGTATTCGTTGTGCACAAAAACCACCACCAAACGAGGCACGGGTGCACGAGCGAGAGAGAACGAGAAAACCCAAATGCTGCTTGCCAAGCCGCTATGTGCTGGTTGTTTCGCAATTTCGACTGTGCACAAAAAAACCACCACCAAAGGCGACACGGATGTGCGAGCGAGACAGACGATACGAATATGAAGAGAAAGGATGAGTCGAAACGGTGCTGTGTGTCACGTGCCTGGATCGTGCTGCCCTGACCTTTCTGAAGGGCAAATAGCAGCAAAGGGTGACCACACGTGGCCTACTTTCTCGATCTTTCCTCGCAAGGGTTGGTCCTCCAGAACCTGTTTCCAGGCTCCTGGCACGGGATCGCCAAATGTTGATGTGAGGGGCAAGGAAAGCAAGAAGACGTACCTGTGGTTCCGCTGCTGATCCTGGGGGTGTGCCGAGTCGGTCGTTTAATGGATCGGCGATTACGCGACGTGGATTATATGGTTGGGGTTTGTGATTTTAAATTCTGCGCCTTCCTGGCGGTGATATAATAAATGGATAATCAAGAAACAAAAAAAAACAAATTTGCCTTCTTGGCGATTTAGGGTTTTTTATACTTCACTTGAGTTCACTTAGTTCTTTTTTGCTTATTTTTTAGTTCACTAATTTTCGATTTTTGCTTTTCTTTAATTTGAATTCAACCGTTTTCGTTTTAGATTTTTTTTTTGTTTTAATTAATTTTAATTCAACCGTTTTCGTTTTAGATTTTTTGTGTTTTAATTAATTTTAATTCAACCGTTTTCGTTTTAGATTTTTTTTGTTTTAAGTAATTTTTTGATTGGGGGGCGATGAAGCGCGCACGAACGTTTTTGGGCGATACTACTTATGCGATTGATTCTTGTTGAAGGGCCAGAAGTCGCTCGAGCTCGAACTTCGAAGTCGTACAAAAAGAAAAAATTGATTAATTCGCCGCGCTTTAAAGCTTCGGCTGCGTAGCTGCGGCGGCGAACACGAACACCGCCTTTTCACCCTCAGTGCCGTAGCAATTCTGTTTTGCGTGGGGGAAAAATATTTTTTTCAATTTTAACGTCTATTTTAATCAAAACCATATTACATGCACGCTTTCAATGCAAGCGTTTAACGGACCTTAAGGAATCGTATCGAATGAATACTTTTTTAAAGTGTGTTCGAAATACTCAGCTGTTCTTCTTAGAGCTATTATACACGAGACGATATAAGCGGGATAGGCAAACAGTTCAATTCAGAAAACTGCCACACGCACGATTTTTCTCTCTTATAGCTTAATTTTTTCCTACTCTCCTCGAAACATCCCTTTTTTAAAACAAGTATGCTTATAAGGTGGTTGAGCCAAATAAAACCAACGGCTTTACAAGGCCCGTTTTTCAGAAAACATATTTCTAGCACTCTCAGCATAATGATTTTTGGCATGTTCTAAAGCGTTTATATTTACTTCACAAAGCAAACAAAATTGCGTCAATTGTGTAGCTGAGTGAATAGTAATCTTCCAACAAAGTCTACAGAAGTGAAAACAACTTGCTTGGTCTAATTTTGCGTGAGAAGAAGAACAATTTTTTTCCAAAAGTTGTTGATAATTTTGTAAAGTCTTGATGCTGTTGGGATCTAAGGAAGTGAAGCGCTCAGACGGGGTCGAGCGTATAAACGTTCCTTTATTCCAACGCTGAGGTATAGGAGACCAAGCGCTCAGACAGTGTCGAGCGTATAATAGTCCCTATATTTCCTTTTAAATAAAAGATTTTATCTAAGGTTTAATCCTTTTATTTAAGGTTTGGAATCCTTAGGTCTAAACAGAATTACTTATCCTAACTTGAAACTGCCCTATGCTTCCGACGTCGTGGCCCGTGGGTGAGTACGCTCGCAGAAGAAGTCTAAGTGAGTCTCAAACTGAGTCTGCCTTCCAGTCGTCGAAGCTCCGTTTTTATAGATCAATATTGCTGATCTTGCAATATTGGAAATTCCCACTGTCCGCGATCGTCGTGGATTCTTCCGGAACACACTGCATAATCTTGACCGCGACCTTCACCTGCAATTGTACCAACATTGCCATACTGTTGTTGTTGCCTTTACTTCCGTTCACTTAGTGGAGTTGTTTTTGTTGTTGCCAGCGATCGAATTGCAATTGTGCATTCGCTGTACCAGTGCTAATGTTTGTCAATCGTGCATAAACTGTGACTGTGTTGTTGTTGTTGTTGCTAGCTGTCGCCCTGCAAGTGCATGCACCGTGTTTGTGCTTAATGTTCTTGTAATTTCCAGCGATCGGGTTGCGCATATGCTTGTGCTCGTGCTGGTGTTGTTGTTGTAGTAGCCAAACTGTCTCTGTCAGCGGTTTTCGCTAGCCGTTGCTTTTCAGTAGCGTAGAATCACCTTGACGAAGAAATTCATGAGTGCAGGTCACTGCCTTTTGTTTGCAGTTTAAGGTGACCACATGTGAGTTTGGGAAAGACTCACAACATCCCTCCCCCTTTGAAGAAAATCGCTCCATAGCGATGATCGAAAACCTCCGAGTTGGATGCGTTTTTGACATTGTGGCTGCTGTGGTTTTAAATTAACATTTAGTTGAAGTATCCCGTACTTGGAAGATGAGAGTGGTTGCTGCGATGTTTACTCTAATTTTCTTGCGCTGAAACGAGCTGCTGATGTTGTTATCACATAGACGTTGTTTGAAGAAAAAATAATGCAGGCAGGTTGTTCAGAACTTTTAATTGAGGGACAACCTTGACTCCCTCCTCTCCCCTTCTTAATGAAGTCGCGTATTAGTTGCATACGATATAGATGAACGAAAAATGTTAACATATGATGTATACAGTATGCATCGTTACTGTTGCTCGGTTGCTTCATGATTCAAAGGAGACAATTTTGAAGCGTTTAAGGTGATTGTCTTTTAATGGTGGTTAAGAAATATAGATGTTTGCCTAAGGCTGGCGAAGACGTTGTTTTTAGGCAAATGATGAATCGTGAAATTTATGTCGATGCGTGTTGGAACAATACCACTGCTGTTGTTTAAGCGATACTCCCGCTGTTTCGATAGTGCGTATCCAGGCCATTCTTTGGGCTTAAATCTAATATATAAAATTTATTTCATAGTATACTTTCTTATTATCTATATAATGTTTTGAATTCATTTTCTTGCAGCTTGTTTAACAATCATGTATACTTTATTTATTGTTTATTTTTTCTTAACATTTACTTTTTATTGTTCAATTTCATATTTTCTTTTATAATTCTTTTTTTTCTATTATTTTTCTTAAATTGTACTATGTTTATAAGAGTTTCAAAAACAAAAGTTTTGTTAGGTACCTATACTTTGAGGTTTTTGTCTGTGATTGTAATTTATTTATTTATTTATTTTTTTTTTTCTATCGTTTGTTTTCACAGTTAATAATACATATATTGTTTTCTTATGATGTACCCGTCACCGTAATTAAAAATTGATAAAAATTTGTAATTTACTTTTTCTCGTAGTTTTTATTTATTTATTTTATATATATATATATATATATTTTTTTTTTTTTAATTTTTTTTTTTTTTTTTTTTTTTTTTCAAGTACTATATTTGTGTTTTTTACGAATTTAATTATAATCTTTTTTTTTTATATGTACTTATGTTATTCTTTCTAAAAAAATATTTTTTTTTTTTTTTTCATTTCTTTTCGATCAAACAGTAAAAAGTGTTTTATAAACGCAAAAATACCTATGCTTTCAAGGTATTGATTTTGAATTAAACGTTTTTGAGTATATAAAAATATTTTGTGAATATTTGTATATACTTGTTTATATTTACCAATTTATTTTGCTTTGCTTGTTCTACCGGCTCGATATCGCTTTTGTGGTCGGATTCCTTGGTTAACCTAAAAAATAATAAAAATACAGATTATGTGCCCTGAGTCCCTCCTGGTTCTTTCAAAGGCATAGTGGTCTTTACCCATAAAGTTACATTTACAAAATGAGATTAAACTGGTGTTGCAAAAACTTTAAAATTCGTATGTTTAATATTTTAAAAACAAGTTTTGTTTTTAACTCTATTCCGAAAATTTCTTAAACCATTTGTTTTTCGTCGCCATTCCTTATGTAGATATCGCAATAAGCGATATTAAAAAGAATTTTTTTTTTTTCGACAATAATGATTAAATATAAAAACATTCAAGTCTCGTTTTAGTCAAGAAGAACCTATGTTTTGGGACAGTATTTTGAATTTTAATAAATCTACGGCACATTATAGTTCTGGGCGAAAAATTTCTCTAGATCTTTTAAATCTCTTGTATGTTTTATCTTAATTTGCAAGAATTTTAATTTAGATTTGCTTTGTTTGATAAAAGATTCTTTTACAATGGAAAAAAACTTTTGAATTGATCTTTGCATTACCTTCGGACTTTTGAAATACTCGTACAACGTCAGCTCTCTAACCTCTGATTCTTCATTTAGGTTTACTTTTTCAATTGATATCTTCTCATCGGGATTTCTATCTCTATCTGGTGGGTTTCCTTTCAAAATATCTTCACATACTTCTTTATTACTATTAGTACCATCTCTTCTAGTACCACAAGAATTATTCTCGACCTCCTTGTCGAATCCAACTTCTTTATTACTATTTTTACCACAAAAATAACCCTCGAACTCCTCGTCGAACTCGTACTCCAATACATTCGACTTTTTATTCACAACATCCCCACCGCTACATAGTCCCTTTTTATCATTAACGATTTCTCCGGAAAATTTCTCTGCGCATATTTCTACTGCCCTTGCTGTCCTAGCACGGATCGTGACTGGTTTAATAGTACAAACCCAACTGCTATAAGTGGAACTAACAAGTGGTAGTGAAGCAATTTCTCTGCCATTTTTGAAAAATTTAATTTCTTTATCTATGGTATCTATGACTGATTTATTCCAGAGCCCATCTCTGCCTAATAGTCCATCTCCCGGAATTTTACTTCCCTTTGGTAAAACGTGAAACTTAAAATTCAACTCTTCATTATTTGTATGACCACTGTCTATAATTCCTTTACTCCTAACGGTGCCTCCGAAGGCTCCCACTAAACTCTTGGCTTCCGATTCATAAATGTTATGTACATTTTTTAACGCTTCCCATTTAATTAAACTAGTGTCAGCTCCAGTGTCCACTAACAGAGTTACCTCATCGTTTATAGCTTGTCGATTAGGAAATACTATAAACGCGTCGTCTGACACTAAGCCTGAACATTGTGTATTAAAGGATTTGGGATTATTTCGAATCAGGTTCCTACAGGGGCGCTTCTTTCGTTCTTTTAGCCATTCCCAAGTTTGATTGCGCAAAATAGAAAATTTTTCGCTTATGGCTGCTAAAAAAGGTAACACAAAAGATAACAATAATTTTCGAAATTGACTTCTATCTTCGTTTTTACTCTTTTTATCTTCAACCGTTTTTTCTGATTCTGCATTTACAATTGGCATTGAACTCTCGTAAAAATGAAAACTCACATTCTCGTTAAAATGCACTCTTCGCTTTTGCCTTTGATTTTTCTTTAATAAAAGTTCTTTTTTACTCAAGATTCTTGAACTCGTTATTCTTTTTTTCTCTGATTTATTACAATTTAAATTTATACTGATCGTTTTTTCGTCAACATCATCTAAAAAAATCCTATTTATGTCTAATTCCTCTAATTCTATATAATTTTTTGATTTGTCTTCTGTTGTTTTCAAATTTAGACTTTGATTTGGCCCTTGATATGCTCGCTCTGTCTGGGCATTCCGGTCTGTCGGCCAAGACCGGGCCGCTGGGGGTTTTCCTGATTGTACAAATTAAAAATTCTTGTGCTATTTGAATCAAAATTGTTTGCCATAAATTTATAAATATGATTTTCCCTGTTTCGTCTTTCTCCTCTATTAGGTTGTGCCTCATTCTGGAACTGCCTTGCTTCCGTAATATTCTTCTTCTTTTTTCGTGTGCAAAATATGTTACTCTTGTGACCATTAATTCGACAAATTTTACAAAAAAAAGTTCTCATCTTACTGAAACACGTGATCTCTAAGTGCCCATTTCTTCTGCAATAAGTACATGATTTCAAAATTTGGCTTGTGGTCCTCATATTGCACCGTACGCTATATTCATGACCATACTGGTCACAACTTGTGCAATAAGGTGTGTTCCTTCTTTTTAAGCAGAAATCCCAAGAGTGACCTTCAATCTTGCAAAAGGAACAACGAATTTGTTGATTTTCTAGTAAGGGTGTTTTATCTAAAAATTTATTAGTATAACCTCTTCTAAAATTTACTGCATGATCCTCCAAATCCTTTGCTATTGCTAACTTTGTTAAATTAATCGGAGACATTTTTTGATGTGTTGTAGGCGTTTAGTTCATTTCCCGTTTCGAATTAATAAGCATTGTTCTATCAGACAGGACTCCGAGCAATTAAATCGAATAAAAATTTTTACTTACCATTTTTGTTTTATTTATTCTTTCCTTCTGGAATGTTGAATGTGTTGATTGATGTGTTGATTTCCTGGGAACTTTTGAAAAACATTTTAATTTTATTTATTCTGCGCCACATTGCTTGGTGTAATCGTTGATTTAATTTTCTTGTGCTTGGTAACTGCTACCGTCGATTCTTGTTAAACAAATATTATTTCAATAATTCTGCCCAGACGCCAGGATTCAAAAAATATTTACTTGCGTTAAAAAATATTGACCTGTGTTTTACCATACAATCGTGCTAATGAATTGATCGGCTGTTTTTGGTAGCAACTAGTCGCTAATTAAAATTGACACAATTCCAATCACAGGCGAAATTCGTTTATAGCCGTTCATGTATGTACACTTTGAATATGAAATTATGTTTCAATATCTCTTCTAAGCTTTTTGGCCCAGATACATTGGCAAGATATCCTTGACAATATAATCTTTGCTCAAAAATTACAATCTCGCATGCAGCATAATAAGCTTTTTTGCCCTGTGGTAGCAACTAGTCGCTAATTAAAATTGACACAATTCCAACTTAGCAAAATGCGCCAAGCTGCATAGCGATCAATATAATTTTGTTCAAAGCTTTGAGGAAACTGAGTTCTCATCCAACTGAAAGTCAGTCGAATACCGGCTGCGCCAAATAATGTTGGGATCTAAGGAAGTGAAGCGCTCAGACGGGGTCGAGCGTATAAACGTTCCTTTATTCCAACGCTGAGGTATAGGAGACCAAGCGCTCAGACAGTGTCGAGCGTATAATAGTCCCTATATTTCCTTTTAAATAAAAGATTTTATCTAAGGTTTAATCCTTTTATTTAAGGTTTGGAATCCTTAGGTCTAAACAGAATTACTTATCCTAACTTGAAACTGCCCTATGCTTCCGACGTCGTGGCCCGTGGGTGAGTACGCTCGCAGAAGAAGTCTAAGTGAGTCTCAAACTGAGTCTGCCTTCCAGTCGTCGAAGCTCCGTTTTTATAGATCAATATTGCTGATCTTGCAATATTGGAAATTCCCACTGTCCGCGATCGTCGTGGATTCTTCCGGAACACACTGCATAATCTTGACCGCGACCTTCACCTGCAATTGTACCAACATTGCCATACTGTTGTTGTTGCCTTTACTTCCGTTCACTTAGTGGAGTTGTTTTTGTTGTTGCCAGCGATCGAATTGCAATTGTGCATTCGCTGTACCAGTGCTAATGTTTGTCAATCGTGCATAAACTGTGACTGTGTTGTTGTTGTTGTTGCTAGCTGTCGCCCTGCAAGTGCATGCACCGTGTTTGTGCTTAATGTTCTTGTAATTTCCAGCGATCGGGTTGCGCATATGCTTGTGCTCGTGCTGGTGTTGTTGTTGTAGTAGCCAAACTGTCTCTGTCAGCGGTTTTCGCTAGCCGTTGCTTTTCAGTAGCGTAGAATCACCTTGACGAAGAAATTCATGAGTGCAGGTCACTGCCTTTTGTTTGCAGTTTAAGGTGACCACATGTGAGTTTGGGAAAGACTCACAACAATGCCCATACCAAAAGTCGGACTTTATTCAAATTAAAATGAATGGAAAAAACCCCTGGCAATGCTGTATTCCGAATAAAACGTAAAATTATATTGAGTGGTTTTAATAAGGCATACAATAGTCACCTTGCAACTGGTTCTTAAAAACAAGATTTTTTGGAGGCCCTAAATGGACCTTAATATACCAAGCACTTAAAACCAATGAGAAAGAAGGCCTTTCACTGCAATGGGCAGCAAGTTAAGGGTCATTCCATGACAAACGATACTGGGGTTGAAAATCTAAATATTTTATTTTCGCATTAAATCTGATGAATGTTGAAATAAAATATTCCAATCAATAATTTTCGAAACTAAAAGTTTGGAAGAAACGCGTAATGCTTAAGTAAATTAGTCTTTTAAATCTGTACTCAAGTGAAAAGCCGAATGAGGTTTGCGTCGAAACAGAGCCATGTAACACCCAGATTAACAAAACTATTCAGTTTTTTTCGTTTTCTGAAAAACTAGGTTCTGGCGCTTACGTGGTTGTTGAAGAGATGCGACGATATGCCAAACTTTTCTAATTTTAAATTTAGATAAAACAACTAGAAGCGAAGAGAATAAAGTGCTTTAATGGCTAAAATATTCTTTCAAAATACATACAAATTTATACTTTTATCGAAAAAATGTAACACCCGAAATGATGGAATGACCCTTAACGAAATTATTATCGATAATGCATTGTACCTGCACTTGAATATACAACTTTGAGTTTTAAAAATATTATTTTACATAAGAAGTGCTGGGAATTTTTATTTATTTAAATTTTTGATCTCAAACAATATTTACAATAGGGGTATTCACAAAGGCATGTTAAAAACGTTGGAAAGTCGGAAAATCGTAAAAATGCGGCTTCTCAAAAAATTTTTATACTTTTTTTGTATCTTCCACAACTTTTTAAGCAGTTAAATTTTTCCGATTTTCCGACTTTCCTATTTTCCGACGCCTTTGTGAATACCCCTAATGAAATCAGATAAAAATTTAATCTTTTTCTTTAATTGTTCGCACGTTTTTGAGAGCAATCAGAATTGGGCCTTATTAAGACATGGGGTTTCTAATATGGCAAAAAAGGGACAATTTATAAAATGTCTCAACTGAATACATTTAAACACTTTTTTGTACTTTTTTTACATTTTCGGATAAAAAAGGTTAAATAAAAGTGATTAAGATCCAAACTCTCTCTAAGTTTAACCAATTTCCGACATTCCAAAGCTTTTAACACACCTTTGTGAATATCGTTATCGTTTTAAAAATTCACATTTTCCCCTTTTTGCCTTATCCCTAAAAATGGGGAAATTTCCATAACATGACAACTAATTAGGAACGAAACTTTTTTTTTTGAAAAAATTATCGTTTTTTATAATTAATTCATGAATATATGATAGAAAAAATAAACTTTGAAGTATTCGCTATAAGAATAAATCAGAAAAAATTCTGTTTTCATAGAGGAATATTATTTTTTCACATTTAAAAAAAAAACTCAATTTTGATTAGGACAACTAATTAGAAACGCGGAAATATTTCAAGCAATTTAAAGGAAAATAAAAGTAAAATCTATTGTTATACCCTGCCACGCCCAAAAATGAATTAATTGTGTTTTCAGTAAAATGCTTGTAACTTGCGAACCACTCAACACATTCCATTGATATTTGGTGTACTGGTAAACTACAAAAAGGGACATATCCTGGAAAAAAATGGACGCCGGCCTCCTCGAGCCACGCCCACAAATAAGGGCTTATCGTAACTTGTGAAGTAAAAGGCGTAGAAGCTTCAAATTCGCAAAATAGGTTGACCAAGGCAAATGAAAGGTGTAGGAACAAAAATGTACATATGTAGCGCGCCCACTGCCACGCCCACAAATGGAGAATTTTCGTAACTTCCGAAGTAAAAGGCGTAGAAGCTTCAAATTCGCAACATAGGTTCACCAAGGCAAATGAAAGGTGTAGGAACAAAAATTTATGTAGCCCGCCCACTGCCACGCCCACAAATAGAGAATTTTCGTAACTTCCGAAGTAAAAGGCGTAGAAGCTTCAAATTCGCAACATCGGTTCACCAAGCCAAATGCAAGGTGTAGGAACAAAAATTTATGTAGCCCGCCCACTGCCACGCCCACAAATGGAGAATTTTCGTTACTTCCGAAGTAAAAGGCGTAGAAGCTTCAAGTTCGCAACATAGGTTCACCAAGGCGAATGAAAGGTGTAGGGAAATAACTTATGTGGCCCCCACTGCCACGCCCACAAATAGAGAAGGAAAACAAAGTGCGCTCATAATGTCGGGACGCTGGGTATTTGAAAGTCGGGCTTGACCGACTTTAGC
>CM035808.1:49528671-49553146 GCA_020466095.1 Chlorops oryzae | reverse complement strand
AAAAAAATCTATCGTAATGTTTTTTATCGCTTAATACAGTCATTTTATTTTTAGATTTACATCAAAGAAAAATACCATCGCTTTTGTCAGATGTTCTGAACCGGTTCGCAGTGACGGATCATGTTCTATGTTTCCATGATTCATGGTTGCCATTTTTTGCCACCAAAAAGAATTCACCTTTAAGGGCCAAATCATTTCTTTGCACACAAAAGTGTCACAAATCATTAATAACACAGCCACACAAAAAAAAAATTTTTTTGGTTTGATCTGGGTATCTCACTACCTCTACCATATGTTTTCGGGGTCGCTGATTCCAAATCCGTTGCCCGTTTTGCTCCATCAGATCAGCATTTTGCCATAACCTCAAAAAACCTCAATTCGAGCTATTAAAATTTAATATCGTGGACAAATTTTTTTTTCGTTCTGATCTGGGTATCTGATTACTTCTACTATATGTTTTCGGGGTCGCTGATTCTAATCCGATGCCCTTTTGCTCCATCAGATCAGCATTTTCATAACCTCAAAAAACCTCAATTCGAGCTATTAAAATTTAATATCGTGGACAAATTTTTTTTTTTTCTGATCTGGGTATCTGATTACTTCTACTATATGTTTTCGGGTCGCTGATTCTAATCCGATGCCCGTTTTGCTCCATCAATCAGCATTTTGCCATAACCTCAAAAAAAACTGACACGTAATAAGATTTGGTAATCTAATGTTTTGTGGAATAATTGTACCGTCGGCATTGGCGTTACCCGATGCACACCGCGGGGAGGTTGCACGATCGGTTTTGTTGCATCATTGAGCCCTTATTGGGGCTGTTTTTTAAAGCTGATGATATAGAATATTTTTTAGTCGGTCTCCATCTTTGAGCTGTATCGGGTTCTTTTCTCTTCAAATGACCTATGTAAGGGATTCCTTTTACGCTTTTTGACCTGCCCAAGTGTTTCTCTTTTGAGCATCCAGCAAAATCTGCCAACATATTAACGTCCCATCGTCCCTGATAGCGATTTCCATAACTTTGATATCTTGATGAAAACGTTCCCCCCTGTTCTTCACTAAAGTGTCACAGGTTATCGGAAATTGGTCAAGATGAGAGTGCAGAAAATGAAGCTTTAAGTTCATCAAGCATCCCAGTTTCTCGTAGTTCTTTATCATGTTGGCAACTAACTTCTTATACTCTGGACTTTTTCGGTTTCCTAAGAAGTTTCGTGCAACTTCTCGAAAACTTTTCCAAGCTGCTTTTTCCTGATCATTCATCTTACTTATAAAGTCATTATCTCTGAACAATTTTCGAATTTGAGGACCATCGAACACCCCTTCTTTAATTTTGGCATCAGAAACACGAGGAAACACGGTTTTGTAGGTACTTGAAACATTTACCTGTTTTGTCTAGAGCTTTGACAAACTGTTTCATGAGACCTAGTTTTATATGTAAAGGAGGAATTAGAATTTTCGTAGGGTCTACTAGGACTCATTCATGACATTATGCGACCCAGGTGTAAGGGAAGCTCTAGTTGGCCAATCTTTAACCTTGTAATGGTTTTCTCTGTTTCTACTATCCCATAGACCACAAGTAGCAGGGATACTTAGTAAATCCGGACTGCTGGCCGAGCAACATAGTTATTATTTTAAATCCCCACAGATTTGCCATCTATGGAGGTCGTAGCCAATTTTTTTAAAAGAACTTGCATATTTTCGTATTTTTCCTGCATAACATTTGAATGAGCTATTGGTACAGGAGCATAGACGTTAGTATTATGAAGTAACACTGCCTTAATACTTCTTTCGATGAATCGATAAACAGGCGCCAATCGGTTGCTTTGTAGCAATTTTTTTTCAGTTCATTCATTAGTCCATTAATATTAGTGCAATATGCAAGATCCCCATCCTTAGAAAAATATTTCCGAAATTCTGACTCTCGATTTCGGTACTCGGATACTTTTGTACCCGGTTCTAGAAAATTGTGTTGCTTAAAAAAAGAAGCTAAAAATTCTGAACTGTCTTTTGGCAAGCCTAAATACTTGCTAGATAAATGTAACTCCTTACTGCCAACCGAGGCATCTTAATCATATTTCATTTACATATTTGGAATCAGCATCAGAAAATAAAAAATGCATTTATTTTCCGAGTTTAAAACAAAAACCGAATTTTGGGCCATTAGGGGGTTGAAGGGGGTGAATACGGAAAATTGAGCGATCAAAATAAAACTTTGAAGGTCATTTTTGGATCAGCGCATCAAAATACATAGGAATAGGTGGGTCTATATTCTGGCACATAATTTTTTTTTTTTTGTGGCTGTCAATAGCTCGAGTTGAGGTTTTTTGAGGTTATGGCAAAATGCTGATCTGATGGAGCAAAACGGGCAACGGATTTGGAATCAGCGACCCCGAAAACATATGGTAGAGGTAGTGAGATACCCAGATCAAACCAAAAATTTTTTTTTTGTGTGGCTGTGTAATTTTCAATAGTTTTCCCTTTGATTGTTACTACCATTATTTCCCCACAATTCTTTCAATAAGCTGAGCATTTCTTTCAGTGTTGGATTTTTATGAAACTGTGTGTGCCTATCCGGTAGGTCTGGGAATCAGCCAACGTCTATTTTTCATACCCTTAAACCTTAAAAATTGGTCCAATCGTACAATTTTTAGTTGTAACACCCGACGTATGAGCAATGTTATTTCAAAACAATACTGTAGGCCATAACATTGCGTATACTTCCTATTTTCAAAATTATTAATTTATAGAAAGACGCATTCACGTCAAAACCACATGACAACCCACAGCACTAAAATAAGTTTACTGGCTTGTGTGGTTCGAAGAGTGGTCCAGCCGTCATATTTTATAGTAAAAAAATACTCCTTTTATATAAATAAAAAGAAAATGATTGATCCTTAAACGTTATGAGAATGAGTGAGAAAGACGGATGCAAAGAGATCTGCATATTTTTGGTCATTAATTTTTGACACATTCATGTCTACAGAGGCTGTATGACAGATCAGCAAGTGATACATACAGTATTCCCCAGATATTTTAGCACCGTCGAAAATGAAAACAGGCCAGTTGTTAAAAGCGAGAACAGCTTGCAATCGAATGAATTCAGTTTATTGAAAGATGGTAACGACAGAAATTTTCGATGCTTTTAAGAGGGGAATGGACTTTATCCGGGCCGCATATATCTGGGGAATACTTTATATTGAACCGCAGCGATATTTAATGGGAGTTTTATTGAGAAGGAAAAGAAGAAAATGATAATTTTAGGACCTTATATGGGAAATCTGTTCAAGAAAACATCCTCACATTGATTTCGACTAAAATGTACCAAAATTAAATGGCACATACCTTTGAAGCAAACGAAAGAGTACCAAAACACGGCAACCACGGCCATGACTTTTAACGGATCCAAGGAAATGATTCAAATAATGAAACCTTAAAATTTAATATTCATAAAAAATGCAATAAAATTCATCGATAAAGGCGATTATCAGAAGTGCTGTTGCGGCCCACAGGCTGAGAATCACTGGCATATGCCATAAAAATTCTTACACATACATTTGGACTTGTCCAAAGTTGCTCGGTCGTGAAAAAAATTAAATGTTTTTCTCTCTTTCATTTTCAGTTATAAGTATTTCGTTTGGGGTTATTGAATTTTTAGAATTTGTTTGTCTTTTGTTTTGCTTTCGATGCCGATCGATGATCACTGTCCAAAGAATTTCATAAATCGCGAAGAATTTTTTCGCTTAATCATCTCAAATTGGCACACAAACAGCAGATTTATGACGCCTCAATTATTGAGTATCTAAAAGTACGTGCATAAATTTATAAATCTGCATAGTGACTTTTTGTCTAAAAAAAACAAGAGAAAAAACATTTGTTTTAGACTTAAAAAAAAAATTAAAAAACTACAAATATTTAAATAAAATTTTTTTTCCCCCCATTTTCTTAAGATAAGTCGGATTTGAGAAGTGGGAAAAAAGAGATGTTTATAAACTTTTATTTATTTGTTTTTTATTGAATGGGTTTAATGTTTAATGTTCCAAAAAAGCCTGCTGTACCCAATGAATTTTCTTTTTTATTGTTGTTTTATCTTTTATATTGCACTATTAGATCAGCTTTTGTTGTTATCTTTAAACAGCTTGAACTTAACAGCGTCATGGTTTGAATTTATTGTTCTGTCTGCTCACCACACTCTTGCATCAGTGCTGCCAGTAGGTACTTCGGGCCAGCATTTCCTTTGGTTATGTTCCAAAAATTCCTTTTGCTCAGTTTTCTATGAGAAAATGTTGCGGGGAAAATCCCTTTTCAAACATTTTAAGCGTTTTTGGTTAAAAATGAAATCAAAAAATTCCATCGTAATGGAAAAAATCTTTTAATCTGGCATCACTGGCAATACAATTTTTCTTACTCTCCGATCCGCTCAGTTAATTTTTATTTAACGCTTTCAAAAAAAAAAAAAACCCTTTTGAAAAAAATATTATATAACTTTATGGAATATTAATAAACCGGATATAATTTAAATCGGGGACTTTTTGTACGATTTATTATAATGAAAAAAGTATTTATATTGTGGTACTTCACTTGGCTTTGAATATTTTCATAGTTAAAAATGCATTTAATGATGGCATTCAGAATTCAGTTTTAATATACAGTCAAGCTTCTATAGCTCGAATCGCTATTACAGACTGTAAGAGAGAAAATTGTATGTCAGTCCGTGTTAAGATTTGAAGTCTTGTCGCGGCAACTCGAAGATTTTGAAAGAGAAACATACGGGGAGGCGAGAGGGATTTGATTCGCCCGGATTAAGAACCTAGCCAGACATGCCTAGTATTGTCACGACATTAGAGATTGATATTCTGAGGATAAATGTAGGTTAATCGCGATCAACTATATAAGTACGTCTGTTCAGGCGCGCAGCCTGGAGGGGTTTTGGGAGTTCAAACCCTCAACAAAATTTCCGGGAGGGATTCGGTACCCGCGGGAAATTTTGGGGAACGCTCGGGATGGGCGGGATGTGACAAAAAATGTATGTTTCGGGATGGCAACCAATTTGCTTTCCCGCGCCCATCTCTGGTCTGAAGTACCAGCACTACATTTTTTGCGCCCAATCGATATTTGTGTATCGATTTTTGTAGAAAATTTTCCGCGAACTCCCCCCAAATTGAAATCCTGGCTGCACGCCTGCGTCTGGCTACTGCTTAAAATTCTCTAAACGGTATGCCATGCCAACCAATTTAGTTCTAGCTATAGAAACGTTAGTATTCAAAGTTCGAGTTATGGAGGAGTGGCTGTATCGTTTTTGTATTCGAAAAAAAAAAATCCGCAATGTATGAATTACACATTTTAACATCTCCTTAGCTTGTATATACCATTTACTAATTTGAAAAATAAAAATTACAACAAACGTTCTTAGAGAAAAACCACCTAGGGGGCTTCCACAATTGCGTACTTTTTCTTCTTCTTAGTATTTAATGCGAAAATAATTCATTATTATTTAATACCTGCAACCGATTGTGTATTTTATTTATCATTGTAGTACCTCAATTGATAGCAAGAGGGGTTTAAGATAAAAACTGTTCGGGTGTTCCGATACTCATTTGCGGCTGTGTGTTTAAAATTTTGTCAATAGTGAAAGGATTAGAGTTTCAGCAAAACGAAAGAAATTGTTACCACAGAACTCTGATTGAAAGCCATCTGTGATGTGATTTTTTCATAGGAAAGGATAGCAAAGCAAAGCAAAAGAAAGCAAAGGAAAGGAAAGGAAAGGAATGCGAAGGAAAGCAAAGGAAAGGAAAGGAATGAAAGGGGGTAAACAAGATAAACAATGAAGGGAAGATAGAGAGCAATAAAGAGAGTTCGTCTCTAAGAGGGAAAGAAAGGAAGAAAGAAAGAGGGAATAAAAGAGGGAATTAGTGAATTAGGGAAAGAAGGAAAGAGAATGATAGAATGACAGAATGGGAGAATAGAAAAGTGAGAGAAAGAGAGAAAGATAGAAAGAGATAAAGTGAGAGGAGAGAGAAAGAGAAAAAAGATGGAAGAAAGAATGAGATAAAGAGATAAAGATAGAAAGATTGAAAGGTTGAAAGGTTGAAAGATTGAAAGATTGAAAGATTGAAAGATTGAAAGATTGAAAGATTGAAAGATTGAAAGATTGAAAGATAGAAAGATAGAAAGATAGAAAGATAGAAAGATAGAAAGATAGAAAGATAGAAAGATAGAAAGATAGAAAGATAGAAAGATAGAAAGATAGAAAGATAGAAAGATAGAAAGATAGAAAGATAGAAAGATAGGAAGAAAGAAGGATGGAAAGGGGAAAATGGGGATAGGGTTATAGGCGTGAAAGGGGAAAAGGAGTTTAGAGAGAAAGAGAGAAGAGGAGAAAGACAGAGAAAAACATAGAAGGATAAAAATAAACCACGCGCTAACAATATCAATCTTGATGTCAGTGTTCACGATTTGCAGAAATTTACAAAAATGTGCCGTTGAAAATGTCATTAGTTCAGGCTATTTTGGTTTTGTGTTGCTGGAATTTTTTTTTTTTCAGAATTGACGCGGAAACAAAATAAAATAAAGCCTTTTTATCTTCATTTCAGTTTTTAAATTCTTTTTTGAGCCATTAGAGACAAAGTTTTTTTTTTTCCATAAAAACTGGTTTGAATATTTAATTTAATCTATAATTTCTTATTTGCTTAATTTCGTATTCCTCTTTTTTTATTTAGTTGATTACAGAACTAGTTCCGAAGAACGAAATGGTTCACACGTTGACCAGATTCCAATAAAGATTTTTATTTATGCATTTAATTTATTGCTCCCTATTTCCATACTCATAGCCATCTGTTTTCTTTCAGCATGTCTTCGAACGATGGTTTTAACACAAATGGTGATCAGCCTTCCAGTAGTTCAAGTAACGGGGCAATCAGGACAAATTCCAGGCAATATCCAAACAGCACATTACCAAATGAACAAACGCGAATAAAGCCAACAAAACAGGCGTACTTCAGCGATGAGAAAGTTCTTATACCAGACGACGATCGGGTGAGTCAAAGAATTCTAACTATGCGCAGTAAACGTGGAAAAAAGAATCACAGATGTTGATAAGACATGGACAAAGAAAATAAATAAATAAAAAGAATAACAAAAAAGATTTCTTTTAATAAATAAAATATAGGAAATATAAGAAAAATTGGAAAAATTGGAAAAATTGGAAAAATTGGAAAATTTGGAAAAATTGGAAAAATTGGAAAAATTGCAAAAATTGAAAAATTGGAAAAATTGGAAAAATTGGAAAATTGAAAAAATTGGAAAAATAGAAAAAAATAGAAAATAATATAAAAAAATAGAAAAAATAAGAAAAGTAGGAAAAATAGGAAAAATTAGAAAAAATATATAAATATAAAAATATTTAAAAAAAAATTTTTTTTTAAATAAAACATAAAAAAATTATTATAAAAAAATGTATAAAAATAAGGGAAACATATAAATAAAATCCAAACGCGCAATTTCTAACCTCATGATAAAATCTCATCAATTTTTCTTTCTCTTTCAGACTGGATTTAGTATTCGTAAATTATGGGCTTTCACAGGTCCAGGGTTTCTCATGTCCATAGCATATCTTGTTCCGGGTTAATATTGAATCGGATTTGCAAAGCGGTGCGGTAGCGAAATACAAAATATTATGGGTTCTATTATGGGCAACAATATTGGGATTGCTAATGCAGCGTCTAGCCGCGAGGTAAGTTGTCATTCGAGCCATGTATGTAGATACGCCCCAAGATTTGTTGATCAAAAATAAATTTATTTATTTCGGTGTCTCTTTAGGTTAGGCGTTGTGACCGGCCTACATTTAGCTGAAATGTGCTATCGTCAGTATAAAAAGTTTCCTCGCATTATTTTATGGATTATGATTGAAATTGCTATCATCGGTTCCGATATGCAGGAAGTTATAGGCACTGCGATCGCGATATACCTCTTATCAAATAAATAGTGAGTGCTGATAATGGACATTCAAAATCAATTATATTGTGTTGCATGATCTTTATGAATGGGATTTCCTAATGACATTGTTGTTTTTTTTTTTGTTTTTTGTTTCATTATTTTTCTTGTTGAATGTTTCTAGCGTGCCATTATACCTTGGGGTTATGATAACAATCTTCGATACATTTACTTTTCTTTTTTTGGATAAATATGGCTTAAGAAAACTGGAATTTCTTTTTGGAATCCTAATCACAATAATGGCAGTGACCTTCGGCTATGAGGTAAGTGAATTGCTGTGAATTGCTGAATGAATGGGAGTTTTTGAATGGGGATTCTTCAAATTTTGACGGATGAGGTATGGTTATGGACATGCATTTTTTTCGTTTCTTCTCTGTTTTATGTAATGAAAAGGATATTCTTGAAAAAAAAGGCTTGTTAGTATTTCCAAACGGATGAGACATTTTGATCTCTTATAGCTTGAAAGGGGAAAAGAGTGAAGTGCGTACAGTTAGAAGTCTATGGGGAATATCTTTTTGAATAAATGGACAAATTCTTAAAATTTAAAAAAACCTATTCTATTGAGCTGAACCCCCAAGCAAAGTATGACATATGAACTGTGGATTTTAACGAATGTGTTGCAGTTTTTATTCAAAAATTAGAAAAGTATGTGTTTACAAGGGTTTTTTCATACCACAATGGCGCCTAAATTCAGAAATGTAAAAAAATGAACATTTAAACAGCCAAAAAACTAATAAAATTAACTGCAAAAACCTTAGTGCGTTTAAAAAAAAATCGTTACGATTTTAACTTAGTCCAAAGATAATGATTTAGTTTCGACCGTTTTTCCCTTTCTCATTTCAAGATAAGAATATGAATGCTGCGGGAAGGCTTTTTAGGGTGCGTGAAATCTTCAAAATCTTCAATTTTTGACGATATCGATTTCTGTCAAATGTCCGAAAGAAACGCTGCTCCATTAAATGATATCAAAGAAAATACCGCTTGATTGTCAGCCCCAAATAAATTGTATTAAATCTGTTTTCCAGAATGAAATGTACTTATGTACAAAGAGAAAGATAAACAAAAAAAATGTTACAAGTCAATAATTGACTGAGCATACATCGCAATTGTTAATGGGTTAAATATGCCTTGATAAAATAGGGTACGAAAAAAACAAACGACAATTTCAGGCCTTACATGCCTCATTTACGATTTCATTTTTATCTCCACGAGTTTTCCGTAAAAAAATAATTTCATGCATAAAATTCGCTGCTCAAAGTGATGACACATGCCCACGATTGGCAGCAAGCGTTTATTTTTCCGGTTTCCATCCATGTAGATCCGTACATATGTACATATATAAAGTAGTGGGAATTATTTTTATGATAATATTTTATTTTGCATTCTTTTATTGTTTATTATATAAAAACGATTTTTTATTTTATTTTAAAGCTTTTTTTCAATAATAAAGATAAAAATGATAAATTTCTAAGCAAATAATTATCAAAATAACGAAATAGTTGTTGACTCACGATCACCGTATAGACCCTCTTATACAAGTAATCACCGATTAATACACCTAGTTATGGTTGATTGAACTTAAAGTTAATCACCCAATGCAATAGACGGCGCTTTTCAATCGCAATAAATAGTTTCGCGTACGTAGATAAAAAATACTCTGAGCAAAACATAAAACGAAAATCGTAGCTTTCATTCAATCAATAATTGAGAGGAGAGAAATGTTTATAGATTTTTATTAGTTTGCTGTAGAATCATGAATTTGTATCTTAAAGAGTCGAGACCTTTTTTTCGAAAAAAAAAAATAACAATACTAATAAAACAATGTGCAAATTTGTTTTTGTCATCAGTCAAAACATCAATTAATAAATTTGTTTTAGTTGTGAGAATATCGGACCGCGTTCATTGAAGCGGCAATGAACCTGAAAAAAAGAAGTCGGACAGAAAATCCCCCTTTTCAACCCCTTTTCTCTACAGGCTTGATTATTTAGAAAAGTCCGTGTAAAAAAAAAGCGTTCACTATTTCGATCTGTTCATTGTTTCAGGGACTCGTTATATCCAGATTCGACTGAAATTAAAAAATTCACTAGCCTAAGGAAGATAAAATGAACATTAAAATGTTACAAATTAAAATAAATAAAAAATTATAGCGGGAAAAATTTAAATAAAATAAAAATTAAATAAAAACAAGTAAAGAAGTTTACATCGGCTAAGCCGATTGCACACATACCTTTTCCTCAGCCTGAAATATGTTAAAACATTACCTTAACAAAAATTCCTGCCGTTCCTAGCTTGGATATCTATTCATACCTTCTAAGACTCGAGATTATTATTAAGCACAAAATTTTCGCGGATGGTGAGCATGGTCAAATTTTAACCGTTAGAGGACATTTTGTCTAGCTGCGAAAACCTCAATTCAAAAATAGTGAAAATAAAATTTTTTGCGAATTTCGCGAATGGTGATCATGGTCAAGTTTTAACCGCTAGAGGACATTTTGTATAGCTGCGAAATCCTCAATTCAAAATAGTGAAAATAAAATTTTTGCGAATTTCGCGAATGGTGGTCATGGTCAAATTTTAACCGTTAGAGGACATTTTGTCTAGCTGCGAAATACTCAATTCAAAATAGTGAAAATAAAATTTTTGCGAATTTCCGCGAATGGTGGTCATGGTCAAAATTTAACCGTAAGAGGACATTTTTTCTAGCTGCGAAAACCTCAATTCAAAATAGTGAAAATTAATTTTTGCGAATTTCGCGAATGGTGGTCATGGTCAAAATTTAACCGTTAGAGGACATTTTGTCTAGCTGCGAAAACCTCAATTCAAAATAGTGAAAATAAAATTTTTGCGAATTTCGCGGATGGTGGTCTTTGATCAAAATTTTAACCCTTAGAGGACATTTTGTTTAGCTGCGAAATACTCAATTAAAAATAGTGAAAATCAGGGTTTTTGCGAATTTCGCGGATGGTGGTCTTGATCAAATTTTAACCCTTAGAGGACATTTTTTTTAACTGCGAAATACTCAATTCAAACTGTGAAAATCAAATTTTTCGCGAATTCGCGGATGGTGGTCTTGATCAAATTTTAACCCTTAGAGGAAATTTAGTTTGCTGCGAAATACTCACTTCAAAAATAGTGAAAATCAAATTTTCGCGAATTTCGCGGATGGTGGTCTTGATCAAATTTTAACCCTTAGAGGACATTTTTGTTTAGCTGCGAAATACTCAATTCAAAATAGTGAAAATCAAAATTTTCGCGAATTTCGCGGATGGTGGTCTTGATCAATTTTAACCCTTAGAGGACATTTTGTTTAGCTGCGAAATACTCAATTCAAAATAGTGGAAATCAATTTTTGCGAAATTCGAGAAATGTGGTCATGGTCAAAATTTATCCATAATGGACGACTTTATTTGGCGGCAAAATACACAATCAGAAGAAGCAAAAAAATAATTTTTGTATTCAGATATGAGAATAAGAGAAAGAGTGTTTTTTTCTATTGTGTAGGATGATGACCATAGTTATAGCGATGTCGCAATTTTTTTTCAGCGTAAGCTTAAGTCTACATAGTTGCTATACACACACCAAATTTCAATAAGCTGGGATGTATAGTAAAAAAGTTATCCAGGAAAAACGTTTAAAAATCGTGTGATTTTTGAAACTTCTGAACCACTTCCCACGACCCAAGAAGGGACTACGAAAAAAATTTGTATGCAGTTTTTCGGACATTTACCTGGTTGAAGTCCATGCCAAATTTCAATCAGGGGTGTCACAGAATCCGATAGCTGTCGGAATTGGATTTTTAGTCGACTGAATTTTCGTATATATTTCATAGACAGCTTGATAAAATAGGGTTCTGTGTAATTAAGAACCGATAATGGTTCCGATTCAAAACCAAAAACAACAAAATTTGTAAATTCTGTATGAATTTTTGATCGGTTTTAATTCCGATTCCGACAACTATCGGATTCTGTGACACCCCCCAATATGATATCTTTCATGGCTTAGGAGTAAATTACGAAAAACTAAAGTGTGACCGACAGACAGACAGACAGACAGACAGACAGACAGACAGACAGAAGACAGACATGGCTAGATCGATTCCTCTTGTCACCCTGATCAAGAATATATATATATGTTCTATATCTACCGCGACTCCTTTGGTATGTTACATACACCGTGCCAAACTTAATATACCCTTTCCTTCGGAAAAGGTATAATAATAATAATAAAAGATACAATCCTTGGACTATCTATAAGTTACCAGTGACAAAAAAACACGATTCCTTAAAATAGTGTTATCTGATGTCCCTTCTAAACTTCTTGATCATCTTAAATGCATTATACCAGCATTATATTTAATGATTAACACAACTTGATTTGAATATTTTTATTAGAGTTGCAACGTATGTCCGGCCTATCCGGCCTTAAATTTAGTATCCGGCCGTAAATTTAGTATCCGGCCGGATACCGGATACCATAAATATCCGGCCGCCGGATACCGCACTTTAAACGTTTGCTATATTGTATTTGAACTTCGAATGCAGATTTGAAAATGGAGCGATTGGAGGAAACGGGATGCAGTTCCGATAACATATTCACAGAAAATTTAGATTTTTAGAGATTTTTTATTGCAGTTCGGTGCAACCGTTCGAAACAATCATTACTAAAAAGTATACTGTTTCAAAAAATAACGTTCGAAATTTTTGCTACCAAACGGCAACGATCAGGATCATTGCTAGCCGTTCAATATGGCTTTAAAACGGAAAAATATATAACAACAAAAAATTAAATATCCGACAGCCGGATAACCGGTTATCCGGCCTGTCAACCAGCCGGCATATACGGATATCCGGCCTGTCAACCAGCCGGATATACGCAAATCCGGCCTGTCAACCAGCCGGATATCCAGTATCCGGCATTCGGCCGGATACACTATCCGTTGCAACACAAATATAGACATATAACTTCAAAAAATATTTGAACGTATCTAACTTGAAGCTTATGAATTCTTGGGCATTGGTGCAAATGATTCAAAAACAAGTTTAGGAAATTTAAAAAAAAAATGATTTTGAAATAGAAAATTTTAAGACTTTTTACTTTTATTTGAAGTAGAAGTGATTTTTAAGGAAACACAGTCCAAACCTTCTATAACGATTTATAAAGGACTTAAAATATAAGAAAATTGAATAATGGGAACAAAATTTATTTCAAAGTAGAACGAGGAAAATGTCTACGGATTTTACAAACGGCTTCCATTGCATTTCGATTTAAGTCAACATAAAAATGAATCCTCTATGTTATCTTTACAGTATATTGTGTCAGCGCCTGATCAAGGGCAAGTTCTGGAGGGTATGTTCCTGCCGTGGTGTAAAGATTGCGATTCAAAAGTCCTGCTGCAAGCGGTAGGCGTTGTTGGTGCTGTCATTATGCCGCATAATTTATATTTACATTCGGCTTTAGTGAAGGTAAAAATTTTTATCTAAGCGAAAAATACTATCAGATCTCTAAAAGTCATTTTTTCTTCGTTATTAGTCTCGAGACATCGATCGACGACAGCCGAAAAAAGTTAGTGAAGCCAATTTCTATTTCTTCATCGAAGCCTGCGTTGCATTGTTTATATCTTTTATAATAAATCTCTTCGTTGTTGCCGTATTCGCGCACGGAATGTATGGAAAGACGAATAAGGATGTGGTATGCTATTGCAGTAGATTTTTGAAAGATTCATCGTTAAAAATCTTATTCCTTTTCCTTTTTTCTTTAAGTTGGATGTTTGTAAAAATCAGAGCATGTATGAGGATGCAAAAGCATCATTTGTTGATGATAATAACGGAACTGATCTCATCGATGCGGATATCTATAAGAGTGGACTGTTCTTGGGTTGTGTTTTCGGATCTGTTGCCATGTACATCTGGGGTGTAGGCATATTGGCTGCCGGTCAAAGTTCAACTATGACTGGCACCTATGCCGGACAATTCTCGATGGAGGGCTTTCTCAATTTACAATGGCCACGATGGCGTCGTGTGCTCTTCACACGTTTAATTGCAATAATTCCGACTTTGTGTCTGGCCATATTTAGCCGTATGGAAGATTTGACGAACATGAATGATATATTGAATGCAGTCATGTCGCTGCAGTTGCCATTTGCTTGCATACCAACGATCGCTTTCACGTCGTGTACGGCCATCATGGGAGAGTTCGTAAATGGCATGTAAGTAGAAATGTGTACATATCTGATAAAATGAACAAACAACCTCGAACATCGGCCGTCAGTTGAGACTGATTAATTTATTAAATCAATGGTTGATTTTCGTATTTTTTTTTTTTATTCATTTCTATTTTTCTTTCAATTCTTTCAACTGAAAACTACAGTGGAAATAGAATCATCTCCATATCGTTGACTACAGTCGTCATTACCGTTAATTTATACTTTGTTATCGCTCAAGTGGAAGCCTTAAACATTACCGGCGGCATTTTAGCACTTGTCTGTAAGTAAAATGCACGAGAAAAAAACAACTGTTTTTTTTTCAGGAAGTAATGAGCTTTATCGAAATTTAGTACTCTCATTTCTTCTTCTCTTTTTTTTTTCAAAGTTGTTTTGACGATTTAAAACAAATTTTAATTTTCTATTTCAATTTGCAGTGTCGGTGCCATTCTATATTTTATTATTTAACTTATACCTTGTGTACATATGGCTGCATGCATGGGCAATCAAACGCTAATGAATAATCAGGTGAGTTTGGAACATATCGTGGATTGAATTTGTTTGAGTTGTCCAAATCGGGACTGTCAAGCGATCGAGCTGTGATTACGTAGGGGTTTTAGTTCCTTAAGTTTATGCAAAATGCATTTTTATAAGTGACTCTGATCAGTCAAAGTTCAATGAATGCATATAAGTATGAAAGATTGGAGCTCTTGGAGATTTCCAAAGGGGGTTTATAGACAGTGAAGTGAGAGATTCGCCCTTGTTCTTTTATATGGTCTTACAAATGGCAACGTAGCAGTGTGAAATATTTACTGATAGGTAGCCAAAACGTAGGAAGAATTTTAGAAATTTTCAAAAAAATTTCTGGTACGTCCAATATATTATTTTATATCCATTTGTGAGCTTCCTGAATTTTCTTTGATTTTTGAATGTTTTTTCCGAAAAGTTATTAATACTTAGATTTATGCCCGATTTCTAATAGCGCAGAAACTCCTGTATATATTCAACACATGGAATTATATGAGAACAATTTGAATAACATGCGTTACTGATTGTAACTGGTTTCATATGCTCGCATGTGTTCAATCAATGTCCAAGTCATGTCATTATGCATTAAAGACTTTGAAATTGCAAAAAAAAAAAATCTCAAAAATTTATGATTGTAATTCTATGAAGCTTTAAAAGTCCAATCACCCCGACGCCATGAGCTTAGGCTTTTAGAAGTATTTTCCCTGATATGAAAATATGAAAAAGGCGGGAACATAAGGAGTAAAATATCGCGCATTGCCACGAAATTTGGATCATAAACTCCGATGTCTGCCTACCTGCCAATGTATTAAAACTTCAATCAATTCTTGAGTGGATGTATACAAATAATATTTTTACAAAAAGAAAATCTCAATTATAAGTAACATAACGATAACGAGTACGTGACAAATTGCAGATAACTTTATATCAATTTCTTTTTGATCTAAGAACGCGTTGGCACGAATATTTCAGCATTAAATCGTACTTAAATTGTCAGAGATTCTTTAGAAATGCTCAAGTACTATATTGCTCTACACGATGATAAGCAAAGAAAGGGCTTTATTTATTGTTTTGATTTTTTGATTTATCTCAGCTACGTGACTAAAAATGAACTCTTGTCATTGGCAGTTTAGTAAGAAATTGTGTGACTTTGTCCAAATCATTATTCAAAAGGTTTTTGTGAAGTGCGGAATGATTTCATTGTGAATTGTATTGGAGTATCTCTTTAGAAGAGACCGTTTAACATTTAAGTGCAATTATTATATCAATTTTTTTGGAGAGCCAGAAATTAAATTTCTTTTTGTGAAGTTTATGGAAAGGGAAAAGAGATAATTCATCTAGAGTAGACCGCCGGGCACTGTCGAACTATCGAATTTTTCGGATTATAGAGTGCAGTCTTAGACCCCCTACAGTTCGAAATTTTTTACAATAGTACCTTGTAATCCTAGATCCAATATTAAGATTCTATATAATATACTCTCAAGTATAAATAATATTTCATTACGTATGTCAAACTAATTAAATTGATCAAGTTTCATGCAATCCTGATGCCGGATAAGACAGGGGTCGGAATACCGAGAGTACACTGCATTTTGGAACGAAGTTCTTTTTCCAAAGCGATAATATCCTTCATATAATTTAATGCTTATAATCCAAATAACCATAAATGGTGAAACTTAACATTCAAAACGCGGTATTTCATAAGGTTTGAATTGCCAAGGGGGAGTCCTCTTTTTTATACCCGACACACTCTGTGTCGAGGGTATATTGCGTTTGTGTGGTTGTGTGTAACACCCAGAACCAGTCGAGATAGACCATAAAAATATATATAAAGAAATGATCAGCGTCACCAGGAGATTCGATTTAGACATGTCCGTCCGTCTGTCCGTCTGTTTGTCCGTCTGTCTGTATACAGTTATCTTATCGAATGACTTGAGCTATCTCGACAAAATTTGGTATACGTGCTCACGGGGACATGAGTAAGAACAAGTTCAAGAGTGGACCCGATCGGACCATTTTTAGGGGTACCTCTAGTACTAGGGTCTGTTACGAAAATCACAAAAACTGCTCTAAAATCGAAGTTTTTCAAGATATTTTGATGAAATTTGATATTTGATTATATTTAAAGGCCAGTAATATTATTTCTAAAAATTGGAAAAGTGGGCGTGGCAGAAGGGCGGTTTTCGAAAATTGTGTCATACACCTGAAATTCAAATGGGACTTGAACAAAAGATGACCACGTATGCTGCCCTTGTAGTCATTTAACATCTGTTGTAGTATAGTGTGCACAGCGCTCAAACTGTGTCGAGCGCACAAATGTCACTAAGTTACAACGTAGGGTACCAAGCGCTCAGACAATGTCGAGCGTTATAATAGTCCCCGTATTTCCTTTATCAAATAAAAGACACCAATAAATAGGTTTTAATCCTTTATTTAACAAAATGAATCCTATACTTCCAAATATAAATTATCCCTATTGCTTGACTATTAACTTCTCCGTCGTGGCCCTTTGGTGAGTACGCTCGCAGAAGTCCCGTTCCAGTCATCGAAGCTCCGTTTATATAGATCAATATTGCTGATCTTGCAATATCGAATATTCCCATGGTCCGCGATCGTCGTCGATTCTTCCCGAACATATTGCATAAGCTTGACCGCGACCTTCACCCGCAATTGTACCAACATGCCATACAGCTATTCCGATGTTCTTAGTTCTTCTTTTGTAGTTGTTGTTGCTTTTACGTAAAAACTCTTGACGTGTGTTGTTGTTGTTATTGCCAGCGATCGGATTGCAATTGTGCATTCGCTGCGCCCGCGCTGATGTTTGTCAATCGTGCATATACTGTGCCGGTGTTGTTGTTGTTGCAAACGGCCGAATTGCATGTTTGCATTTGTCAGCAATTTACGCTGGACAGTGTCTTTTGAGTAGCATGGAATCACCTTGAAGTAGAACTTCATAAATGCAGGTCACTGCCTTTTGCTTTTGGTTCTTTTAGCTTTCTTTCCTTTTGTTTATGCTTCATTCGCACTTTGTTGTTTTTGATTTAGTTTGCGAGCGTGTAGAAGGAGGAGGAAATATATGTTTGTGAGTCTAAGCGAGATCGCGACTCACAACATCCCTCCCCCCTTTGAAAAGTGGAGATCTGTTGATGTACGGATAGCCATCATGTGAATTCATATGTTGCAAAATTTTGTTAGTCAGACGGCTGCTGTAGTTGTTTAATTTAACGGCTGCTGCTGCGGCTGGTACGCTACACGTTAATTGATGTAGTGTCAATTTTCAGGACCGTTTGCCAGAGTTGTTGTATTGTCGGCTGCTGGCTATGATTGCTGTATTATGTGTCGACTGACTTCAATGCCGTTATATTGTCGGTGCATGTTACATTGTACGTTAAGGCTGCTATATTACCAATGAATATATAAACGGCTGTTGTTTTAATGTCTGCTACTGCTGGTACGCTGCTCGTTGAATGATGCGAAGGCTGCTATGGTTGTACCTATTAATGGCTGCTGTTGCGGCTGGTGCACTGCTAAGGCTGTTATATTGCAGCCCCCTCCCCTTTTCTTGAGATAGAGCTGTTATTGAAGATGCTGGTGACGTACTCGAGCCCGCTGAATTATATCTATTGTATTTCTACACATTTTCTTCATCTTATATATTCTTATTTTTCAAAATTCTTTTATCTAAGTACATGTCATTTCAATATTTATTTTTATTTTAATGAAAAGCTTCGATTCTGTACATTCTTCATTACATAAAACATATCTAAGGTTAAGGTACACCTTTAAAAAAAATTATTTATTTTTTCTCTTTTACCATTCAATTTTCATATTTTCTTTTATAATATATTTTTTTTTTTTTTTTCTTCTCTCTTTTATTTGTCTTAAATTGTACTTTCACTTTAAGAGTTTGAAAAAACCATTAATTTAAAAAGTTTTTGTTACCTTTATTTTGAGGTTTTTGTCTGCGAATATAAATTTCTTCTTCTACGGTTTTTTTTTTTTTTTTTTTTTTTTTTTTTTTTTTTTTTGTACTTAATAAGTATATTGTTTTTCATTTAACATATATAATTTGCTTTTCCATTTCTTAATATTTTTTTGTTTTAATATTCCCTTATATTTGGTGAATGGGTTAAAAATACTTATATATTTATATACTTTTTTCTTTTTCATTTGAATATATATGTATATAATTTTTATTCGAATATATAGGTATATAAAAGATTTTTCTTCCATTCTTTTTATTTTAAAATTTTTAACATGGTTCGATTTTTTATTGAATGATGTTTTAATTAATAGTGATAAAACTGATTTTAGGTTTTAAATGAGTGCGTTTTTTTGTTTAATTAAATTTTTTATGTATATATTTTTTATATGAATTCATTTCATCTTCTTCCGAATTTTTAATTTTTACGATTTCTTTTTTTTCTTCTCTTCTTTTTTAAATAAGTAGTAAATGATTTTATCTAACTGCAAAAATACCTATATTTGCAAGGTATTGCCTTGAATTGAACGTCTTCTGAGTATATACAAATATTTTGTAAATATCTGTATATGGTTGTTTATACTCACCACTGTAATTTGCTTTGCTTACTCTACCGGCTCGGTATCGCTTTGTTTTTTGTTCCGACTTCTTGGTTAACCTAAAAAATAATTAAAATTCATATTATGTACCCTGAGCCCCTCCTGGTTGTTTCAGAGTCGTGGCTCTCTTTGCCTATAAAGGTGCCCTTACAATATGAGATAAAACCGATGTTGCAAAAACTTTAAAATTCGTATGTTAAATATTTTAAAAACAATTTTGCTTTTTAACTCTATTCCGAAAATTTTTTTCAATCATTTGTTTTTCGTCGCTATTCCTTATATTGATATCGCAATAAGCGATATTAAAAAGAAATTTATTTTGTGACAATAATTATAAAAACAGTCAGCTCTCGTTTGAAATCGAGATAAACAGATGTTTTTGGAAAAAATTTTTTTTTTTTTATCAGACTACGGCACATTGAAGTTATGGGCGAATATTTTTCCCAGAGATTTTGAATTCATTAATTGTTTTATCTTAAATTCCAGGACTTTACATTTGGCCTTTGAAAAACTCTTACTGCCCGCTTTTACTGTATTGAAGAAAATTGTTACCGCGTTTTGCATTGCCTTTGGACTTTTGAAATAAGACGTCAAATTTCTAAAATCTGCTGCTTCATTAAATATTGCTATTTCAACTGATTCCTTCTCATGGGGATTTTTATGTCTATCTGGTGGGTTTTCATTCATAATATCTTCACCTACTTCTTTATTACCATTAGTACCATCTCTTCTAGTACCAAAAGAATTGCCCTCGACCTCCTTGTCGAATTCAACTTCTTTATTACTATTTTACAACAAAAAAACTATTATCGACCTCCTCGTCGAACTCGTAGTCCATTTCATTCAACTTTTTATTAACAATATCCCCACCGCTAGATAGTACCTTCTTATCCTCAATTTCTTCTTTCTGAATTTTCATATCGTTCAACACTAATTTCAAGCAAATCGGTGCCACTTTCGCTTCCCTCGCTTTGATCGTAACTGCCTCTGCAATACAAATCTTATCGATGCTGGGAACGACGAGTTGAAGTGACTCGTTTTTATTCATCAAATTTTCAATTCTTTGGCCTTCTTTAGCTGGTTCGTTTTTATTATCTACCTGGCAAAGAGATATGATACTTTCTTTATCTTGTCCCTTTTCTTCAATTTCATATAAATTTTCTTTTTGGATAATTACATCGCCAAAGTTTACGTTTGGTTTCATCATTTTTCTTTTACATAATAATTCTTTTCCACTGTCTATGTTTTTTAGCTTAAAGCTTTTAGAATATTCTTCTACCTCTTCTAAGAGTATTTTTGAAAATTCTAGCTCCTCTAATTTATTTTCTTCCTTGTTATCTACGAATTCTACTTTCTCTTTATTTGAGGAGACTAGATTAGGCCTATAAATTTTGACATTTAATATGGCGTTCCGGTCTATTGGCCTTGACCGGGCCGCTACTAGTTTCCCTGACAATTATTTATCGCTTTTTGCTCTCTACAAAATTTGGATATATGTCCAAACTGTGAGCAATTGAAACATTGAATATTTGCGTTATTCGAAGGTTGGTTTCTTTCATTTCCTCCCGCGTTAAAATTTTCTGCTCTAATTCTACTAAAATTTCTCCCTCTGTGTTGATTCTGGACTCGCCCAAATGAATCATTATTTTGTTGTTGAGGGTTCTGCATATTATTTTTTTCCTGCCTTTGTCTGCAAAAGGGGTTGCTCGAATGACCATTTAACTGACAAATATTGCAAAATAACGATTTCATTTTATTAAAACAATTCACCTCTAAATGACCTATTTTTCCACAATATGTGCATATTTGCGGATTTAAACTCATAGCCGTAACATTTTTATAGTTACATTGTTCACTATATTGGTGTCCATATTGAGCACAACTGGTACAAAATGGAGTATTCTTTCTTTGGGCACAGATATCCCAAGTATGCCCTTCCAAATTGCAAAAAGAACACTTAATCGTTTGTGTTCCTACAGGGGGTGTTTTATTTAAAAGTTGGTTGCAGTAATTGTTTTTATAATTTTCTGCATGGAGGTCTTCTGACTCCTCTGCTAATTTAATTAGGTTTGCAAGTGGTTTATCTTTTGAACCTTCAAGTCTATTTTGCATATAAGGATCTCTCACACCGAAAATGAATTTGCTGGTTGCCAGCTTTCTATATTCGCTAAGCGCCGATATTGCCTCCACCTCATTCCATGATTTTTTAATTACCACTTCTGCTTCATTTAATAAAAATTCTAATCTACCGCCGAATGCTGATGCTCTCTCGTCATTATTTTGCTCTGAGCTTGCTATTTCTGACCTAATAGTTTCAAGGGTTCGTCTCTTTAAAAATTCTCTCTTTATCAAATCACAAAGCTCATCTAAGTTACTAATTGATCTCTGGCTTACTTTCATGTAGGCCATGCCTGTTAATCTGTTTTTTTATGCATTTTATAACGTCTATTATGTTAAAGTTGCCCACAACGCTTTTAAGTAACTCTATACCAGTGATAAATTTATCTACTTCTAAGCTCAACTCTGGATTGTTTGACCCCGAAAAGTATGGCACAAGTCTGTTGACCTTTTGCATCAATTCATCTACTTGCATATTAGTGGTCATGTTTGTTGTTGGCTGAGCAGTGCTCAAATTTTCAATACTATCGATTGTTGTGTTATTTGTTTGGATCGTTGGAATACTATGTTGAGTCGTTGTTGTTGTTTTTGGAGGGGGTGGAAATACAAATTGGTTTGAAGTCTGTGCAGTGGGTGTCAAGGCAATTTGAACGTTTTGGTTTGCCAGTCTACCTTTCCGTGCAGGATTTGGAGTTGAAACCGGAGAGGGGACACAGACTGTTTTCAATGTGTTTTTTAATTTTCTTAATTCCTGTTTTAAAAATGCAGTTTCTTCTTCACTTTCTTTAAGTTTTTTCTTGCTGTGTTGAATGGTGTCCGCAACCGTAGGACCGACTTCTTTATTTAAAGTCTCTCTTAAATTCTGATTTTCTTTTTCTGCTTCTTCTATTAAACTATTTTGATTTTCTATTTGATCTTTAAACGATTTGCAACTGTTTTTCAGGGCTTTTATGGTCAGTTCTAGTTCTTCAATTTTTTCGCTCGTGGATTGTTCCGATGCACTTACTGTATCTTTAACTTTGTTGATCAAAAAGGCTGCTTCGCTAATTTTCGAAAATTGCCCTAGTACGGTTTGGTCCTTAATTAAGTTTAAAATTTCCTTGCTTAAATTTGCTTGGTGAACTAACTCCCTTGCTTCGCGTAAAATGGTGTCTGAATCGTCCTCGAATACCTTCAATCTATCCTTAAGTATATCTATTTCTTTTTCCATGTGTACTTTGCAAAATAGGACTCAAGATGAAAATTTAGTGTTTTTTGTACTCACCTGTATCATGCTTGTTGATCTATCTTTTAATCTTCGTTGCACAGCTACCGTTGATAATTTATTTAAAAAATACTTATTTTCACTTTTTATAGGGATATTTACCTTGAAAGTATTGGTATTCAAAAATAAAAATATTCTACAAGCGTTTTACCATACAATCTTGCTTACGAATTTTTATTCGGCTTGTCTTGGTAATAACTAGTTACTGTTTAAGACTGTCACAGCCCCAATTCAAGGCGAATTTTCGTAGCCGATCATGTATGTACACTTTTGATATAAAATTTTAATATTCTTTCAAGCTTTTTGCTCAGTTATATTGGCAAGCAAACCTTGTCGATATAAACTTTGCTTAAAAATTATAGTCGCTAATGCAGTTCAATTTGACGAGCTTTTCTGCAAGTTTGGTAATAACTAGTTACTGTTTAAGACTGTCACAGCCCCAATTTAGCTGAATAGCGTCATAAATTAAACCGCACAACGATCAATAATTTAAAAAAAACTTTTAGAGAACTGATTTCGATCCAACTGAAAGTCAGTCGAATACCGGCTGCGCCATAAATGTTGTAGTATAGTGTGCACAGCGCTCAAACTGTGTCGAGCGCACAAATGTCACTAAGTTACAACGTAGGGTACCAAGCGCTCAGACAATGTCGAGCGTATAATAGTCCCCGTATTTCCTTTATCAAATAAAAGACACCAATAAATAGGTTTTAATCCTTTATTTAACAAAATGAATCCTATACTTCCAAATATAAATATCCCTATTGCTTGACTATTAACTTCTCCGTCGTGGCCCTTTGGTGAGTACGCTCGCAGAAGTCCCGTTCCATTCATCGAAGCTCCGTTTATATAGATCAATATTGCTGATCTTGCAATATCGAATATTCCCATGGTCCGCGATCGTCGTCGATTCTTCCCGAACATATTGCATAAGCTTGACCGCGACCTTCACCCGCAATTGTACCAACATGCCATACAGCTATTCCGATGTTCTTAGTTCTTCTTTTGTAGTTGTTGTTGCTTTTACGTAAAAACTCTTGACGTGTGTTGTTGTTGTTATTGCCAGCGATCGGATTGCAATTGTGCATTCGCTGCCGCCCGCGCTGATGTTTGTCAATCGTGCATATACTGTGCCGGGTGTTGTTGTTGTTGCAAACGGCCGAATTGCATGTTTGCATTTGTCAGCAATTTACGCTGGACAGTGTCTTTTGAGTAGCATGGAATCACCTTGAAGTAGAACTTCTAAATGCAGGTCACTGCCTTTTGCTTTTGGTTCTTTTAGCTTTCTTTCCTTTTGTTTATGCTTCATTCGCACTTTGTTGTTTTTGATTTAGTTTGCGAGCGTGTAGAAGGAGGAGGAAATATATGTTTGTGAGTCTAAGCGAGATCGCGACTCACACACATCCTTCCAAAAAATTTTTCTAGATCGGTCCATTATTAAGGGTACCTCCAGTACTGGGTCTGTCACCAAAATTCTCAAAACTGCCTCAAAATCGGACTTTTTCCTAATATTTCAATGAAACTTAGGATTTGAGCGTATATCTAAGCCTCGATTAGAATTCAAAAAAATTGGAAAAGTGGGCGTCGCCAAAGGGGCAGTTTTCATAAAGAAATTTAACAAAAGTCGGTATATTAGGGTCCCTTATGGCCTTAAACACCTTGATATTAAAAATTATGTGTCTGTGTCGGGTATTCTATTGTCAGGCTCGCCTGACTATAGCACCCTTACTTGTTTTTATTTTATATCGGCTTTATCTTTGTGAAATATTGGCTCCAATCTTGATGCCCTTCTTCAC
>CM035808.1:49501582-49519693 GCA_020466095.1 Chlorops oryzae | reverse complement strand
CATTAGCGGTTTTTAATTTCGTATTTCAGCTGTAATCTGTTTTGGGTATTAGCCTTAATCACAAAATGAAAGTATTATGCAAATATTTTTAAAACTCGTTGCGTTCTTCTTCCAAGTATATTTGATAAATAATTCCCTTGAAATGGTGCCTTGCATATTTTGCATTCCCACGAATTTTTCGTTTCGTAAAAAATAAAACATTCTCTTGCAAAAATGTCCGGTTTTCGACCCGCTCATTTTTCAAAGAAACTTACAGAGCCCGGAAAATAGCGATATTTTTGTAAGGCTAAAAACATTTAAAATGATAAGTCATATCACGCTTTTAACTCTACACAGCATCAGGCCTTATCATGTATAAGTTTTATTTTTCTGAGTAAAATTAATTAATTAAAACTAATTTTTATTTTTTGAGTAAAAAATATAACTCTAAGGCCCGATATTACAGTGTATACTTAAGTTAAGGAAGCTTGAAGACTTAAGAACACCTTAAGTGTCAAGCGGTTTAACAGTCAATTTTTATCCAAAACTCACGAAAATTGTTTTCGGCAGGCAACATTTGAAAAAGCCTATATTTTTTATTTATACTTTTTTAAAATTCGTAAAATTAGTGAAATTCCTTCATTAAATTAATTTGAAAACTTATTTAAGGAGCACTTTAAATTTGTACTGTTAAAATGCTTTACAGACTTAAGCTTTACTTAAGTGCTAAGGAGACCACTGTAATATCGGGGCTAAGAATATTTTTTATATATAATACAATACAATATAAATATTGTTTATTTGACAATTTTCAATTCAAACACTTTGTCTCCAAACCATGATTAAAAATGTTTCGGAAAATTGACTATGGTTAGTAACAACTACTTTAAGATTTTGTTACTTTTATATGAATAATTTATAAATATCACTGTGTAATTTAAAGAAAATTTAATTATAAACTTTCACTTATTTACTTTTGTTAAACCCGTACATCAACATGCGTTCGACAAGGCCCGACCATTCATCTCTTATTTTCTATAGCAAGTGCGCTACAAACATTTTCGATTCATCAATCCGCTTGAAACGCTGTCGCGTATTAGTTCACATGAACGCAGAAAATAATTTCTGTTCAATAAATGCTTCAAAAACGAAGTCAATACTTCAAAGCAAGACAAACATACATACATATATACCCTTAACACATACGTTCAGTCCATTAGAAAAAAACCACGCAAACACAAATATATGGTGCAACGGCGTTTTTTCTAACTTCCACACTCCTTCCCAAACCTTTTCGCGCAGTATTCAAAGTAGGCGAAAAAAATCATTCATAATTCTATTTCTACGCACGCGCCAAAAGCTATCCAACCAAATTTTAGCTCTTCAAACCGCTTCCAACTCGAAAGTCTGCAGCGGAACATGTTTGACCAAAAGGCGCCCATATATACACTGAGCGAACTTAACCATGATTTTTTTAAAAGGGCGCATTGTTATTCACAGTCCTTTTGATTTTCGAGCAGAACAAAAATTTCAAAAGAAAAATGGTTGAGTCAACAACATTTTTGGTTGAATTGAAAGGAAATATGTTTAATTACATTTCTTTTCGTTCGGTATAATTCTCATTTGTTTTATAAAATAAGACATATAAGATATGTATTCATCCTAGAACTTTTTAAGCATTGCGAAAGCAGTCACCAAAACGGAGTGACGAAATCGGATGAAGTCCATCCGATGGCTATTTTTTGGGTCATGTTCAGCAGAGTGCTCTATGGCCATTTGCTTTGAACGTTAATTAAATTTTTTTTGACATTACTTCTTGTATAGGTATTTTTTTTTTTTGGAATTTAAAAAAAAAAATATCTTGTCATTTCAACTATGTCCGTGGTTGGTTCAACAATTTAAATTTAAATCCATTTTTGAAAATTATCGTTTCAATTCAACCTGAAATATGGTTGATTCAAAAGGAAAATTTTTTATTTTTTCAACAAGAAAAATTGTTAAAATTAAAAATATTCCTTGTTGAAGCCGTTTTGTATGTTTTTCCTTTTGATTTAACCAGTTTTCTGGTTGATTTTTTTCTCTGTGTACAACATGAGAGCCAGACCATAAAACCCATTATATTTATTACCCTTATGGGAACTCTTTAGATTCTATACTCTTTGCTTTGGTCAAATGCAGTTTAGTTTATATCATCGGGTTATTGAACGCGCTAACTTACTTAAAACCATTGCATACTTTTAAGAGATCTGCAAAAATTGCGCACTGATGCCAAAAGAGGTATAAGACCCTTCATATACCAGATAAACAAAATAACCAGTATTTTTCGGGATCGTTTATTCTATAATATTCAACTATCATCTTTTCAGAAATGGTTTTTTTTCATTGAAATAATTTGTAAACTTAAAATAACCAAAGATGAGAGATAATATACATAAATATATATAAACAGGGTGTCCCGTAAGGTAGTACATTCCTTTACAGGGGTGGTAGGGGAGTCCAAGATGAACAAAAAATCGTAAGTGAGGTGGGGGTCCCAAATGCACCCCTGAGGAGTTATAGGGCCTTAAAGTTTTTTGGCACTAAGTCCAGAAAAACAATTCTCCCACGCTAGTGGCTTACTGTAGAAAGAAAAATGTTATGCGGTTTGAAAGCCAATTGTACAGGCTTTTGGGCAAAATTGAATTGATGGTCAAAATTGCAGTTATTGTGTGAAAAATAAACGCTCAAAGTCAAAAATTCTGAAAAACTTTTAAATTATTTTACTTTGGGAGCCATTTTGGTATGGAAAAGGTCCAATTAACACATGCTTTTTTAATTTTTTTTTAAAATCTTCGATCAATATACTTCAAATCTGTGGTACATTTGTTATCCTTATTAGCGGTTTAACCTCAGGAAAAATAGGATTTAAAAACGAACTTGAACTTTTTTAAAAATCAATTTAAATAATCTCAGCAAAAAATTACCAATTTTTCCAGTTGAAGTACGTATAATTTTAAACCAAAATTTGTCTTATGTTAAATAAGAAATTGCTGGTTGGCCATTGTAAGCCAAAGATTGCTCTTTTAAGAATTTCATCACATAAAAAAAAGTTGAAGTTCGTTTTTAAATCCCATTTTTTTGATGGTTAAACCGCAAATAAGGATAACAAATGTACCACAGATTTGAAGTAAATTGATCGAAAATTTAAAAAAAAAATTAAAAAAGCATGTGTTAATTGGACCTTTTCCATACCAAAATGGCTCCCAAAGTAAAATAATTTAAAAGTTTTTCAGAATTTTTGACTTTGAGCGTTTATTTTTCACACAATAACTGCAATTTTGACCATCAATTCAATTTTGCCCAAAAGCCTGTACAATTGGCTTTCAAACCGCATAACATTTTTCTTTCTACAGTAAGCCACTAGCGTGGGAGAATTGTTTTTCTGGACTTAGTGCCAAAAAACTTTAAGGCCCTATAACTCCTCAGGGGTGCATTTGGGACCCCCACCTCAAATACGATTTTTTGTTCATCTTGGACTCCCCTACCACCCCTGTAAAGGAATGTACTACCTAACGGGACACCCTGTATATTTAATCGTTTTGTAAAACGCATTATTTATGGCTGCGATATAGTGGGTTTTGTCAAACGCAGTTAAGTAAATGTCATGTGTGCTTAATTACTTAAAACCAATTCATACTTTTTGGAGATCTGCAAAAATTTGAGCACAGTGATGCCAACTCCGTGGTACTTTAGCGTCGCACCAAATAAATATTAGCACATTGTGTTTATCTATAAAGCGCTAGATGTAGCATGAAGAGGGCGAGCTGGCACCACTGTTAAAGCATGCACAGGATTTCATCTAAGTCTTGTGGTACATATATTTAAGTAATGAATTCTAAGTGAAATTGCATTTGGAATTTAAACAACATTGTAAGGATCGACTATGTATAAAAAATAAATAGTGAAAATTTAAATGAATACGACTATTTATTTAATTCATTCAATTCACCCACCCAATTTCAAAACCTTTCCATAATTTTTGGGACCCACATGAAAGCATCTTCAATGCATATCCAGAGATGAGAAAAAACATTAAAAACAGAACCTAATTCTATGCTCGTAAATACTACGGAATACAATACCCTTCCATCCCAAACACAGTTTTATTTTCATGGTGAGCCTACTATTTGACCTCAAGGCCTCTACGGCTCCTTGGCTTAATAAATTATCCATTCATAAGTATGGAAGTTCAACAAAAAAAAAATCAATACATCGTGGTAAGCCTTTGTTTCGAAATTAAAGTTTTAACGATTTTCTATACGGAAGTTATGTTACATTAATTTCCATTTTTAGGCGTGGAAGTGGGCGGGCTACATAAATTTTTGTTCCTACACCTTTCATTTGCCCTGGTCAACCTATGTTGCGAATTTGAAGCTTCTACGCCTTTTACCTCGGAAGTTACTAAAAATCTTCATTTGTGGGCGTAGCAGTGGGCGGGCCACATAAATTTTTTCCCTACACCTTTCATTCGGGTTGGTCAACCTATGTTGCGAATTTGAAGCTTCTGCACCTTTTACTTCGGAAGTTACGAAAATTCTCCATTTGTGGGCGTGGCAGTGGGCGGGCTACATACATTTTTGTTCCTACACCTTTTATTCGCCTTGGCCAACCTATGTTGCGATTTTGAAGCTTCTACGCCTTTTACTTCACAAGTTACGATAAGCCCTTATTTTTGGGCTTATTTGGGGGCGTGGCTCGAGGAGGACGGCGTCCATTTTTTTCCAGGATATGTCCCTTTTTGTAGTTTACCAGTATACCAAATATCAATGGAATGTGTTGAGTGGTTCGCAAGTTACAAGCATTTTACTAAAAACACAATAAATTCATTTGTGGGCATGGCAGTGGGCGGATGTCTACCAGTTTTACTTAGGAGCATACTCGGACCCCGATATACATGTGTGCCAAATTTCGACTTCATTGGTTCAGCCGTTTCGGAGGAGATCCGACCACGGACCGACGGACAGACGGACGGACAGACGGACATGTCTAAATCGATTCAGTTTTTTATCCTGATCATTTCTATATACATTTTTCTATATCTCCGGAGCTTAATTCTCCCTGTTACAAGATTTGCACAAAACTAATATACCCCGCTTACGCTGGGTATAAAAAGGCCGTCAACGCATAACACAGCAACAGATTTGAACACACCAGCACCATCACACCCATTCAAGCAAGCAACCTACTAGAGCATTATTAGGGACATTGGCGAGCCTACAGCCACTATCTGCAAACATCATGGCAGGCTCACCCGAGTCTCAAATTTCAACCTGGTAGCCGCAACGATTTTATAAAGTCACGATGCTCGTGACTTACCGTGGAGGGGAGGGTTGTTATGAGTCGTAGTCAACACAAATCACGTCACGTAACACTCCAACGTTACGCTACCAGCTCTAAGCGGTAAAAGAGCCACAACACATAAGAACAATTTAACCACCCAGTAGTCAGCGGAGCCACCACAACACTAGCGATTTCACTAGTCACTGGGTGTCGGGGATCGGTCCCTTTCCTATCCAAGACGCTGGCGAATTTAACATTATGATCTCATTGCCGGGGACAGGTCGTCCTTTTATGCGCCACCTTTAACCAGTCATTTCGCTAGCGAAAAGGGGCAGGAAAATGGCCTAGCACCAGCGACTGAGAAAAAAGAAAAATTAAATTTTTTGTTTTGACTATTTTTAAATTTATTTATTTTATTAATTATTATATTTTTTTGTTTATCTATTTTTTATTTTAAATCTTTTTTACTTTTCTTAAAATTTTCTCGCCTCCACCATGCCTCGAACCGCTGACCACCAGATCGCTGGGCGAACGCCTTAACCATTACGCTAAACGAACGAATTTAATCTCTTGGTCAAAATGCTCACTTGAGTTGCTAGGGTCGCTCAGATTTTGGGAAACGTATTTAACGAATTTTTTCACTCCAAAAATTGTGTACTTGAAAATGAACCATTAAAAATAAAAATAAAAATAAAACCTTAAAAATTTAAGGGAAAATGTTTGTCTTCCTAAATAACTGAACTATGAACAAAAAAAAAAAACTCTAATTTATAAAAAAAAGTAAAAAAAATTAGGAAAAATTCTCGCCGCCCGGAGGGATTGAACCCCAAACCTCCCGGCTATCGATTCATAGTTTGAACCACTGCGCTATCGAACGCTTGACGGGCAAAAGATCAGAATGCGAGCTTAAAGCAGACAACAGCAAAAACAATCATACGCAGCGAATAGGGAAATGTGAGATGAGGCCTATCTACTCTTTCAGGTTCATGTGGTAGGTGAAATGGCTAGTCATCAAGGACTGGCACTTTGGCATGTCACAAATATCGGGGGCGACCTACTGACTACTGAGCAGTGTATGCCAAAATGATACATACACATTCTGTGTTTGTATTTGTTTTTTCTGATTTGGCGAATTTTCAAGTAGATCTTCTCGATGAGGATTGGATGATTCTCTCTTTGAGTGGACTGTATGGAGAAATAGAAGCTATTACTTTGAGCCGTTTCCGACGGATTCGGGTCAAAGTAAACCGAGAAGAGAGAAAAAAACCAAAATCAGCAAAAGAAAACACCAAAAGAATTTTATTGTTAGCAAGGAATGCTTTATTGTACCTGTTGTGTCGGATTCCAAAGAAGAAGTAAAACAATGCACCAGGTTGTGCACTTTACCAATATATTAAAATTACTAGTATTAAATTAAACCTAGGATTTAACTAAACTAGTATTGGTTAATAAACCGGTATTTTTGACCCGACCACTATTCTTTTGAGCTTTGGGATCCTTCTCTTTCTCTCGACGATTCTTTGCCTTTCGCTCTGTATGGTACTAAACAGCTGTTTTCTGTCTTGGCCTAAACATCGCCGCCGGCCTTGCAATATTTTGCAAGAAAGTAACAGAACGAAGCATCATGCGTATCGAGAGAAGGAAAGATCCCGAGCTCAATGCTTAAAGGGATAAAGCTGAAACACAGAAGAGGTAACCCAGTAGTCAGTAGGTCGCCCCCGATATTTGTGACATGCCAAAGTGCCAGTCCTTCATGACTAGCCATTTCACCTACCACATGAACCTGAAAGAGTAGATAGGCCTCAGCTCACATTTCCCTATGATTGTTTTTGCTGTTGTCTGCTTTTAGCTCGCATTTTGATCATTTGTCCGTCAAGCGTTCGATAGCTCAGTGGTTGAAGCTGTGACTCGACAGCCGGGACGTTCGGGGTTCAATCCCTGCGGGCGGCGAAAATTTTACGTAAATGTTTTACTTTTTTTATACATTAAAGTTTTTTTTTTTTTGTTCATAGTTCAGTTATTTTGGAAGACAAACATTTTCCCCTAAATTTTTAAGGTTTTATTATTATTATTCTTTTAATGCTTCATTTTCAAGTAAACAATTTTTGGAGTGAAAAAATCTGGTGGTCAGCGGTTCGAGGCTCGGTGGAGGCGAGAAAATTTTAAGAGAAGTAAAAAAGATTTAAAATAAAAAATAGATAAACAAAAAAATATAATAATTAATAAAATAAATAAATTTAAAAAAAGTCAAAACAAAAAATAAATTTTTTATTTTTTCTCAGTCGCTGGTGCTAGGCCATTTTCCTGCCCCTTTTCGCTAGCGAAATGAATGGTTAAAGGTGGCGCATAAAAGGACGACCTGTCCCCGGCAATGAGATCATAATGTTAAATTCGCCAGCGTCTTGGATAGGAAAGGGACCGATCCCCGACACCCAGTGACTAGTGAAATCGCTAGTGTTGTGGTGGCTCCGCTGACTACTGGGAAATTAGCGTTTGCATATGTGTTAGTGCAATTTCAATATATTCAAATATGGGCATTTCCACAGAAAGGTCTACCGGAAATGAAAATGCCCCAGTTCCTTAAAACAATTTTTGGGTATGAACTAGTGATGTAACGAATATTCGCATTCGCATTCGCGAATATTCGCATGTTTTTTCACATTCGCATTCGCAAAATGTTGCGAATATTTTGCGAATATATAATTAGCAGAAAATTGACCAAAAATGTAAACTTTAATCGATTTTTTAAATTTAATTTAAAAGCCAATATTTTAGCATTTAAAGAATTTTTTATGTGCTACCGTTACACAGATATTGCACTTAAAATAACCATTTTAGTATGAAACGTATATAAGAAAGTCCATGTTGTCAAAAAGTTTCTGTCTTTTAATAAATAAAAATCCGCATATAAGAAATTTTTTCCTTTAGGTATAAAACGACGGATATACGAGTAAGTTATATGGATATCCTTGTCTTAACACAATATAACAAACATTCCTCTGTTAAACTTATAAAAAATTTAATTTTATTAAATATATCTTATTTTCTTGCTTATTTTTTTTTAAAGATTTTTTTATGAAACTCAAAACATAAAACAAAAAATACACACTCCTCTTAAACTTATTTTTAACAAATTAACATTAGAAACTTCTAAAACAAATTAAATTAAAAAAAAAAAAATCAATAGTTGAACTTTTATAAAGGAATATTATATTTTAAAAATAAGAGTTTTGAGGCCTTTTCTCCTTCGAGTCTGTTACGATGTGGTGTATAAATAAGTCCAGCGCCACTAAAAATTCGCTCGCTGGGAACACTCGTTGGTAGGGTGCATAAATAGTGTCTTGCTATAGGAAAAAGAACCCCATACTTCTGCTTGTTCAGCTTCCACCATGCAAGAGGATCGATGTCATTTGCCACGCGTTGTTCCGCTAAATATTCCGCAATGGTTTTTCGTATTGCAAAATGAGAAGGATTTTGGTAACTTAGAATAGGAATATCATCGTCTGCATCACTGTCACTCGCCTCCATTAGAAAATTCATTTTTTCCCTCAATGTTAGACGTTTATTATTTTCGCAATTTTTTGTTTCATTCAATCTGCCACGATCCGAATTTGAAAGCCGTGCACTTGAAGTTACGTCTATTTGGCTATCTTCAAGTAAATCCAATATATGACGTATGATACGCTCTTTTATCAACGTATTTTTAACAAATTTAAGCTTGTATCTTGGATCAATGAAAGTTGCCGTTACAAACAATAATTTATTTTTTAAAAATGAAAATTTTGAATTGATCTCCTGTTTCAAAGCGGCTATCGTCTCACCAATGTGTTCATCGGACGAATCAAAACTATGGAGGATTTGTTCCAATGTGGCGATTAAGGGAATTACTGATGATACTGAAATATCGTCTGAACTTAATTCTTTGGTAATTTCTTCAAATGGTTCCAGTAAAGTAACAAGCTTTTTTATAAGTGTCCACTCTTCGGAAGTCAGTTGGGGAATTTTATTGTTTGTGGATGCGTAAAGACATAAAGACTCTTTGACCTGCAAAATACGCTCCACCATATAAAAGGTGCTATTCCATCTAGTAACACACTCTTGTATTATCTTCAGAGGTGTCTGATTAAGCCTTTTCTGTAAAGATTTAAGCTCGTCTTGGGCCATGTTGGAGTGATGAAAATGTGTTGCCAGCTTTTTGCATTTTGTTATGGCATGAATGACAGCTTCTTGAGTTTTTAGCCCTTCTTTCAAACAATTTTGTATCTTGTGTGAAGTGCAGTCGATGTGTTGGACGTTTAATAAGGCAACACCTTTTTTCATGTTTGCGCCTGCATCGCGAACTATACATGCAACTTTATTTTTAGGTATTTCCCATATCGATAAGATGTCTTCAAGTTTGCGAGCGATATTTTCGCCTGTGTGGCGGCTGTCATTGAACACTTCTGCCTTTAATACTACAATTTTTCTCTGAAAATCTTCTGTGACACCATGACAACTAAAACTGAGTAGCGAAACGCCAGAACAAGAGTCAGACCAGATATCAGTCGTAAATGACATTTTTTCAAATGATTTCAGCAACTCAATGACCTTTTGACTTACTTTCACATACAATTCGTCGCAGACGAAAGAAGTAAAATACTGACGCGACTTGCAATTGTAGGATGGACATAAGTGCTTCACAAGTCTTACGAATCCAAGGCTTTCCACGAAACTAAATGGCAAATCTTCCAACGCAATCATTTCACTTATTAATCTGTCAACTTCCAAGGCCTTCTCAGATTTATTATCCCACGGTTTTGTTTTTTCAACACATTCCGTAAGCAGCATTTGTTTGACGACAGATTTGGATCTTTTCTTAGAAGACGATGGAAGTGAAGCTCTGTTCATTTCCTCCTGCTTTTCTTTTTCGCATTTTTCTAATTCAGAAAACTCGACTTTATGCATTGACTTGAGATGATTTCTCATAGCCGTTGTAGTTCTTCCTTTTCGAGAATAATCATTCTTGCAAAGCTTGCACCTTACTCTTTCAGCATCGCAGGACGTAAAATAGGTCCATATCTCACTCGATTTACTCATGTTTGCAAATTCCAAGCAAATTAGAAATCACGCGTGTCTCTTTACGATTTTTGAATAACAGGGCTGACAGTATCCAAAGTTGATTTCAATTTAGCGACGTTTACATGGATAAACATGCTCGCCGACCGTGGTACGCTGACTCCAATGAGGCCTTTTACACTAGGCAATTATCGCCGGCATTTTTTTTCGTTTGTTAGCGAGACGCAGAGCGGGGGGGGGGGGGGGGGGGTAGAGAAAAATTGCTCGTTTCAGAATTGCCCGTACTCGGCAATTCCGTTTTGCTCTCTTTCGTTTTGTCAAATGTGAAGATGGCTGCGAGCTGGTTTTTGACGTTTGCTTCATTCACTTTCTACTTTCGAGGTGTTAATAACTGATATTTTTGGGATATATAAAATTTAAAGTTTCAAATGTCGGGGAAGTGGCCGCGCAAATGCATAGAAAAGCTAATTGTGCTAATGCAACAAAATTCTTGCATTTATTATATTAAATCGCCGGAATATGCCAGGACGCGTCTTTTTAGTCTTAAAATCAACCCAATATCAGGGATACTTAATTATGTTCTTTTCATTTATTCCAAAAATCAACCCTGCGCGAACGGGGCAAACGTCGAACACAGACAAAACAATAAAAATTGCTCGTCAATCTTTTTTATACGTGTAAAAGCGAAGGCAACTCCAAAAGATAATTTGAAAAAAATTGCTGGCCATAATTGCCCTAGTGTAAAAGGCCTCAATGCTCGCACATGTAAACACCAAAAGAGACCGTCGCACCGACCGCGAAGCGACGGCTCGATGGTTTTCAAAATGTTAAACAAATTTTTCCGTTTGGTCAACGTACCATTAAACCAGGGGTCGGCGCGCTAGGAACAATTTTTTCGACAGCCGCTCACACGTTTTGCTTACGCTCTTGTCTCAGTTTGACTTGGTCAGCCGAGCATGCAACATCGAGAACGGGAATGCTGAAATTGGTAGCTATTCCGTCAATTTCAGGACTTTTATGCTACTTATAGCTTTTATTTTTAGCTAGTTTCAGCATTTTTTGTCTATTTTCGGCTATTTTTAGTAGCCGCTCTGCTCTCTCACACACACTTGCATTTTCAATTTTGCCGATCCCTGAATTAAACGCATTTGGAATGCCTTTAAGTTCCTTCACATAAATTTTCATACAAGAACGACCGTCTGAGGGCTGCTAAACGAAAAACGACAATAACATTGCGTATTGCGCAGGGGCGTTATGCTTGCACGAAATCGTCGGATTAGTTTTGTTGTTGACTGTTTTTTTTTAACACTTTGAAATTTAGCATCGAAATGTGTAATTTCTTTTACTTATGAATGAATTATTTTTTTCCAAAGTTGGTGCGCTATATAAATAAATGAATTGATTTGGTGATGTGTGCCAAATTTGAGATATAGATTCAAAAACTGAATATTCGCATTCGCGAATATCAGTAGGCATTCGCATTCGCATTCGCGAATGCTAAAATTGGACATTCGTTACATCACTAGTATGAACTATCATAGTAACACATCTCAATTCCACTATTTAAGAAGATTGGTGGTTATAGTCAGCCCTAATTTTTGTAAAACATAGGGAAAGGCTTATTTTGTTGTATGTGTATTTTTCAAATTACCTTTAAAAGTGCTTTATCTATGAAATTTGAGCGATTTTAGTAACCTGATCAATGGAAGTTATCGTCCTTAATAATTCCACTCAGAAGAATCAAGCAAAACAACAACAACAAACAATCTTTAACGAATAATTTGATAATTATCTTCTAATTACGCAAGCTCAATTAAATATTGTTTTTGATAAAATTTATTATTGGCCCTTCTATTTATAATACCAGAATTGATGAATTGAAAGGAAAAAAGGTTAAAATAAAAGACTATTTTCACGACAAAAGCCCTGTTGAAAAACAATGTCACGTCACGTATGTCACGTAACGTATCATAATATGCCTCAATAAATAAAAAGTAAAAGGAATTTTCTGGATTAAAAGTTTTGACACGAAAACTGCAATATTTCTCGTCATTGTTCATGAAGTTTCCTTAAAAACCTCATATTATTTAGGAAGTTTTTTGCAGTGCAGTAGATGAAGAAAAAACCGACTTCCATTTTTTGTCACGTGCGCCTCAGGATTAAATAGAAAATATCTCTGGACCGCACTTTCGCTGGCCACCACATTTTACACCAATTATTCAACAGCTGAGGAAATTTTTTGCATCAAATGCGTACGACTGTCACGTGCGCAACCATGGAAATACCCATATGTATGTACATAAATTCAATTCAAAATTCAGAATTTTTGTTTGTTTTTGTTTTCATTCTTAGAGGAATGTATTAAAGAGTAGTAGCTTTCAAATGTCGATGAACCGGTACCGCGAATCACAAACTAAAGGAATAGTTATTGTGTTGAGTGGTTGCCGGTGAGTACCCACCCGAAAATCGTGTTCTGACCGAAGGGCTCATTCCCTTGCGCGGGACGGACCTCGCTTAACATAAGCTTGGGATACACTTCGCATCCGAACACGAGCGAGATAGGGTCATACTGATGGAACAGCGGATTGGCTAACGCCAGAGTTCTATAGTGTAACGAACTATTTCGTGCCAGGGTGATCCTCAGTCGGTCCAGGGGTCGTTACAAGACGGATTCTCTAGTTTTCTTCTTTTTTCTTTACAGAAATAGTGCTCGGTGGAAGATGGTTTAATTTCTTTTATTTGTTTAAATTTCAAATCTTATTTTCTACAGTTAAGCTTTTTAAACATAAATTATTTGCTATTCTCGCGACGGTGCTGATTGTCGTTGTTGCTGCCTTTTCTTAGTTGCTCGGGCTCGTAGTCAGTGTTCGGCGTGAATTCGGTGGGGTTCAGAGGGGCAGAAAACGAAATTGTTCCCTCAAACAAACAAAAATTCTGTGACAGGCGGGGTGGCACAATTGCATTCGGTTAAACCAGTCAGCAATAGCCCACGGACAGAGAAAGGGAAAATTATCTTTTTCGGGCAAACCAATCCACGACAATTTCCGTCTCACTCTGGGAAAGGGAAAATCGGTTCCCTCAAACGGAAAGTTCCCATCTGTAACAGGCGGGATGGCATAATTGCATTCGGTCAAACCAGTCAGCAATAGCCCACGGACAGAGAAGGGGAAAATTTTCGTTTTCGGGCAAACCAGTCCACGACAATTTCCGTCTCACTCTGGGAAAGGGAAAATCGGTTCCCTCAAACGGAAAATCCTATCTATAACAGGCGGGGTGGCACTATTGCATTCGGTCAAACCAGTCAGCAATAGCCCACGGACAGAGAAGGGGAAAATTATCGTTTTCGGGCAAACCAGTCCACGACAATTTCCGTCTCACTCTGGGAAAGGGAAAATCGGTTCCCTCAAACGGAAAATTCCTATCTGTAACAGGCGGGATGGCACTATTGCATTCGGTCAAACCAGTCAGCAATAGCCCACGGACTGAGAAGGGGAAAATTATGTTTTCGGGCAAACCAGTCCACGACAATTTCCGTCTTACTCTGGAAAAGAATTCACAAAATCCTATCTAATTTCTTCAAATTATTCTTACGTACCAGTTTGTTGCGATGCCGGTTCTTCCACGCGTTGGTCTGACTGCTCCGCGAACTGAACACTGAATGCCTTTTTCGCTGCGATGCTGCTCCTTTTATACTATTTTGGCGATCGTAGTGGCGTGTGAAGTGTGAGGGTACTTGGTAGCGAGATCGGTTATCGTGCTGCGTAAGCGCAAATCAGCTGAGTATGTATTTCACTATTTGTTCTGTACACTCCACCCATGTCCGGTTAAGTAAAGTTGTTGTCCTAACTAAAATCTTTGTGGCAGTCTTAACTAAAAGTTTTCGTTGTAGTCTTAACTAAATTTCTCTTTCTTTTCAGCAAAAATATAACAATAAATCAAAAAACTAAAAAAACCAAAATAACATTATTCTTTACAAAAATAACTTAACTAATGAAAACAAATTATGTGAGGGGAATTTGGCCGGCCTCAATTCTTCTTCAGATTTCCCTCCTTCTTCGGGAAAATTGGGAAACAGCTGTCCTTCCCTAGGCTGCTGATTATAAATTGATAGGTTGTTCCTTCAATTCGGCGTACGAACTTTATTCTTTTGCCGCGGAACGTTTGGCGTAAGTCGCTGAAAATCTCGGTAATCTGGTTTTTGGGGCTTTCTGATTGTGTCCCTGGGTCATTGAGGTCAGAATAGTCCTCGTCTATGCAGAGTACATCCTCGTCGGCTAATTCCATGGCCTGTGTCCGATTCTTCCTCGCTACCGGCTTCGTACGGGCATATTTGCGCTGACAAGGCCCGTCCTCAATACTTGTTGGCGGTGGACAGGGTTTTCTCGGTATTGCGACCCTTTTTCGGGTGGTCGCAGTTAGCGGAACTTTTTCGACTTCGCTTTCCTCCTCGGAGTCGGTTCCAAAAAGAAGCCTTTGGAGGGCCTTTCTTCCCTTCAGTCGGATATCGGGGGTTGTGAACTTCGGGCTGGCGGTCTTGACGAGGCGACAGGTAACCTCTTCCGGAGCTTTATTTAGTCTTGTAGGATGTGCGTCCAAAAACTTTGTTCGGCGAATTTCCGCATTTTTCGCTCGGCAGTTCATCAGAAACCTGGTCCTTGACTCCACGAACTTGTCCATTATACCTAAACAGAGAAATGGGAAAGAAAAGAAATTCATAGTGGCTGGTATTAGAGGGTGTTGGTGTTAGTAGTTATGATGGATTAGTAGTTGGTTTCCTCGTTCTCTTCGATGGGGTCGAGTATTCCCACGAAGGGTTTTAGCTGGCTTATATGAGCTGTCCTTGTTCGTCCTTGGTCATCGAGCAAAATGATAACAGGGGACTTATACTTGGTGACCCGATACGGCCCTTCATATTTCGGGGCTAGCTTTGCGGCAAAGTTGTCTTCTGACTTTGACAAAGGGTGCGTTTTTTGTAAGACTAAGTGTCGAGCTTGATCTTGGCTGGCCCGCACTTGGTTTTGTTTCACCAACCGGAACACATCCTTCAGTTGCTCTGCTTTTTCTATTGAAGCCCAGGTCTTACTTCCAGGAATTTCTGTACATTCATCATATAGTTGTTTTGGAAGCCGTGGTTCTCTTCCTTGCGTCAGGAACGCGGGGCTGTACCCCGTACTTTCCGAGATGCTGGAATTAATGGCGAGCGATAGTTCTGGTAGTAGCTCGTCCCATCGTTTGTGTTTGTTATCGGCGTATTGCGCAAGCATCGTTTTGATTGTCCGGTTGGCCCTCTCGGTGGGGTTTTCCTGTGGACTGTACGGCGTGGTGCGTTGGTCTACGACTCCCAATTTCTTCAAAAAGTTTTCGAACTTTTTGCTGGTAAACTGTGTACTTTGTAACCAAAATAGTGGGTATACCATAGCGAGCAATGATCCTTTCTCGCAGGGCCTTTATCACTGTATCGGTTGTGGCTGTTCGTAGCGGGACAAGTTCAGTCCATTTTGAGAACTTGTCGAAGAAATTGAGCAGGTACGTATTCCCATGACTAGACCGTGGGAGTGGGCCCATAAAGTCTGCGCAGAGGGTTGCCCACGGTTCTTCGGCAAACTGTGTTTTCATTTGACCAGCGAGTTTTTCCTGTTGGTGCTTGTAACGTTGGCAGCTCTTACATTCCTGGACGTATTTGCGGACGTCCCGATATAATCCTGGCCAAAAATACCTTCTTGCTACACGTGCAATGGTCTTCTTGATCCCAAAATGTTCAGTAGGATCGTCGTGGTTCTGGGTCAGTATTCTGCTACGGTCTCTTTTCGGCACACATAATTTCCAATTAAATTGGTCATCATCTCCGCCCATAACTGGCAGGAACCGAAACAGGTTCCCTTCTAGTATCCGGTAGTCTGTGAACTTTTCGGGGTTATTCTGGACCAATTTCATCCTTTTTTCTACCCACCCTGGTGCCTTCTCCACTTCTAGGTTAGTCGTGGTGCTGGTATCGAGTTGGAAAAAGGTTTCTAACGGTTGTCTGGATAAGGCATCGGCGACTACATTCTGTTTGCCCCTTCGGTAACGGGTTTCGAAAGAGAACTGCTGTAGTTCCAAAGTTCTATAGAATTAAGCCATTTCAGAGCAAGGTGGTCAGTTATTATAATGAAGTGATATCCTTCCAAATAATGGCGCATTTTCCTCACTCCCCACACAATAACCAAACATTCCTTTTCGGTCGTTGTATAATTAATCTCGGCCTTATTTAGGTGGCGGCTGTCATAGGCAATTACTTTTTCTTTGCCGTCGATGTCTTGGGTCAGGACGGCCCCTTAGCCGTAGTCGCTGGCATCAGTTTGTAATACAAAAGTTTTTATGAAGTCTGGACAGGCGAGCAACTTCTTTTTCAGGGTTTCGAATGCAGCTTGTTGGTCGCTGGTCCATTTCCAATGTCGTCCTTTTTTTAAGTGTGTTGTCATTGGATGAACGATTTTTGAAAAATCTGGGACGAAACGGCGATACCATGATGCGATTCCAAGGTAGCGGCGCAACTCCTTTACGTTGGTGGGCGGTTTTAGTTCCTGGATTGCGGCAATCTTGTCGGGGTCGGTGTGTATGCCCTCAGTGTTCACCAAATGGCCCAAGTATCTTATATCTTTGCGAAAGAATTTGCATTTCTCGATGTTAATTCGTAGGTTCGCAGCCCTTAATCTTTCAAAAATTTCTTTTAGGTTCGTCCGGTGCTCTTCCAATGTCTTCCCGGTGACCACAATATCGTCCAAGTAGGCAAAAGCGTATGGCTCCATTTCAGGCCCGATCACGCTGTCTAGTGCCCGTTGAAATGTCGCAGGGGCGGAGTGTAATCCGAACGGCATCACTTTCCACTGGAACAGGCCACGCCCTGGTACGGTGAAAGCCGTGTACTGTTTACTTTCTTCTTCGAGCGGGATTTGCCAGTACCCGTTTTTAAGGTCAATACTACTAATATATGTAGCCTCCTTTAGTCGACCAAGAATATAGTTTATTCGCGGGAGGGGGTACGCATCTTGCACTGATCAGTCATTCAATTGTCGGAAGCCTAGGCATAGGCGCCATTTTCCGTTCTTTTTCCGGACCATTACTAGTGAAGAACTGTATGGGCTATGGGATGGTTCAATGCAACCAAGTTGGAGTAATTCGTCCACTTCTTTATTTATGGCTGCCTGCATCACTGGGTTTTTGGGAAAATATCGCTGCTTGAAAGGGGAACGGCTCAAAATCCCGAAAATCAAAATCCCGAAAGCTCAAAATCCCGAAAACTCAAAATCCCGAAAACTCATAATCCCGAAAGCTCAAAATCCCGAAAATTAAAAAAATCCCGAAAATTTAAAATCCCGAAAATCAAAATCCCGAAAACTCAAAATCCCGAAAACTCAAAATCCCGAAAGCTCAAAATCCCGAAAACTTGTATTTTGTATTTATAAATTTTTATTGTTGCAATTTTTTTTTTTTTAACTAAAACCAAAAAACTTAAATGTAATGGAAAGTTATTCAGGTGATTTATTAATAAATTAAAATAAATGCATATTATAAGCAATACCTTTAAAGTTGTATTAATCCGCGCTGAGCATTTTTTGCCCTTGCGTTCTTCGCATTCCCAATAAAAATTTTCTTTATATTGCTTATTTAGATGATACGTATATCCATCAAGAGAAAGTTTTTTTTTTGCCTTTATTGGTTTTAATTGCACTTATGTTCATCTTGAAGTTAGGTTTATGTTTGAAAAGTTTTGTAAAA